>JARPMR010000025.1:17490358-17839795 GCA_029955525.1 Oeneis ivallda
CCGTGGCCAGCGTTGCGACGCTCCTCGGCATGCTCAGTAACGCACCGGTAGGTGAGGCGTAGACGCACAGTGGGCGGCGCTGCGCTTCGACGCGCTCAGCAGCGCACGAGCAGGTGAGGCGCAGACGTGCCGTGGCTGGCGCTGCGAAGTGCTCCAACGCGCTCGGCAGTACACCAGCAAGTGAGAGGCACACGAGCCGTTGTCGGCGCTGCGCTCCCATACGCTCGGCAACGCACCAGCAGGTGAGGCGCAGACGCGCCGTGGCCAGCGCTGCGACACGCTCCATTGCGCACTGCAGTGCGCCAGCATGTGAGGCGCAGATGCATCGTGGACGGCGCTGTGCAACGACGTGCTCAGCAGCGCATCAGCAGGTGAGGCGCAGACGCGCCGAGGCCAGCGCTGCGACGCGCTCCAACGCGCACGGCAGCTCACTGGCAGGTGAGTCGTAGACGTGCCGTGGCCGGCGCTGCGACACGCCTCTGCGTGTTCGACAGCGCACCAGCAGGTGAGGCGCAGACGCGCCGTGGCTGGCACTGCGACAAGTTCCGACCTGCTCGGCAGCGCACCGGCAGATGAGCCGTGCTGAGCCAAGCTCCGAACGGTCCACCATCTAGAGCGAGAATGACACGCAGACGCAAGGCATCAGCCACCCGTATTTATACCAAAGCATGCTTGTAATCAATGCAGTAATACAACAACAAGATAATTCACTACAATACAACAACAAGACTAGACACAGCCGAGCTGAGCCGAGCCGTGCCCAGTAGAGCACCAGCAGGTGAGGCGCAGGCGCACCGTGACCGGCGCTACTACGCGCCCCACGTGTTCGACAGCGCACCAGCAGGTGAGGCGCAGATGCGCCGTGGCCAGCGTTGCGACGGTCCTCTGCGTGCTCAGTAACGCACCGGTAGGTGAGGCGTAGACGCACAGTGGGCGGCGCTGCGCTTCGACGCGCTCAGCAGCGCTAGAGCAGGTGAGGCGCAGACGTGCTGTGGCCGGTGCTGCGAGGTGCTCCAAAGCGCTTTGCAGCACACCAGCAGGTGAGGCGCACACGAGCCGTTGTCGGCGCTGTGCTCCAATACGCTCGGCAGCGCACCAGCAGGTGAGGCGCAGACGCACCGTAGCCAACGCTGCGACACGCTCCATTGCGCACTGCAGCGCACCAGCATGTGAGGCGCAGATGCATCGTGACCGGCGCTATGCAACGACGTGCTCAGCAGCGCACCAGCAGGTGAGGCGCAGACGCGCTGTGGCCGACGCTGCGATATGCCCCTGCGTGCTCGGCAACGCATCGGCTGGTGAGGCGCAGACGTGCCGTGGCCAGCGCTGCAACACGCTCAATTGCGCACTGCAGCGCACCGGCATGCGAGGCGCAGATGCATCGTGGCCGGCGCTGTGCAACGACGCGCTCAGCAGCGCACCAGCAGGTGAGGCGCAGACGCGCCGTGGCCGACGCTGTGCAACGACGCGCTCGGCAGCGCATCAGCAGATGAGCCGTGCTGAGCCGCGCTGCGAACGGTCCACCATCTAGAGCAAGAATGACACGCAGACGCAAGGCATCAGCCACCCGTATTTATACCAAAGCATGCTTGTAATCAATGCAACAATACAACTACAAGATAATTCACTACAATATAACAACAAGACAAGACAAAGCCGAGCCGAGCCGAGCCGTGCCCAGTAGAGCACCAGCAGGTGAGGCGCAGACGCACCGCGGCCGGCGCTACTACGCGCCCCCACGTGTTCGACAGCGCACCAGCAGGTGAGGCGCAGACGCGCCGTGGCCAGCGTTGCGACGCTCCTCTGCATGCTCAGTAACGCACCGGTAGGTGAGGCGTAGACGCACAGTGGGCGGCGCTGCGCTTCGACGCGCTCAGAGAGACCACACAAGACCAGACAAGACCAGATGGGACCAGACGAGAACAGACGATGAGATCAGACCAGACAAGACCAGACCAGACGAGACCAGACCTGGCGACGTCAGACCAGACGAGACGAAACTAGACCAGACGAGACGAAACTAGACCAGAGAGACCAGACCAGACGAGACCAGACCAGACCAGACGAGACCAGACCAGACCAAACCAGACCAGAACAGATGAGACCAGGCGAGACGAGACGAGACCTAGCGAGGCCAGACCAAACAAGAGGAAACTAAACCAGAGAGACGAGACGAAACTAGACCAGAGAGACGTGACCAGAGGAGCCAGACGAGACCAGGCGAAGCCAGACCCGCAGATGCGCTCCAATACGCTCGGCAGCGCACCAGCAGGTGAGGCGCAGACGTGCCGTGGCCAGCGCTGCGACACGCTCCATTGCGCACTGCAGCGCACCGGCATGTGAGGTGCAGATGCATCGTGGCCGGCGCTGGGCAACGACGCGCTCGGCAACGCATCAGCAGGTGAGGCGCAGACGTGCCGTGGCCAGCGCTGCGACACGCTCCATTGCGCACTGCAGCGCACCGGCATGTGAGGTGCAGATGCATCGTGGCCGGCGCTGGGCAACGACGCGCTCGGCAGCGCATCAGCAGGTGAGGCGCAGACGCGCCGTGGCCGACGCTGCGACATGCCCCTGCGTGCTCGGCAACGCATCGGCTGGAGAGGCGCAGACGTGCCGTGGCCAGCGCTGCGACACGCTCAATTGCGGACTGCAGCGAACCGGCATGTGAGGCGCAGATGCATCGTGGCCGGCGCTGTGCAACGACGCGCTCAGCAGCGCACCAGCAGGTGAGGCGCAGACGCGCCGTGGCCGACGCTGTGCAACGACGCGCTCGGCAGCGCATCAGCAGATGAGCCGTGCTGAGCTGAGCTGCGAACGGTCCACCATCTAGAGCAAGAATGACACGTAGACGCAAGGCATCAGCCACCCGTATTTATACCAAAGCATGCTTGTAATCAATGCAACAATACAACTACAAGATAATTCACTACAATACAACAATAAGACAAGACAAAGCCAAGCCGAGCCGAGCCGTGCCCAGTAGAGCACCAGAAGGTGAGGCGCAGACGCACCGTGGCCAGCGTTGCGACGGTCCTCTGCATGCTCAGTAACACACCGGTAGGTGAGACGTAGACTCAGAGTGGCCGGCGCTGCGCTTCGACGCGCTCAGCAGCGCACGAGCAGGTGAGGCGCAGACGTGCCGTGGCCGGCGCTGCGAAGTGCTCCAACGCGTTCGGCAGCACACCAGCAAGTGAGAGGCACACGAGCCGTTGTCGGCGCTGCGCTCCCATACGCTCGGCAACGCACCAGCAGGTGAGGCGCAGACGCGCCCTGGCCAGCGCTGCGACACGCTCAATTGCGCACTGCAGTGCACCAGCATGTGAGGCGCAGATGCATCGTGGTCGGCGCTGTGCAACGAAGTGCTCGGCAACGCATCGGCTGGAGAGGCGCAGACGTGCCGTGGCCAGCGCTGCGACACGCTCAATTGCGGACTGCAGCGAACCGGCATGTGAGGCGCAGATGCATCGTGGCCGGCGCTGTGCAACGACGCACTCAGCAGCGCACCAGCAGGTGAGGCACAGACGTGCCGTGGCCGACGCTGCGACACGCCCCTGCGTGCTCGGCAACGCATCGGCTGGAGAGGCGCAGACGTGCCGTGGCCAGCGCTGCGACACGCTCAATTGCGGACTGCAGCGAACCGGCATGTGAGGCGCAGATGCATCGTGGCCGGCGCTGTGCAACGACGCGCTCAGCAGCGCACCAGCAGGTGAGGCGCAGACGCGCCGTGGCCGACGCTGTGCAACGACGCGCTCGGCAGCGCATCAGCAGATGAGCCGTGCTGAGCTGAGCTGCGAACGGTCCACCATCTAGAGCAAGAATGACACGTAGACGCAAGGCATCAGCCACCCGTATTTATACCAAAGCATGCTTGTAATCAATGCAACAATACAACTACAAGATAATTCACTACAATACAACAATAAGACAAGACAAAGCCGAGCCGAGCCGAGCCGTGCCCAGTATGCCCGAGCATGTGAGGCGCAGATGCATCGTGGTCGGCGCTGTGCAACGACGTGCTCAGCAGCGCACCAGCAGGTGAGGCGCAGACGCGCCCTGGCCGACGCTGCGACATGCTCCTGCGTGCTCGGCAGCGCATCGGCTGGTGAGACGCAGACGCGCCGTGGCCGACGCTTCGACATGCCCCTGCGTGCTCGGCAGCGCATCGGCTGGTGAGGCGCAGACGTGCAGTGGCCAGCGCTGCGACACGCTCCACTGCGCACTGCAACGGCCAGCACTGCGAAGTGCTCCAACGCGCTCGGCAGCACACCGGCAGGTGAGGCTCACACGAGCCGTTGTCGGCGCTGCGCTCCCATACGCTCGGCGACGCACCAGCAGGTGGGGCGCGGACGTGCCGTGGCCAGCGCTGCGACACGCTTCATTGCGCACTGCAGCGCACCAGCATGTGCGGCGCAGATGCAACGACGTGCTCGGCAGCGCACCAGCAGGTGAGGTGCAGACAGGTGACGCACTGTGGCACCGTGGCTGGCGCTGTGTCAAGAGGTGACGCGCTCGCCAGCGCAGACAAGTGGCGTGCTGTGGCGGCACGGCTGGCGTTGCGTCAGGAAGTGACTCGCTCGCACGCACACCGACAGGTGGCGCACAGTGGCGCCGAGGCTGGCACTGCGACAGTCCCCTGCGAGCTCGGCAGCGCACCAGCAGGTGAGGCGCAAATGCCGTGGCCAGCGCTGCGACACACCCCTGCGTGCCCGGCAGCACACAGACAGATGAGGCGCGGACGTGCTGTGGCTGGAGCTGCGACACCGGCAGGTAAGGCCATATATTAAGGCTTATCACTAATAAATTATCTTATCGCTTAACAATAATTACTTATTTTATTGCTTATCACTATTAACATATCTTATCGCTTATCACTAATAACATATCTTATCACAAATCATTAACGAGACCAGACGAGACCAGACGTGGCTAAACAAGACCAAACGAGACAAGACCAGACTAGACGAGAATAGATGAGACCATACGAGACCAGACAAGACCAGACAAGACAAGACCAGACCAGACCAGACGAGACCACACAAGACCAGAAAAGACCAGAGCCGACGAGACCAGACTAGACCAGGCGGGACCAGACGTGACCAGACAAGACCAGACGAGAAGAAACGATGAAGGCAGACGAGACAAGACCAGACCAGACGAGACAAGACAAGACAAGACAAGACAAGACAAGACCAGACCAGACCAGACAAGACCAGACCAGACCAGACCTGGCGACGTCAGACCAGACGAGACGAAAATAGACCAGAGAGACCAGACCAGACCAGACCAGACCAGACCAAGAGACCTAGCAAGGCCAGACCAAACAAGAGGAAACTAAACCAGAGAGACGAGACGAAACTAGACCAGAGAGACGAGACCAGAGGAGCCAGACGAAACCAGATGAGACCAGACCCGACGCAGATGCGCCATGGCCGATGCTGCGACACGCCCCGACGTGCTCGCCAGCGCAGACAGGTGGTGCGCAGTGACACCACGGCTGGCGCTGCGTCATGAGGTGACGTGCTCGCCAGCGCACCGGCGCGCAGTGGCTGGCACTGCGACAAGCCCCTGCGAGCTTGACAGCTGAGGTGTAGACGCGCCGTGGCCAACGATGCGTCGTGCTCCAACGCGCTTGGCAGCGCACCGGCAGGTGAGGCGCTGCAGACGCACCGTGGCCAGCGCATCGACACACTCCAAAGCGCATGGCAGGGCACCGGCAGGTGAGGCGCAGATACACCGTGGCCTGTGCTGTTCCGACGCGCTCGGCAGCGCACCGGCTGGTGAGGCGCAGACGCGCCGCCGTGTCCACCACTGCGACGCGCTCGGCAGCACACCAGCAGGTTTGGCGCAGACGCACCGTGGCCGGCGCTGCGACACGCCCCTGCGAGCTCAGTAGCGCACCAGCAGGTGAGGCGCAGACGCGTCGTGGCCGGCGCTGCGAAGTGCTCCAACGCGTTCGGCAGCACACCAGCAAGTGAGAGGCACACGAGCCGTTGTCGGCGCTGCGCTCCGAGCCGTGCCCAGTAGAGCACCAGAAGGTGAGGCGCAGACGCACCGTGGCCAGCGTTGCGACGGTCCTCTGCATGCTCAGTAACACACCGGTAGGTGAGACGTAGACTCAGAGTGGCCGGCGCTGCGCTTCGACGCGCTCAGCAGCGCACGAGCAGGTGAGGCGCAGACGTGCCGTGGCCGGCGCTGCGAAGTGCTCCAACGCGTTCGGCAGCACACCAGCAAGTGAGAGGCACACGAGCCGTTGTCGGCGCTGCGCTCCCATACGCTGGGCAACGCACCAGCAGGTGAGGCGCAGACGCGCCCTGGCCAGCGCTGCGACACGCTCAATTGCGCACTGCAGTGCACCAGCATGTGAGGCGCAGATGCATCGTGGTCGGCGCTGTGCAACGAAGTGCTCGGCAACGCATCGGCTGGAGAGGCGCAGACGTGCCGTGGCCAGCGCTGCGACACGCTCAATTGCGGACTGCAGCGAACCGGCATGTGAGGCGCAGATGCATCGTGGCCGGCGCTGTGCAACGACGCACTCAGCAGCGCACCAGCAGGTGAGGCGCAGACGTGCCGTGGCCGACGCTGCGACACGCCCCTGCGTGCTCGGCAACGCATCGGCTGGAGAGGCGCAGACGTGCCGTGGCCAGCGCTGCGACACGCTCAATTGCGGACTGCAGCGAACCGGCATGTGAGGCGCAGATGCATCGTGGCCGGCGCTGTGCAACGACGCGCTCAGCAGCGCACCAGCAGGTGAGGCGCAGACGCGCCGTGGCCGACGCTGTGCAACGACGCGCTCGGCAGCGCATCAGCAGATGAGCCGTGCTGAGCTGAGCTGCGAACGGTCCACCATCTAGAGCAAGAATGACACGTAGACGCAAGGCATCAGCCACCCGTATTTATACCAAAGCATGCTTGTAATCAATGCAACAATACAACTACAAGATAATTCACTACAATACAACATTAAGACAAGACAAAGCCGAGCCGAGCCGAGCCGTGCCCAGTATGCCCGAGCATGTGAGGCGCAGATGCATCGTGGTCGGCGCTGTGCGACGACCTGCTCAGCAGCGCACCAGCAGGTGAGGCGCAGACGCGCCCTGGCCGACGCTGCGACATGCTCCTGCGTGCTCGGCAGCGCATCGGCTGGTGAGACGCAGACGCGCCGTGGCCGACGCTTCGACATGCCCCTGCGTGCTCGGCAGCGCATCGGCTGGTGAGGCGAAGACGTGCAGTGGCCAGCGCTGCGACACGCTCCATTGCGCACTGCAACGGCCAGCACTGCGAAGTGCTCCAACGCGCTCGGCAGCACACCGGCAGGTGAGGCTCACACGAGCCGTTGTCGGCGCTGCGCTCCCATACGCTCGGCGACGCACCAGCAGGTGGGGCGCGGACGTGCCGTGGCCAGCGCTGCGACACGCTTCATTGCGCACTGCAGCGCACCAGCATGTGCGGCGCAGATGCAACGACGTGCTCGGCAGCGCACCAGCAGGTGAGGTGCAGACAGGTGACGCACTGTGGCACCGTGGCTGGCGCTGTGTCAAGAGGTGACGCGCTCGCCAGCGCAGACAAGTGGCGTGCTGTGGCGGCACGGCTGGCGTTGCGTCAGGAAGTGACTCGCTCGCACGCACACCGACAGGTGGCGCACAGTGGCGCCGAGGCTGGCACTGCGACAGTCCCCTGCGAGCTCGGCAGCGCACCAGCAGGTGAGGCGCAAATGCCGTGGCCAGCGCTGCGACACACCCCTGCGTGCCCGGCAGCACACAGACAGATGAGGCGCGGACGTGCTGTGGCTGGAGCTGCGACACCGGCAGGTAAGGCCATATATTAAGGCTTATCACTAATAAATTATCTTATCGCTTAACAATAATTACTTATTTTATTGCTTATCACTATTAACATATCTTATCGCTTATCACTAATAACATATCTTATCACAAATCATTAACGAGACCAGACGAGACCAGACGTGGCTAAACAAGACCAAACGAGACAAGACCAGACTAGACGAGAATAGATGAGACCATACGAGACCAGACAAGACCAGACAAGACAAGACCAGACCAGACCAGACGAGACCACACAAGACCAGAAAAGACCAGAGCCGACGAGACCAGACTAGACCAGGCGGGACCAGACGTGACCAGACAAGACCAGACGAGAAGAAACGATGAAGGCAGACGAGACAAGACAAGACAAGACAAGACAAGACAAGACAAGACAAGACAAGACAAGACAAGACAAGACAAGACAAGACAAGACAAGACAAGACAAGACAAGACAAGACAAGACAAGACAAGACAAGACAAGACAAGACAAGACAAGACAAGACAAGACAAGACAAGACAAGACAAGACAAGACAAGACAAGACAAGACAAGACAAGACAAGACAAGACAAGACAAGACAAGACAAGACAAGACAAGACAAGACAAGACAAGACAAGACAAGACAAGACAAGACAAGACAAGACAAGACAAGACAAGACAAGACAAGACAAGACAAGACAAGACAAGACAAGACAAGACAAGACAAGACAAGACAAGACAAGACAAGACAAGACAAGACAAGACAAGACAAGACAAGACAAGACAAGACAAGACAAGACAAGACAAGACAAGACAAGACAAGACAAGACAAGACAAGACAAGACAAGACAAGACAAGACAAGACAAGACAAGACAAGACAAGACAAGACAAGACAAGACAAGACAAGACAAGACAAGACAAGACAAGACAAGACAAGACAAGACAAGACAAGACAAGACAAGACAAGACAAGACAAGACAAGACAAGACAAGACAAGACAAGACAAGACAAGACAAGACAAGACAAGACAAGACAAGACAAGACAAGACAAGACAAGACAAGACAAGACAAGACAAGACAAGACAAGACAAGACAAGACAAGACAAGACAAGACAAGACAAGACAAGACAAGACAAGACAAGACAAGACAAGACAAGACAAGACAAGACAAGACAAGACAAGACAAGACAAGACAAGACAAGACAAGACAAGACAAGACAAGACAAGACAAGACAAGACAAGACAAGACAAGACAAGACAAGACAAGACAAGACAAGACAAGACAAGACAAGACAAGACAAGACAAGACAAGACAAGACAAGACAAGACAAGACAAGACAAGACAAGACAAGACAAGACAAGACAAGACAAGACAAGACAAGACAAGACAAGACAAGACAAGACAAGACAAGACAAGACAAGACAAGACAAGACAAGACAAGACAAGACAAGACAAGACCAGACCAGGCGACGTCAGACCAGACGAGACGAAAATAGACCAGAGAGACCAGAGAGACCAGACCAGACCAGACCAGACCAGACCAGACCAGGAGACCTAGCGAGGCCAGACCAAACAAGAGGAAACTAAACCAGAGAGACGAGACGAAACTAGACCAGAGAGACGAGACCAGAGGAGCCAGACGAAACCAGATGAGACCAGACCCGACGCAGATGCGCCATGGCCGATGCTGCGACACGCCCCGACGTGCTCGCCAGCGCAGACAGGTGGTGCGCAGTGACACCACGGCTGGCGCTGCGTCATGAGGTGACGTGCTCGCCAGCGCACCGGCGCGCAGTGGCTGGCACTGCGACAAGCCCCTGCGAGCTTGACAGCTGAGGTGTAGACGCGCCGTGGCCAACGATGCGTCGTGCTCCAACGCGCTTGGCAGCGCACCGGCAGGTGAGGCGCTGCAGACGCACCGTGGCCAGCGCATCGACACACTCCAAAGCGCATGGCAGGGCACCGGCAGGTGAGGCGCAGATACACCGTGGCCTGTGCTGTTCCGACGCGCTCGGCAGCGCACCGGCTGGTGAGGCGCAGACGCGCCGCCGTGTCCACCACTGCGACGCGCTCGGCAGCACACCAGCAGGTTTGGCGCAGACGCACCGTGGCCGGCGCTGCGACACGCCCCTGCGAGCTCAGTAGCGCACCAGCAGGTGAGGCGCAGACGCGTCGTGGTCAGCGCTGCGACGCACTCGCAGCGCACAGGCAGGTGAAGCGCAGACGCGTTGTGGCTGGCACACACGCCTCTGCGTGCTTTGCAGCGCACCGGCAGGTGAGGCGCAGACGCGCCGTGGCCGGCTCTGCGACACGCCTCTGCGTGTTCAGTAACGCACCAGCAGGTGAGGCGCAGACACGCCGTGGCCAGCGCTGCGACAAGCCCCTGCGTGCTCGGCAGTGCACCGGCAGATGAGACGCAGACGTGCCGTGGCTGACGGTGCGACATGCATGGCAGCGCACCAGCAGGTGAGGCGCAGACGCGCCGTGGCCTGCGCTGCGACAGGCTCCAACGTGCACGGCAGAACAGCGGCAGCCGAGCCGACCTCCGAACGGTCCAACGTCTCGAGCGAGAATGACACGCAAGGCATCAACCACCCGTATTTATACCAAAGCATGCTTGTAATCAATGCAACATAACAACAAGACAAGTTAAGACGAGACGAGCCGAGCCGATCCGAGTTGAGCCGTGCCGAGCCGAGCTCCGAACGGTCCGACGTCTCGAGCGAGAATGAAACGCAAGGCATGCTACCCGTATTTATACCAAAGCATGCTAATGTAATCAATGCAACACAATACAACAACAAGACAAGTTAAGACGAGACGAGACGAGTCGTGCCGAGCCTAGCCGAACCGAGCCAGGCGAGCCGAGCCGGGCCGAGCCGAGCCGAGCCGAGCCAAGTCGTGCCGAGCCGAGCCGAGCTGAACCGTGCCGAGCCGAGCCGAGCCGAGCCGAGCCGAGCCGAGCCAAGCCGAAATAAAAAACACAATTTTTATTTTGCATTTGAAATAGGTCGATCAAAAAAGTATTTGCATTTTGTATTTTAGTACATTTTTTAAACTATTTTGTACATTTCTGCAAGCTAGGTAGGTTTAATTTCTAGAAAGAGGTCAACCTTCGAATCCAACTCGGCTGGGCAGCGTTCGGGAAGCTCCGAGATGTCTTCTCGTCCAAAATCCGTCTTCGAACAGTGCGAGCATCCCCGCGAGATCAAAGTAGAGAGAGAAAAATATTCGGTTTCAGTAAACGAAAACCGGTGTTTATCGGTTTTTACGAAAACCGGTATTTTTTAGGTTTTTAAAAACGGTTCACATCACTAAGGTGATTGACAGATCAAATCAAAATAAAAAGTAAACTGTAAACAAATCATTGCGGTTGCGAACAAATCACTTAAAATATGTAGTTTATTAGTTTAATGCTAGAATTTAGTAATCCACAAATCTTCAATATGAGCAAGGATATAATTGAGAAACTGATCAAATTGAACAACGAAAAGTGTCCAGAATTTACGTATTCCAATCCTCTTCTAGACAAAAATGTAACAAGAGAGGTTTCAAAGAGTGTAGTGAAAACTCTGTATAATAAAAGCGACCGAATCGGCAGAAAACCAAACGTAAGGACATCAATGCTGCAAGCTATACGTGATATGTGCAAATCATCGCCCGAGGGACATGTAGAGATGGACGATGACTTGACCGAGGTATTGATCACGTTTTACAAAAAGCAACTAACACAACCAATTGTGAATAACGATATAGACAAGCGACTCGACGCTTTTTTAATTCGAAAATCAAAATCAAAGCATCTCAATACAAGCTTCAAGCCAAAAATGAACCCCGAAATAATCCAAGCAATGTTGAATTTGAATGAAAATGTAGTATTCTCTGAAAACATTACTTCAGACATCGTGCATTGGAGTTCTATAGATCGGAAATCCCGGATGGTTCTTCAAAATTTATGGGATGAAGATATGGCAAACGAAACATGTTTTTACGATAATGCATCAATTAAAATGAAATCTAAAATTGAAAGTGCCTTACTTAAAATATCGGATAGATTACTAGAAACTGGAGTCTTTGATAATGAAACATTGTTCTCAGATCTAATATCTTTGGTTAAAGCATGTTCTATTTCTGCTGAATGTTTCCAGATTTGTACCAGTATACTTAATTCTTTGTTTATAAAAACTAATTTCAATGCCTCTATAGAGAAATTTATATTTAACTTTATTCATTATGTTAAATTAAAAGCAAAAGTAACTATATCCATTCTATATCCTATTAGTCTTAGTTATTTAGTCACTATTTTAGATTTAAATTTAGACGAACTGCCAACCTCAGTAAAAGAATGTTATGTAAAATTAGCAAAAAAATATTTGAAAAATTTACATGACAATTCAGAAAACGATCTAATAATGTTGCTTTCACATTTTCCACCATGGTTCAATATATATTTCGATAATTAAATTGAAGTTTTATTTTGTTGTAATCTATTTTTAAAACTTTCTCGCGTTCTAGTATTTTCAATGATTGTAAAAATCTCATACTTTTCGCCTTACTTTTCTCATACTTTTTATTATTAATCATTCTTGACACTAAAATTACGAATATTTTGGATAGGGTTGGGTATAGATATCCGGTACTTGATTTTACTTATGTTTTCAGTTTAGGTGCCTTGTCAGGGTTGAACTTGAACCTTATACACTGTTTTTGGATTTCGGAAATGCATTTTGAATTAATTACGATGAAAATGAATTTCACTAAAAATTGCGTATAGCGAAATGCAGATAGGTAAGTATGTATTTGGTATAATTTATGAATTAGATGACGAAAAAAGTGTGAAACGGAACGTTGTCGACGGCCATTTTGTGAGCATCCGTCAATGTCAAATGTCAATCGTCATTCCGTTTCTTGGTCACGCGAGGTTAGGTTGGGTTATTATTCGTCTATGGTTGGGTTAGATTCTAACCCAACCATAGACGAATGAATGAAGAAATGCCTATGAACACCAAACTTTATGTTCTAACCGATAGGCCTGTCTGCTTGATCAGTTCGGGGGAGAATAGATCCGGACCGCCTTTACCGACATAAAATAAAGATTTGGATAAAATGAAGTAGTGGAAGTCAAAATTCAAGTCAAGAAAAAAAATACAATTAAAACATAATTCTAGAGCATAGAACACCGCAGTCGTAATTCCTAGTTCCATTAACACTACTAAAGCTCAGAAGGGCTGGAACCCAGAGCCGTAAAGCCAGATAAAAAAAAAAATAGAATGTACAGTACAATAGAAAAGTACTTTGTGCCAAAGAGAATATCTTTGTGCCATAGACCACGAACACCACAGAGAGAATCATGGAACTAGGAATTACGACTACGTAGTAATCATTACGTTTTATCTTTGGAGTACATTCACTTGTAAGTGTACAACGTGCTTCTTCTACTAAACAAACGAAGAAGAAGAACGTGCTTCTTGTGTACAACTTATATTTGTGCGTACAACAGACGAACCCAAACACGTAAACAACAGATTATATACCAGCTTAAAGCTTTGTGGTGTTATTTTATTTAATCCTGGTCTGTGGTGTGTACTCTGTGGTGCCATTTCGGCATTTCCCTGGTCGGTGATTTTTGTCATTTTTGGTTATTGGTTTGTTTATCAATATTAAATTGTTTTTTAGGCAAAATCCAATTAATAATCGGCTAATAAATGAATAAAAACGTGTATCTTCCGTTTAATTAAACAGTAGTTTTCGTTTAATAATAAAAATTGCGAAGTGGGAATGAGTAAAAGACGCCGAGCCTCCTCGGTGGCTAGCCGAGGCGTTGACTGCGACGACAGCGATGATGGAGTGGAACTGACCAACCCTGGACCTCCACCAGCTCGGAAGAAGAAAAAGTTGGAACCGGTATTAAACCAAACCTTATTTATACTTCTATTAGATGATGCCCGCGACTTCGTCCGCGTGGATTAAGGTTTTTTTTGATTCCCGCGGAAACACTTTAATTTTCCGAGATAATATATTCAAATAAAATATAAATTTACATAATATAAATTCAAAATTATTTATTTCACGTAGGCCGACCTGTGGCTCTTATGACACGTCATGACTCTACCACCGGTTCGGAAAGCGGATTCTGCTGAGAAGAGCCGGCTCTGATGTATGAAGAGCTATTCTGATGTATAAATTATTGCATTGTGAAGTTTCATCGAAATCCGTTACCTATTGCGTCAAAGAGTAACAAACTTCCATCCATCCTTCCATCCATACAACCTCACAAACTTTCGCATTCATAATATTAGTGGATTTTTACCCGACTACGGCATAGCCAATAAATTCAAAATTATTTATTTCATGTAGGCCAACCTGTGGCTCTTATGACAAGTCATGACTGTACCACCGGTTCGGAAAGCGGATTCTGCTGAGAAGAGCCGGCAAGAAACTCAGCAGTTGCTCTTTTCAAAATAATCATTTTACAATATTATTATGAAGCTATTACATTGTAATAAGTTTTTAAGCTATTGCATAGCTTTTATCACGGGCTTTGAACTAGGACAAACAGTTTGACGCAGTGACCGAATCAAGAAATTCCGTAACGAAAATAAACCTAACACTGTCGTTCAGTAAGCGTTCAACATTTTAGAGGTTCGCAAGTAGCTCTCTTTGGCGGAGTGGGCGAGCAGCCGCTTTCTTTACCGTATGGTGTATGATGTCGCAGGTTCGAATCTCACTCGCGAAGTAGTGACAGTGCGCTTTTCTTGTTTGTTTCTTAATTATTTTTATGCATAAATTTTATTATGCAAAAAAAAAATATTGCATAAATATTATAATTGCATAAGTTGATAAAAATGCTATGCAATAGCTTTACCGAGGCAGTCCCCGAGTGCCACTTAATTTTTTATACTATCTTGTGGGCAGCTGGATGCCAAGCCGATAGTATAGGAAGTAGTACAGTAATAGGAAGAGTAATGATTTTAGCAGTCTGTACTTTATGAGACTATTTATGAATCTTTCACGGTAGCAGCTAAACTACTGAGCAGATTTTGATGAATGAATGATGAGGTGTCAATCGATTCATTATTTATCGTTCGGGTGACATAGACTACATTTTATAAGAATCAATTTCAAAATCAATTCTTTTGCTAACTTATAGAGAACTTAAAACTATAAAATTATTAACACACACACACACAACATAGAGTGAACTGGTGACTCCTTACAATATAAGGACTAATTCTACACACAAATATTTTGATAGTACTTTTTAGTTAATTTTTAACCAACTTCATAAAAGGAGGAGGTTCTCAATTTGTCGGAATCTTTTTTTTTTTAATGTATGTTCTCCAACTACTCAAAGATACCTGAACCAATTTGGAAAATTCTTTTTTGTTTGAAAGGGTGGTCCCATTTAAATTTTATTTAAATCGGTCAAACGGTTTTTAAAATATCAACAATCAATTATATATGTTGTAGTGCTGCAGGTGTTTGAAGTCAGTTTTTTAAAACTAATTTTTTATATTAAATTATTTAAATGACTTATCAGTTATTCCTTAGGTAAGTCATTTTGAATGTACCGTAATTTTTAATCTCATTTTTATCTGTTGCTACTTTTAGAGTGAGATCTGCCAACAGCTGTATGACATAATCCGGTCATACAAGAAGGAGGATGGCTCTCTGCTGTGTGACTCCTTCATAAGAGCCCCCAAGAGGCGGCAGGAGCCACAGTACTATGAGGTTGTGTCGCAACCTATTGACTTGCTGAGGGTACGAGAATATTTCTTTAATTTATTGCATTGAGCTCTATAATTAATTTATGATTAACACTGGAGAGGATGCTGTCAAATTTTATTGGACCTACTTGATTGACGCCATTTTTGTCTTGATTGGCGCCATTTTGGTCTTGATTGACGCCATTTTGGTCTTTATTGACGCCATTTTGGCGGCTGTAAGCAGTTAAAAGAGTGTCAGAATAAATTTATAAACAAATATCAAAAATTCGCGGGATCCCGCTGGCCTCGGAATTTTTGATATGTGTTTATAAATTTATTCTGATATTTCCTTAAGTGTAGGTCAACACATTAATAAAAAATAATAATAAAAGAGTGTCTTTGGAAATAATAATATTGCCAATGGTGCACCAACTTCTGGATATATAAAAATATTCATAATTATGAAATCATAGATTAATTTGTCATAGAGGTTGGTGTGCCATTTGCAATATTATTCGTTCCAGAGACACTCATATGTCAAATAAGTGTCAAAATGATTAATTATGCTGTCATTTGTGGACAGCCAATCCAATGTTAATCATAGATTAATTATAGAGCAGTGATTTACTGTCATTAAATAACACAAGCAAATTATAAAAATAAAAACCTGACTGCATTAAAAATATCGACTGATAATTTAAATGGATTAGATAGTGGTTAAGGCTATTACGTTCAGAGTTATATGAGTTTAATTCAATTAAATATCACATTCTTCAGTGGTGAAGGAAAACATTGTGAGGAAACCTGCACGCCTGATAGTTCTCCATAATGTTCTCAAAGGTGTGAACACTGCCAATTTTGGGCCAGCGTTGGTGTACTATGGCCCATAACCCTTCTCTGAGGCTTCCACTGTTGCCATTAATGGGTTGCTGATGATGATTTATATGTATAGGTACAACAGAAACTAAAAACTGACACTTATGAGGACATAGAAGAGTTGTCAGCTGATATTGAACTATTGGTGAACAATGCCAAAGCTTTCTACAAACCTGATTCAGAGGAATACAAGGATGCCATCGAGCTGTGGAAGCTGTATAATAAGAATAGACATGCACTTGAGAGTGGTATGTGGACATTTTACCTTCTTTCTTTAATAATTCTTTATTCGTGCAAGGCGGCAGACTCGGTCACTGTGTCGTGCTGTAGTGTGAGCAGAGACAGTGCCGGTTAGTGTACGCCCTCGGACCACGTCACCAATAAGCAAGGTAACCGACCCGGTCCCCGTGTCATGCTGTGGTGTGAACAGAGACGGAGCCGGTCGGTGTTCCCCTTCCAATACAACTTTACTATGCAAGGCGACAGACTCGGTCACTGTGTCATGCCGTGGTGTGAACAGAGACAGCGCCGATCCGTGTACGCCCTCCAGCTACGTTAATAATAAGCGAGATGTCCAACTCAGTCACTGTGTCGTTCTGTGGTGTGAACAGAGACAGTGCCGGTCGGTGTACACCTGCAAGCTACCCTGCGCATAAACGAGGTGACTAACTCAGTCACTGCGTCATACTGTTTTGTGAGCAGAGACAGTGCCGGTCAGTGTACACCCAATGCATCAATAAGCGAGGCCAGTAATGTAATTTGTGGAGAACTGTTTCTAAAGTGTGGGAAGAACCCCGAACAGGTGTTCCAATGTTATAATCGGGAACCGCCGATCCCGCCATACCTTACCACACCCAGCGCGAAGTCCATAAAAACTTCGCGGTAGGCATCATTAGCCATGAAAATGCCAAGATTGTCCCTAATGACCGGGAGACCCAAAATGCATTCACAATGATACCTTCGGATCCCAAAGCAAGGGCATTCGGTGATAAGATGTTCTCTAGTCTCGTTTGAGGCATCATCGCAAGGGCATCCCGGATCCTGTATCAGACCGAACCTATGAAGGTAGTGCCTGAATCCCCCATGTCCAGTGAGCAATTGTGCCTTGTAATTGACCAACTTCATTTTCCTAACGATGCGGTACGCCTCCTTAACATTGGGAAAGAACATTCTTGTCACGGCGCCGGTCGTTGAGGAAGAGTAACGTTTTTGCCATTCTAAAAGTGTCGATTCCCTGATTTGGCGCTTGGCAAAGGAGACAGGGAAACGATCGTAGACTTTTGCTGTCTTCGTCTTTAAAGCTGCTCTCTTCGCTAACTCGTCAGCTCGCTCGTTGCCCGCTATCCCTACATGAGCCTTAACCCAGTAGAGCTCTGCTGTGCCCCCGCTGCTTGTTATTTTGGCAATATTATTTTTCTTTACTTCTATATCAATTAACCCAGTCAAGTCAGACCTATTATGTTTTGTCTTAATACAACCCATCTCTGAGAGAAGACCTCAGTAGTGAGCCGTTGATGGATTGTTGATGATGATGAATACATACTAACATTATTAATGCAAAAGTGTGTTTGTTTGTTAGTTTGTCCTTCAACCACGCCGCAACAGAGCTACAGATCGACGTTAATTTTTTTGCATGGGTATAGTTGAGGACCTGGGGAGTGACATAGGCTATTATCCAGGAAAATCAAAGAGTTCCCGAGGGATTTCAAAAACTAAATCCACGCGGAATAAATATACTTTGTAGTGGCGCGGCGGGCTTTTGAAGTCGGTTTTTTAAAAATTATTTCTTGGATTAAATTATTATTCTTCATCAATGCTGTGTACACCTGTAATGATAACTGTACTAGGACTAGAAAACCTATCGCAATGTAATATTTTTAATGATTATACAGTGTATTGATGGTGTATCATATGAAATAAATAAATAAATTTCAACAAACTGCCTCTGCAGCAGCTTATTAAAACCGATTATACACATTATTTTATTTTGATTTATGTAATTGTAAGGTGAGGAACTGAAAACCGCAAAGTCAACCCGCAACGGTTCATCAAGCAGAAGGTCAGATGTTGCTGAGGATTTATCGGAGACCTCCACCAACAATGAAGAGGATAATATCTTTGAGGAGTTGTTCAATGCTGTAAGTCACCAGTTTAGAATTTTCAAAAAAAAAATTAAAATTATTCATTTCATGTAAGCTAATCTGTATATTTTAATAAAAGTAAAGACAATTGTTTTCGTGCAAGTATGTTATTAAAATCTGCATATCTTATAAAAAGTAAAGACAATTGTTTTCTTGCAAGTATGTTATTAAAATCTGCATATCCTATAAAAAGTAAAGACAATTGTTTTCATGCAAATATGTTAATTAAAAAAGTACTGTTGTTACTTTGACTTAGTAAACGTGTCTTTACACATTACACAAAGGAATATTTAGGATTTACTCATAAAATTGATCTTATTACACTGCTGAAAACTGTAAAGTCTTTGCAAAGTAATTTTACCACAACCACAATTTCGATTGATGTAAAATTATAATTTTTATTAAAATAATTTAGAGGAGTGTGCAGCTCCTGAGAACAAGTCCAGAGACTTGTAGGTGCAAAGAATCCATGTATAAATTTGTAATTTTTATGTGAATATAAATAATTAAATAAATAAATCCAATTTCGAGAAAAAGATCAACCGCCCAATCCAACTCGGCTGAGCAGCGTTCGCGAAGCTCCGAGATGTCTTCTCATTCAAAATCCATCAGTGCTTGAAGACTAAAGTCATGGACTGTTCGAAGACTTTATCCCTGCGAGAACAAATCAGAAATGAGGAGATCTGTAGGAAAGCCAAAGTCACCGACATAACTCAGCGAGTCGCGAAACTGAAGTGGAAATGCCGCCCATTTCAATGGGCGGGGCACATAGTTCGAAGAGCTGATGATCGTTGGGGTCCCAAGGAGCTGGAGTGGCGACCCCGCACCGGTAAGCGGCACCGGTAAGCGCAGTGTTAGCAGACTGCCCACTAGTTGGACCGACGACATCAAGCGAGTCGCAGGGAGCCGCTGGATTCAGGCGGCGCAAGACCGAAGCCTATGGAAGTCCATGCAGGAGACCTTTGTCCAGCAGTGCACGTCTATCGGTTGATAAAGAAGTGATTAAAATATATACCATGCCACATGCATAAGCCTTGCATCAAAAGCCACACGTATGCAGTAAAGTAACTCTTCTCATAAATGCTAGCGCGGCTTTGCGCCTGATGCTGATCTTTATATTTAGAATAGAATAGAATAGAATAGAAATGTTTTTTATTCAAATAAACTTTTTTACAAGTGCTTTCGAATCGTCGATGAGTCTACCACTGGTTCGGAATGCCGTTCCTGCCGAGAAGAACCAGCAAGAAACTCGGCAGTTGCTCTTTTCAAAATAAGTTTACATTCAATAGAATAGTTAAACAGTTCAATTACCACCTGTATTTTATTGTTTTACTTAAAATGAACTTAAAATTACTATCTAGTGCCTCGACTGTACTTTTCATCTTAACTTGTATCAAAAATCCTTACTAATATTTTAAATGCGAAAGTGTGTTTGTTTGTTTGTTTGTCCTTCTATCACGCCGCAACAGGGCTACGGATCGACGTGATTTTTGCATGGGTATAGTTGAGGACCTAGAGAGTGACATAGGCTACTTTTTCTCCCGGAAAGTCAAAGAGTTCCCGAGAGAATTTAAAAACTAAATCCACGCGGACGAAGTCGCGGGCATACTTATAAACAACATGACACAAAACCATCTCCACTAAACAAGTTTTTTTCCATCAGGTAATGTCAGCAAATGTCGACGGACGCCCCCTATACCCCGCCTTCCAATTCCTCCCATCCAAACGACGCTACCCTGAATACTTCAGTGTTATCGACTCCCCGATAGACCTCAAGATCATAGCACAGAAGATACAGAGCGGGGAATACACCAACCTGAACGAGCTGGAGAAGGATCTGTCGAACATGGTGCGCAATGCGTGCCTCTTCAATGAGCCCGGCAGCCAGATATATAAGGACGCTAAGACTTTGAAGAAGGTACGTTAAAAAAAAGCACAGCGTGAATAAATAATTCATCATCATCATTAGCAACCCATCAACGGCTCACTACTGAGCGCAGGTCTCCTCTCAGAGAAGGGTTATAGGCCATAGTCCACCACGTTGGCCCAATGTGAATTGGCGGACTTCACACACCTTCAAGAACATTATGAAGAACTCTCAGGTGTGCAGGTTTCCTCACGATGTTCTCCTTCACCGTTGAAGCAAGTGATATTTAATTGCTTAAACGCTCTTGACTCCGAAAAGTCAGAGGTGCGTACCCGGGATCGAACCTGCGACCCCCCGAATAGGAGACCACAGTTTTAACCATTAGTAAGGCCACGTTTTCGCATAGGCGTGGCGTTGCGCGTCGCGCGGCGCGTCGCTCGCTCGCTCTCGCTCGCCCTCATACCTTGGCCATATCGCGCGACCGCTCACGCGACTCGACGCGCCGCGCGAAGCGCAACGCCACGCCTATGCGAAAACGTGGCCTAATACAAAGTCTGTGGTGTTTGCGGAACCGTCGAAATTATTATAGTAGCACCTAAACTGTCGCGTAGTTCCGTAATCTGTTTAAGTTCAGATGTTTGTGCATATCTATGAATGTGTATGGCTATGAATAGCTGTGTAATGTGTATGCCTATGTATGGCTACGCATGACTGTATATGACTATGTATGGTCTTACATGTTTTTGTATGATTGTAGTGTATATGGCTATGTGGCTTTATATAGTTCCATCACCTAAAATAATAACTGTCTATTAACAAACTGTGGACCTGTAGTTATGCTCCTAAATATTTAAGATGCTCTTACAAATTCTAGGTGGTGGTGGTGGTCATTCGTTTTGCAGTTATGTTAATTTAATGTATTTTGTTACAGATTATTCAAGTCCGCAAGCAAGAAATAGAGCAACACAATCGCAGCGGGCCGGCCAAAGCATCGGAACGGATTCGATCCAAGCGGACGTCCAGGGTCGGACCTGTCCCCTCGAGTCGAGCGCTGGCCATCATGGACCCGCCAGGTTCCGACACTGAGCCTGATGTTAAGGTGAGATAATAAATAAATAAAAGGACAATGGGCGAAGGTGGTCCAAGAGCCTCCACTGATGAGACTTGCGGGAAATGAAAGGTCATAGTTATCGTATGATTCTGACAAAATGCTATTAAATTCTGTCCCGGGGTTATTTTGTTATACTTAGTCAATAGTCATGTTTGTTCCGACTAAATAATATGATTTTACGTACATAACGTTGTCTTTATTATGACATGGTCTCTTAATCTCTTTATCTATCTTTAATTCGATGCCCCGCCCGCTTCTCCTAACCTCACCGCGCTTCCCTCGCCCATCAGACACCTACCAGAACACCGATATGACGTCATCGACACCAGGCGCAGATATAATGTGACTATGGAGTACGTTTATGTTCTCGGCTTGCGTCCAGGTAAACAAAACAAGGTAAGGAAGGTCAGAGGGGGTAGGATTATCATTGTGTATGTCCCCCTCCCGCAGTCCTAGCCTGTTGTGAATGCATGCACCGCACCGGCCCGGTCCAACAACCGGCAAGCGGCGAGAGAGTCTTTGTAGCGACCGCCCCGTGTTATGCTAAGTTCTTTCTAGCTTCTTGTGAGAGTACTTATTCATGGGGGATTTATGGAGCGGTCGTCAAGGTTAATGACGGCGGTGGCTCATGTCAGTGATAAACTTTTTCACCTACCCTAATCTTCATACCATAGACCATATCTAACCAATCCATCATGGTCATCATATAGTATCTAGGCTATACACGTTATGAAGATGACGTACATCAACCAGCCAGATTTTTAGATTTTATAATAATAGATGAATAATAGATGAATATGATTTCTTCCCCTACAATCTTGTTTTGTTATTCCAGCAATCAACTACATTGAGCTTATTAAGATCTTGGTCATCATACTAATATTATAAATGCGAAAGTGTGTTTGTTGGTTTGTCCTTCAATCACGCCGTAACGGAGCTACGGATTTTTTGCATAGGTATAGTTGAGGACCTGGAGAGACACATGGGCTACTTTTTATCCCGGGAAAAAAATAGTTCCCGAGGGATTTTAAAAACGAAATCTACGCGGACAAAGTCGCGGGCATCAGCTAGTGTTCCATAATCTTAAATCTATTGGCGCTTTTGATCGAATGACTTTATAAAAAGATAACATACACGCTGAATTGTTTAACACGAGTCATATTATTTAGTCAGAACAAACATGACCGTAGCAAAATAACCCCTGGACAGAATTTAATAGAGTTTTGCCAGAATCATACGACTACTTTGACCTTTCGTTTCCCGCAAGTCTCATCAGTGGAGGCTCTTGGACCAAGTTCCATACATTTTTGCCCATTGTCCTTTCATTCATCCGAATGTTAGTCAAAACAGTTACTAATTAAACTTACTGAAGAATTTATGCTAAAATCATTATATTACTACTAATTAGATTAGGTTTTTATTTTTAATTTATAATTATGTAATTAAAATCCGTGTGGAGCTTTTTAAAACACCTCCGGAAACCTCTGTTCAGCATCAGGCTTAACCCAATATATAAAACATGTTGTTTAAGCCTGATAAAATCAATTCAATTACAGCATTCTGAAGACAGCGGCGGTGAGAGCGACGAAGAAAAGATCGAAAACGAAGACTCCCCGCAGTGGAAGCTTCTGGAAGCTGTCAAAAATCATCTAGGACCTAGCGGTAAAATGAGTTAATCTATGAGAAATAATTAAGCAATTATATCATATGCTTCAAGGATGAAGGAAAACATCGTGAAGGAACCTGCACGCCCGAGAGATCACCAAAATGTTTTCAAAATTGTGTGAAATCTGCCAATTTGCGTAGGGCCCGCGTGGTGGACTATTTCCTATAACCCTTAACTGTGACGAGACCTGCGCTCAGTAGTGAGCCATTGATGGCTGTGATTTAGCGCTGCACGGCACTGTATGGTTGTGTATGACTATGAATGGCTGTGTATGACTATGAATGGCTGTGTATGACTATGAATGACTGTGTATGTCTACGAATGGCTTTGTATGACTCCGGGGCCTACATTAATAAATGATGGCTGATGAAAGCGATGATTATATCAGAGGAAACAGATTTAAGCCGATATTTTCTGATCCCACCATCTCCACACAGGCACGCCAATGGCCAACCCGTTCTGGAAGCTCCCATCGAGGCGAGAGTACCCGGACTACTACAAGGAGATCAAGAACCCGGTGTCGCTCAACCAGATCAAGAACAAGATCCGGCGCGGCGCGTACGGCACGCTGTCCGAGGTGGCGGGCGACATGAACATCATGTTCGAGAACGCGAAGCAGTACAACGTGCCCACGTCGCGGCTCTACAAGGACGCCGTCAAGCTGCAGAGGTAGTACTACTTCTGCTGCTACTAGAACGAGATGCGGTGGAGTCTTTGAACTCTATAATTGATCTATGATTGACGCTGGAGAGGCTGCTGTCACATTTGGTACCTACTTGATTGACGCCATTTTGGTGCTGTCAAATGTCATGTCAGTTAAACGAGTGTCAGTGGAACTAATAATATTGCAAATGGCGCTCCAACCTCTATTAATCTATGATTAACACTTGAGAGGCTGCTGTCATATTTTTTGGACCTATTTGATTGACGCCATTTTGGCGCTTTAAGCGGTTAGGTCTTTGGAACTTAGAATATAGGCGCACCGACCTCTATAATTTAATCTATGAATAGATTTCATAACCGACCAATTATTATTAATTATTTATTAATTGGTATGTTTATATATACTAGTGGTTCGCCCCGAACTGAGACCTCGCGGTAACGGTATCCCATGATTATTCATTCAATCGATACATGATAACCAAAACTGACATTATTATTATGCCCGTTTTCACCAAACATACCTAAATCATCCCCTAAGTAGGAGTCTCTTAACGTAGGTAGCTCCTAAATACAATCCTAAGTCCTAACATCCGTCCCAATATCCTTTTAGGTGTCCCGTACAGGATCGTGATAAATAAGTTGACAGAAAACATCAATCACCTAACTTATAGGTAGCCCGTAAAGGTTAGGGAACGTTAGTGAAAACATTGAATTATTTATCAAACATTGAATTTAACTCGTAGTTCCATGGGAATAGTTACTGACTGCGCCATCTATTAGCATTATTGTGAAGTTATGTTGATGCTATATGAATTACTGACGCCCATTAAAAATTAAATAATCTCGTTTCTTTATAATATTCATATAATTTTAGTATTTGTTGTTCAAGTACAGGATATAAGTGACCTAAAAACATAAAATCAGTTTGAAAATCCATAGCGGATTTTTCTAGAGAGCGTCTTCAAGCGAGCGTATAAAATCGCCACTTTGAAAGCCCCCCATTTCGTCAATTTTAAGGGAAAAATTAAAAAAAAATTATTTTTGTACTCAGTTCAAAATTATCTTTAAAATGATACGTAACAATTTTATGTAACGCGATATTTTTTTTTTTACTTCGCATTCGCTTCTATGAGAGCCCCCCTGAAATAAAGATTTTTATAACTTTTTAAGCCATTTTCGGCTGGAGGCCATCGGTTTACATATTATATCTAAATTTGAAGTAATTACGTTCAGTAATTCAAAAGTTATAAGGCTCTGACAGACGGACGGACGGACGGACGGACGGACGGACAAGTGCAAATCGCCCTAGTTAACTCAAAGACCTTCGCTTCGCTCGGTCGATAATCGGAATTTTAATTCGATTCCAGATTTGACAATTTCAGTGTTGCAACGTTATGACAAGTACTAAATAGTGACGTTACGAAATTATTCGATACGGAAATAGAATATTTCCGAATCGATTCCTCTCGTTTATAGTAGTATTGTTCGCGCCATAATTCCTTGTTCCATGGTCGTGGCGCTAGCAACCTCTTTTGGCTCGCAATGAATTGGACAGATGACACTTGAAAGGTAAAAACTTGCCGCCATTTTGAGGTGGTCTTTGCAAGTTCCTTCGGTTTTGACAGCTCATACGTGTTCACGGAAAATTTCGAGTCGCGCGCGCACCATTTTTTGCCTTTTAAGTGTCTGGTTTTGGATTATTTTACGGTTTTGTTGCGGCGTCAAGCGGCCTATGTGCCGACCTAACTATATATCGTTGTTTAACGTGCTGTCCGTAACGAGGGAACACTTTTTGGAACCCGCCGACTTTGCTCGCAACGTGCTCGGCAGAAAAGTGTGTGAAAAGTGATTTTAGACCAGCTCGTTGGTCTTACTAGTGACAAGCCGGGTGTGCAGTATTCCGCTAGCCCAACGTCCACAACTGCAGGCCATAATTGGCTGCCTGCCTGCCTGCGGCCGACGGACTGAGAAGTTCACCTTCCACACTAACCCACATTACACTCAACTTCACAATATACTCACTCACTATACTACAACACACTCTATCATACTATCTCAGCCCCTATACAAGGATTGACTGCTGCGAAGAAGGTAAGTGTAACCCCATTATTAAGTTAAGTCTAGAACAAATCTGACCGCGGAGAAAGGCCCTTTGGGCAACGACTTTGGACTCGGGTTACAGCTGATGGGCCCCTGAATCTAGTAGTCCAGGTCTTGATTCGTTGGCCAAAGCCGTTGGCCTCAACATTTGGTAGACAGAGCGCGGTTGAATTGATTCCGCGGACAGATTTGGCATTACTGTGACTTAACTTAGCCGTTCTAGGTTTTTGTTTTGTTAATTTTTGTTGATTAATAATTAATAGTATCTAATTGTTGTTTGTGGCTCGTAACTGGCCAACAGTTAGATGTAGATTGTAATAAATAAACTTAAATATTAATATAATATAATTGTAGGTTCTCAACCAACCAATTTGTAATTTGCAGTGCCTAGTATGAGTCTAGTGGCTTAGTACGGGTAATTAAAAACTTAATTTTTCTTTTATCTTAATTTATGTTATTGATTGACTTAGCATAAATTATTGATAGCTTAATTTGGATCTCTTGGTACTTTTAACCAACAAATACTTTGTTTGTTTGCTAGAACCCCTCGTGGTTAGGTAACAAAGTAGTTTGTTTGATGTATTTAAAATAAATAATTCTTGTTTTAAAGTAAATAATTCTAATTAATAAATAGTATTTAAGTAGTAATTTGTTTGTGTTTAAAGTGGGTAATTCTTGTTTGATTATTAATTTGTTGGGTTGAAGTTGAAACATAACTTGTAACAAATAACTTTGTTTTTAACTGTTATTAAAAACTGTTATTAAAATAACTGTTATTTTATGTTTTTCAACTGTTATTAAAATAACTGTTATTTTATGTTTTTTAACTGTTATTAAAATAACTGTTATTTAAGTTGTTAACTACTGTTATTTAAGTTGTTTTGTACCTACCTAAGATGGCAGCCCACAAAAAATTGAGCGTGCAAATTCAATCAGAGCTGCGTTGGGCTGCTACAGCCAACGCCTTGGTAGGCCGGGAGGACCGGGCATCCGCACTGCTCCAGCGGTGCGAGCAGGTGCGGACCAGGCAGGCGGTCGTCGAAGGGGCCTTCCGAGACCTCATGGCATTGGAGCTACCTCCGGAATCGCTGGAGTCCTCAGTGCGGGACTACGAACAGTTTTTTGAGCTGACAGACGGTCTGGTGGAGGAGGCCGCGAGGCTCAAGAAGGAGGCGAGAATGAGCTCTATTCTTGAGTCTCCCACCAGACCCACCACGCAGCCTGTGTTACAGGGCAAGTTGCCAACAATAAACTTGCCCCACTTTTCTGGCAACCTGAGTGAGTGGCTAGGCTTTCTCAGCCTCTTTGATAGCCTGGTGGACGCGAGAAGGGACCTGTCTCCCTGCCAGAAACTGGCCTATCTACTCTCTTCCCTGCAGGGAGAGGCTCTGGGTTTAGTTAGCCACCTAGACCTCTCCGAGGAGAGTTATACCACCGCGCGGGAACTACTGACTCGGCGGTATGCCAACGTGCGCCGGTTAGCAGACACACACGTGGCACAAATTCTAGCGCTGCCACGTGTCTCTGGGGTGGCCCATTTAAGAGAATCACTCTTAAATCCACTGATTGTAGCCTGCAACGCTCTTAAGCGTTTAGAGCTTCCCGTGGACCAGTGGTCCTTCCTTTTATTACACATTGTGTTGTCCCGCCTACCTCCCGAATTGAAACTGCGTTTTGAGCAAAGGTATGGTGGGGACGGGGCCAGCTACCTGCCCCCCTTTTCGGACCTTTTAAAGTTCCTTGAGGAAGAGTGCCGGCAGGCTGATAACTCCGGTATTGCTGGTCCTTCAAGGACCCCAGAGCAGCCTGCCCAGCCGAGGAAGGAAAGGGGTCACACTGGCGTCCCTGGTAAAAGGGCCTCCGACCGGAGACCAATGCCCGTTTACACTGGACTTGCTGCCACTGAACCCGCCCCCTGTAACTATTGCAGGCGTCCAGGCCACCGGGTGCTTTCTTGCCCCCAGTTTCTCTCTAAGCGGATCAAGGATCGGAGGGGCATTGCAAGAGACCGCCACTGGTGCTATAGCTGTCTGGGAGCTCACATGCAACGGGACTGCCAACAGCAACGGCCATGCCCAATCTGTAGGGGTAACCACCTGGAGATTTTGTGCGCCAACAAGAATGGTGTTGGCCGCCAGGTGGAGAGTGAGGGCGCGCCCCGCACGGGCGGGGGCGCTCTTACCAATCGCTCCCCGGATTATTTGCGTCGGTCCCCTGATCAGGGCCATGAATCCCGACGCGTCCGGATTTCGACCCCGCCTATGGGGGCTTCACCCCCCCGTGAGGGGGGCGCCAACCCCCCTCGACGTTCTGATGGGAGATTTGTGGCGGCCCCGTCTACGGTTCGACCTACCCGCTATTCACCTCCGCTTCATGAGTGGCCACGCCTCGAACGCCGCCCACCTCGAGCGGGTCGACAGCCTTACTACGTCCTACCGACCTCAGCCCGTATGACTAGGCCCGTGCTGCCACCACGAGATGACGCATGGGTTTACCCAAATGGAGGTCTGTCCCCCTCACCGTTGGAGGTCCCCCCTGAGTCTCAATATGAGATTCCCCGGTTAGAGGACGGGTTTGATGAGGACGACCACCAATAGGTAGTTGCCGCCCTAGCCCCCACCACAGCAACTTCTCCTGAGACCTTGAATCTCCGGCAGTCTGTCTGTCAGACCATTCTTTTGCCGACTGTCTCAGTGAAGGTATTCAACCCGAAGGGTGAATGTTTAATCGTTCGCGCCCTTTTGGATTCGGGTTCACAGCGCTGTATTGCTTCTTCTCGTTTGGTGGGTGAGCTAGGGCTCCCTTGGAGTCCTCGAACAGGACGGGTGATAGGTATCGGGGGTATAGAGCCCTCGACTCCTACCGGGGAAGCGGAATTAATGTTTGGCCCCGTTACGGGCAATTTTAGGGTCTTGGTCAAGGTGTCAGTCCTTGACAATATCTTAGGTCCCCTACCGCAGGTCCGAATAACTGACGCTGCGGTGTCCTGTGCATCAGGCCTAAACCCAGCTGACCCCCACTGGACTGAACCCGGTCCTACGGACCTTTTGTTGGGTTCCGACGTGTTGGGCCTGGTCTTGTCAGGGGAAATTAGGGTTTTGCAGAAGGACGGCCTATGTGCCATGTCCACTATATTCGGTTCTAGCTTTTTTGGACCCGTGCTATGGTCTTCGGACCTACCGGTGCTGGACCAATTGCAAGCAGCCGGCTTGACGCTGTCGGACGTGGTCCAGCGCTTTTGGGAAGTTGAGGAGCCGCCGCATGCCGCACGAGTTGACCCTCTTGACCTTGAATGTGAGTTGTTTTATCAAAACAACACAGGCCGCCGTGTTGATGGGCGATTTGTAACTCGCTTGCCCTTTCTCGCTTCTCGCCCCCCGCTTGGTCAATCGCGGGCCTTGGCGGAAAAGAGGCTCTTGTCTATGGAACGGCGCATGCGGCGCGACCCCACCTTCCGATCCAAGTACGTTGAATTTATGCGCGAGTACGAGGGCCTGGGGCATATGTCACCATCCAATTTTGATTGGCGCGCACACGAGCACTACTTCTTACCCCACCATGCCGTCTTGAAGACCCCTGGGGGGAAGATTCGAGTGGTTTTTGACGGCTCCGCGGCCACATCCAACGGGGTGACATTGAACCAATGCTTGCACTCCGGTCCTAAGCTGATCAAGGATATCTCCGATATCCTCACGCATTTCCGCCGGCATCAAATTGTTTTCGTAGCTGACATCAAGATGATGTTTAGACAGTCGATGGTACATCGCGATGATCGGAGATACCAAATGATTCTGTGGCGCGAAAATCCTAATGAGCCAATGCGTGTCTTTGAATTGAACACCACGACCTATGGACTCAAGTCAAGCCCCTATATTGCTATCAGGACCTTGTTAGAACTAGCTAACCGGGAGCGACTGAATTACCCTCGCGCATCAGCCATCTTGGAATCGTCAGTCTATATGGACGATATTTGCACGGGAGCCTCGAGCGTTGAGGAAGCTCTGACTCTTCGCGATGAATTGATTGCAATACTGTCCGGATAATAAGTCCGGAGGTTATGAGTTGGGCAAGTGGCTGTCCAACTCCCCTCACGTCTTGAAGGATCTTCCGGGAAAGGATCAGCAGGATCCTCATATTTTTGAAAATCCCGAAAATCCCAATTTGCTGACGGTCCTTGGAATACAGTACCAGCCCGTCCAAGACGTTTTCACCTACCGGGTCAAATTAGACCCACCTCCTAAGGTCTGGACTAAGCGTTCCGTATTGTCTACGGTTGCTCGCACTTTCGATCCCAATGGATGGATCACTCCCGTAATATTTTTAGCTAAATGTTTCCTCCAGAAACTTTGGATTGCTGAACTCGGTTGGGACGAACCACTCTCTGGGAAGTTATTGAAGGAGTGGAACTCCCTTGTGTCTTCACTTCCTGAAGTTAACCGAATTTCCATGCCTCGACGCTTCCTACCAACAGGAAGGTGTCATGCCAGTCTCCACGGGTTTTGCGACGCCTCCGAACGAGGATACGCCGCCGTGGTATATTTGAGGACTGTCGATGTCGCCGGTGAGGTCGCGACGCATCTCGTCTTGGCAAAAAGCAAGGTGGCCCCTATTCGGTCACGGTTAACTATCCCGAAATTAGAATTGTCTGGCGCCGCCCTTCTGGTACGCCTCTTGAACCACGTCCGCTCCTCTTTGGCATCTGCGGTCGATCTGACCGACGTTTATGCTTGGACGGACAGTGAGATTGTCCTTTGCTGGCTACGAGCCGCGCCTCACAACTTAGAGGTCTTTGTTGCGAATCGGGTCTCCCAAATTCAGAGCTCTGCAGTACCGGTGATTTGGAGACACGTACCCGGAGAACTGAACCCGGCCGATTGCGCCTCCCGCGGCTGTGAGGCCTCTTCACTGGTCCACCATCACCTTTGGTGGGATCCAAGTTGGCTATCCCAATCCGAGACGACTTGGCCTCAAAATAGGTTTTCCGCTCCCGAAGTATTGCCGGGCTTAAGAGTCGGAGTGGTTGAGGATAAACAGATCCCCGACTTGAGCTTTCTTTTGAACCGTTACAGTTCCCTTGATAAACTAATTGGTGTTACCGGTTGGATTCGACGTTTTATCCATAATGGGCGGAATTCAGAAAATAAAAATTTGAGTCCTGTGCTTTCCCCTCTTGAACGCCAAGACGCCCGGAACTACTGGGTGCGTGTGGTTCAGGTGGAGCATTTTTCATCCGTGATTGACACCCTAAAGAGAGGTTTAGTTTTGAAGGGCCCCCTTGCTCGCCTAAGCCCTTTTTTGGACAATAACGGAATGCTACGCGTTGGAGGACGCCTCAAGAATTCCAATCTGCCCTATGGTGCTCGCCACCCCCTTTTGCTACCTAAGGACGGCACCTTTGTCAAATTGCTAGTGACACACTACCATCTTAAAAATGCCCACGCTGGTTGTAATGCACTCTCGGCTATTTTACAGCGCGAGTTTTGGATTCTGGCAGGGAGACGCACCATCCGGAACGTCACTTTCAAATGTATTCCGTGTTACCGCTTGAAGGCTAATACTTCACAGCCGATGATGGGTGATCTGCCCTCCGACCGCGTTCTAGCCACTCGACCCTTTGCTGGGGTTGGCACTGATTTTGCTGGCCCGTTTGCCATCAAGAGCTCTAATCTCCGCAACGCCAGATCGCTCAAGGCCTACCTCTGCGTTTTTGTATGTCTCGCTACCAAGGCGGTACATTTAGAACTTGTGAGTGCCTTAAGCACTGAAGCCTTTGTAGCCACGCTAGGTAGATTTGTCTCTCGTCGAGGATTGCCTGACCTGATTCGCACGGATTGCGGCACCAATTATAAGGGCACTGATAGATACTTAAAAGAAATTGTCGAATTCCTGTCTAGCAATAAGATTAGATTAAGTACAGCATTGTCCAAGATGGGGGTAACCTGGAAGTTTGACCCCCCAGCTTGCCCTCATTGGGGTGGAATATTCGAAGCCGTGGTTAAGGTGGCCAAGACTCATCTCCGGCGCGTTATAGGCGAAACTGTTTTAACCTTTGAAGAACTCGCCACCGTGTTTTGCAAAATTGAGGCTGTACTCAATTCTCGGCCACTCTGTCCCCTCTCATCTGACCCAAATGACCTGGAGGTCTTAACTCCCGGTCATTTTCTGATTGGTCAGCCCCTTAACGCTCTACCCGAATACCCCTTCAGGGACGTGAAGGTCTCACGTTTGTCCCGGTTTGAGCTGCTGCAACAGATGACTCAGAGTTTTTGGCACCGTTGGTCACTAGAGTATTTGCATCTTTTGCAGCAGCGGGTTAAGTGGGCTGACAAATCTGATCCACCCAAAGTTGGTGACCTAGTGCTGATTAAGGAACCTAATTTGTTGCCTTTATACTGGCGCCGTGGGCGCATTCTTAAGCTGATCTACGGGTCTGATGGGGTTCCCAGGGTTGCCGAGGTAATGGTCGGAGACTCTGTTTTGCAGCGAGCCGTTTGCTCCTTATCACGTTTACCTATTTACTAGTAAGTGGACGTAAATCCTTACGCCCACGGGCGGGGGGATTGTTCGCGCCATAATTCCTTGTTCCATGGTCGTGGCGCTAGCAACCTCTTTTGGCTCGCAATGAATTGGACAGATGACACTTGAAAGGTAAAAACTTGCCGCCATTTTGAGGTGGTCTTTGCAAGTTCCTTCGGTTTTGACAGCTCATACGTGTTCACGGAAAATTTCGAGTCGCGCGCGCACCATTTTTTGCCTTTTAAGTGTCTGGTTTTGGATTATTTTACGGTTTTGTTGCGGCGTCAAGCGGCCTATGTGCCGACCTAACTATATATCGTTGTTTAACGTGCTGTCCGTAACGAGGGAACACTTTTTGGAACCCGCCGACTTTGCTCGCAACGTGCTCGGCAGAAAAGTGTGTGAAAAGTGATTTTAGACCAGCTCGTTGGTCTTACTAGTGACAAGCCGGGTGTGCAGTATTCCGCTAGCCCAACGTCCACAACTGCAGGCCATAATTGGCTGCCTGCCTGCCTGCGGCCGACGGACTGAGAAGTTCACCTTCCACACTAACCCACATTACACTCAACTTCACAATATACTCACTCACTATACTACAACACACTCTATCATACTATCTCAGCCCCTATACAAGGATTGACTGCTGCGAAGAAGGTAAGTGTAACCCCATTATTAAGTTAAGTCTAGAACAAATCTGACCGCGGAGAAAGGCCCTTTGGGCAACGACTTTGGACTCGGGTTACAGCTGATGGGCCCCTGAATCTAGTAGTCCAGGTCTTGATTCGTTGGCCAAAGCCGTTGGCCTCAACAAGTATATCTAAACAACTACTACTTTAATAGAAACTAAGTATATCAGGAAATTAAATATTTCTGAACGGATAATTTTATTAAGGATCTGAGAGTTTTCTTTAATAATTGTGTGTGAAATAAATAAAAAAATGTGATCATGAAGGAACATGAGAAATAAAACAAATAGATGTATTATGGTAATATTTTATTTTATAAATCGTCGCCGTCTTCGCTATCGCTATGGCTGTTACTTTCTGTAACATGTATTATAAATGTGTCTGTGATATTGTCAATTAAAATATCTAGCCTACTCATTTTTTCCTCTTCTTTGACAACATGGGATACGCATTTAGACCATTCGGTAGCCGTAATTTTTTGAATGCCTTCCTCAAATAAATTTCTCACGTCTGTCAATTTGAAGGTTTTATTATTTTGAGCTACATGCCCCTTTACCTGCGCCCATATCAATTCGATAGGGTTCAGCTCGCAATGGTAAGGGGGCAGTCTTAAAACCGTGATCCCATGTTGTGCTGCCATTTCGTCTACAGCGTACTTATTAAAAGACTCGTTATGTGGAATCAGTTCTAAAAGCGTAGCTTTAACCATATCTGGTTCGTAATGAATATTTTTATTTAAAAGCCAGTCTTGAATGGCAGCTTTTTTCCAGCTCATTTTTGGTGCCGTTTCCAATTTTCGGCAGTGGTAAGGTGCATTATCCATCACCACAATTGAGTTTGGTCTTAATTTTGGTAAGACTCCAGCGAACCACTCGTCAAAAATCATGAGCCCCTTTTCCAGGAAGCCTTCTTCACTACCTATATGGCTAATTATGAGACGTTTGCCTTTTCCAGATGGATTTTTTAATCCACTGGTCAGTCCCTCCAAAAACGCTTGCCGAGATGATGTGACTTTCTTGTCCACTCAAGTTTTTTTACAGTATGACCTAAAAATAAATATAGTACATTAACATTCAATATTACTATTAAATTTAATGTAAAATGTATATAAATTCAAAATGTTAGCCTTACCTGCGTTAACCCAAGTTTCATCTTGATAATATATGTCTCCCTTCTCGTCGAAACTGACATATAGATCGCAAGTAACGCTGGCGCCATGTTATTATATCATTTCGATCAATAAGTGTGCTCTTGCGTGACCGTGCAACAAATTTAAAATTAAGATGCTTCAAAATTTTTCTGAGGGTGTCTTTGGAAACCTTGGGCATTTCTGGATCATCGTTCATCACTTGTAAAATCTGAAATAGTAAATTTTATAATAGTTTGGAATCATTACTTATATATATAAAAGATGTAGGTATAAAATAATACTGTCTGACTGATTGACTAACCTTTGCAATCGTTGGAGGTTCATTTCGGTAAAAGAACTGATGAACAAGTCTTCGTATTGCGGCGAATGTAAATTCATCAATTTTGTCTTTGAAACTTCGCTTTGGTCCAGTTTTTTTAGGAGGAGTTGGCGCCGCACCTTTATTTACTTCCTTCAAAACGTTACAAACAGAGCGTGAGGTTATTCCCAATATGTCAGCAACTTTGCTCATACATTCATTTTCTTCCACTACTTCAAAGGCTTCCAATTGCGCAGAAGTATCATTTTTCACGTACTTGTAGGTATTGCGGATCATTACTTTTTCAGTAACAGTGAAAGCTTTTCGTGGACGTTTTTTTCTTGGGGACAAGAAAACATCCACGTCTTTTTGTGATGTACTTGGCTGAGGATCCATTTTGATGGAAAATCAAAACAAATAGATTCACTCAAAGTTCACAAAAAAACTATAAACGTAACAACAAACACAACGTAACAAAACTTTAACAAAAACCCAACAAAATAACAAAATATCGATTCGCAATGAAGCAAGATATTCGTGCAGTCAGACTGGGAGAATGAAGCCGAATGACAAGATAAACAAAATGGCGATAGCTGCACGAGCGCGCACGGGTTGCCAATACAGAAAACTATCTAGGTTCTTTTATTATAAGTTTTGTTTTTAATATAAAAAACAAAAATATTAACTTTTTATAAAATAAAGCAGCGGTTACTAATTAATAAATAATTATTATGAGTAATTATGTATTTATTTAAATAAAAATCAATAATTTAGTCTTTAATTGGCACACCAATATTATGATTACATAAACATAAATCGCGATTGTTTATCGATTTTTGTGTTCATCACTACACTATTATACTACGCGTTCGTTTCAAGTTGAGCCCTGCACCATAGAGTAAAGTAATCGACGTAGTCGTAATTCCTAGTTCCATGTCGACAGTACGGACACAGTATAGGATATGCAGTAGTTTGACACCTTTGATCTAGATTCTAGTGGTACTACGCGTTACAAATTTTCCCTAGCTCTCTCGCGCTTCCCCGCACCGCACCTCAAGTCAGACCCACTTAGTAAACCGCTCGCGAAGCACCGCTTATTAAAAATAAAATTCAAATTCAAATTATTTATTTGCACAGATTGGGTAGTACAATGGTGTTACATTATAACTAGTGGTTCGCCCCGAACTGAGACCTCCCGGTAACGGTATCCCATGATTATTCATTCAATCGATACATGACGACCAAACCTGACATTATTATTATGCCCGTTTTCACCAAACATACCTATATCATCCCCTAAATAGGAGTCTCTTTACGTAGGTAGCTCCTAAATACAATCCTAAGTCCTAACATCCGTCCCAATGTCCTTTTAGGTGTCCCGTACAGGATCGTGATAAAGAAGTTGACAGAAATCATCACCTAACTTATCATAGCCCGTAAGGTTAGGCAACGTTAATGAAAACATTGAATTAATAAGTACTCACGAGTGAAAACGGGTTACGGGCATCTGTACAAATCGTTATCTATCGACGCGAATAGAAAATATACAAAATGCAGTAATTAATAGTTTATTGAAGTTTGATATTTAACTAAACAATAATTTTAATTGAATAATAAGTTATTATTTTATGTAACTAAATAATAATGTTCGAAGCAAAACTGTTTTTGGGATACCTAGTCGTAACTCCCTAGTTCCATGGAATAGTAAATGACTGCGCCATCTATTAGCATTATTGTGAAGCTATGTTGATGCTATATGAATTACTGATGCCCATTAAAAATTAAATAATCTCATTTCTTTATAATATTCATATAATTTTAGTATTTCTTGTTCAAGTACAGGATACAAGTAAAACAAAAAACTAAAATATGCTCGAAAATACATAGTCAATTCTCCTAGAGAGCGTCTTCAAGAGAGCGTATTAAATCTCCACTTTGAAAGCCCCCCATTTCGTCAATTTTAAGGGAAAAATAAAAAAAAAATATTTTTGTACTCGGTTCGAAATTATCTTTAACATGATATGTTACAATTTTATATAACGCGATAAATTTTTTTTTTACTTCGCATTCACTTCTATGAGAGCCCCCCTGAAATAAAGGTTTTTAAAGTTTGGCCGTTCAGAGAATGCGTTCCTGACACGTGTCAGTTAGTCACGACAACTGTCACAAAATTATAACATTAATTGATTATTGATATTATAATAATGTTGTTTTAATGCTCATCAATTGTTAAAACGGTAAACAACCAGCAATAATATTTTTATCGTAACTGCAACGCCATTACAAAGTTACGTCGTCAGTTCAATCGTGACGTGTCAGGAACGCATTCTCTGAACGGCCGTAGTATATAATTTTTTATGCAATATTCGGCTGAAGGCCATCAGTTTACATATTATATCTAAATTTGAAGTAATTACGTTCAGTAATTCAAAAGTTATAAGGCTCTGACAGACGGACGGACGGACGGACAAGAGCAAATTCACCTAGTAGACTCAGAGACCTCGCTTCGCTCGGTCAATAAAAGTCCTTACAATCTACCGGATAGGCATGCAAAAATAATATTTAATAATAATTCTTATTCTAAGTTTACGTATTAAAATTTCAATTTATTAAATTGAACTTTGGATATAAGGAGTTTTGGTAGGTTTGGTAAAAAAAAACTAAGAATGTTGTATATCGTAAAGCATTAGAATAATAAACACTTTTTTTTTAATATTTTTTTATTATTTATACCAATTCGAATTCAATATTCATAGTTAAGACAGGTCAGCTAGTACTTAACAGATAAAACAATAGATAAACTATTATACTGCATCTTCTTATACTGTGTCTTTACTAGCTGTGGGTCTGACTTGAGGTGCGGTGCGGGGAAGCGCGAGGGGTGTAGATTTCTTTACTCTATGGTGCAGGGCTCAACTTGAAACGAACGCGTAGTATGTGGTATCATTATTTTACAAAATGACAGTAGCTAATGTCAAACGTGGAATCGAATTATAATTCCGACTATAGTTCATATGAAATATAGATTAATTGGTATGGTTCATATGAAATCATAGATTAATAAATAAAGTTTGCACTCTATTCTTGACATGTCCAGGAAAACAATGGAAAGCTGCCAACTAAGAAACTGTCAAAACCACATTTCGTCATACAAAAAAAAGTTTGACAGTTCAAGCTAGTATCTGAACGATAGCCACTGAGATAGAGAATAATATAGCCTTCCTTTTCGTCTTTATCAACCGATAGACGTCCACTGCTGGACAAAGGTCTCTTGCATGGACTTACACAGGCCTCGGTCTTGCGCCGTCTGCGTCCAGCGGCTCCTTCGACACGTTTGATGCCATCGAATAAAAAAGACCTTAAAGAAAAGTTCGAGTCTTAAAGAAAAGTTTTTGACCGATATTTCGTTTCGGAACACACACACACACACACGAAAAACCGGTTCATTAAATGGGCCATAAATCGTAAACGGTAAGTTTTACAAAAAAGTTTACAGGAAATAAAAGATGCAAAATTTTATTCTCTACAAAAAAGGTCTGAATAACTTTTGCCCTTAAGTGGATAGTTTCCGAGATATCGGTCAAAAACTTTTCTTTAAGATTGCGATCGAAGCTCCACCTGGATCTGTCAGCATTTTGTGTTTTTGTGGTCAGTAAGTGACCCTTAACCTAAAAAAAAAATTAAAATTGGATCGGAAATTTAGTGCGAGGTTGACCAAAAAAACCGGCTTTATTTACTGGCCTACTAGGAGGATTTATAAGAATTTACTTACAGGTTAATGCAACAGCGCGTACAAGAGATGCTGGATATCGTGCAGAGCTCTTCAAGTGACGATGAAAGCCTCTCCTCTGTCAAGAATCAAGCCCAAACCACCACCACACCCCGACCTAGAGGTTAGCAATCCTTACTAATATTATAAATGCGAAAGTGTGTTTGTTTGTTGGTTTATTGGTTTGTCCTTCAATCACGCCGCAACATGGCTACGGATCGACGTAATTTTTTGCATGTGTATAGTTGAACCTGGAGAGTGACATAGGCTACTTTTTCTCCCGAAAAATCAAAGAGTTCCCGAGGGATTTTAGAAACTAAATCCACGCGGACGAAGTCGCGGACATCACCTAGTTATATATACCTAGTTATTATAACAAGAAAAACACATTATATATGCGAAAGTGTATTTCTATGTTGGTTTGTCCTTCAATTACGCCGCAACTGAGCTACAGATCGACGTGATTTGCATGGGTATAGTTGAAGAATAGAAATATGTGTCGGAAATTAAAATTAAAATGGTCATTATTTAAAGCGCCATCTGTTATGAAATAGTTGTACTAGTTTATTCAGTCATTCAATTGACTCGAATTGTTTGTACTAGTTTATTAAGTCACTCAATTGACTTGAATTGTTGGTAAGTTTATTAAGTCACTCAATTGACTCGAATTGTTTGTACTAGTTTATTAAATTACTCAATTGACTCGAAAGCGACATCTATATCGAATTCGGGTATTGTTTGTACAAGTTTATTAAGTCACTCAAGTGACTCGAAAGCGCCCTCTATAAGCGAACTCAGGTATTGGATGTACTAGTTTATTCAATCACTCAATTGACTCCATTGACATTCAAACCTGGATGGAGTTGGCGTGGCGGGGGTTGACGATTCGTCTATAAGTAGGGCTGTGGTGCCCGCCAGACGGTCATTATTATTAGAGAAGTCGTCATTATTATCATTAGACAAGTCATTATTATTGACAGTCATGAGACAGTCAGTAGTCGTCTCAGTTGTTCATGAGAGCTTGGTGGCGCATGGTCTCCCAGTCACACCGTCGCGCCAAACCCATCGTTCGCTATATGGTGGTGTTAATTATTTACCTAGCTATTTACAAAGTATTTAAAGTAATTGTGTTTTGAACTACTGTGTGTTAATTCTACAAACTTTTAAATATTGTGTGCAGTGCAATAAATCATGTAATCAGCTTCTCGCGTTTAATTGCCCGAGTACCCACAACTATGCAATCAGATCAAGAAGAACAACATGCCCACGATAATGAGGAGCCACCCACGCATGCGGCCTCCGTCATCAGAAGTGGGATCGCCTCGGGCTACCGAGAAGACTGATGATTAATTGAGTGTTGTAATGGACTTACAAAACCAAAATATGAAGCAGTTAATCGAGGTGATTAAACTACCCTCCGTGCCGAAAATATCGCTGCCTGATTTCAATCCTGAACACCAAGATACGGATCCACGGGCATGGTGCTCCACTGTTATAGACCTGTGTTTGTCTGAGAAGCCTCTCCAGGGTTGTGCGCTTATGAATGCTTTGAGTAAAGCGATGAAAGGAACTGCATCTACGTGGCTTCCGCAAGTTTCCGTTTACCGGCGTATGGTATTACTTGGAACCAGTTTAAGGACATTTTCCTAGCGAGATGCGACAGTAATGAAACTACAGCTGCAGCCTTAATTTAATTAATTTGAGTAATAGTTGTCCGAAAGAAAATAAGTGTCTAGCTGCGTATGGAAATCGTTTGACGTCAACGATTATGACTGTGTGGCAAAATCTTAACACTAAGGAATTCTGGTGTATGGCTACCACCTTATCACTATAAAGTACTACTGGATTGTACGGTGAGTTCATTGTATCGTTCCAATGTTTAGTGATACTATTTTGTAGTCTCTTTATTATTTCGTTGTCTTAGCCCATGCGTACGGCGGTACGCTTAGTTGTGTGTATTAATTTAGTACCTACGAGTTGTTGAAGAGTTAGACAGAGCTTTTTAACATTAGATTCCCATCTCTGAATATTTAAGAATTTTAGGTTATTTTAAATCCCCTTTTTATGATATTCAGTTTAGACATTAAAATTACAATTACAAGTTGTTAGTTAGATTCAATGAAACTTGAACGTACCCGTTCACCCACTGATTAATGCAAAAGTTTGCAGGTACCTACTTAAACAATGATTATTATTTACATGTGGGTACTTCGTTTTCAGTTAGGTACTTTGGGAAGTTTTAAGGTACCTTAACAATGATTTTTTTTTATTACATGTGAATACTTCGTGCAATTGGATACCAGCGCGGTGCTTCTGCGCGTGTCACTTATCGGCGGCGACGCCGGCAGAGTCGGTGGCAGCACGCGCGGAGCATGCAGCCGGCGGTATCAGTCTTTTGGCATCTGAGCGGCGACGCATGGATACATGCGAGATTCGCCCGGTCACCGGTCGATTAAATCAATCAGGTCGGTCGTTTTCATTTTGTTATGATTCTGGTGCCGAATGCTCTCTCGTCAAAGAAGGTGTTGCAAATAGGTTATCGTGTGTGCGTTATAATAAAGTCTTAAATATTACCGTGGAAATTAAAGTGTTGATGGTAAATTGCAAATTTTAAGTAATGATTACGATTGATGGACGTAGTTTAGAAATTTTGTTTCACGTGATATCAGATGAGTTTTAACATTTAGAAATTATGATAGGTCGTGATATTTTAAAGCTTTTTTTCAATTAAGTACGATGACTGCGGATAGTACTTTTTCTATTTCAAAGTGTAAGATTGTTGATGAATGTAGTATTTCTAATTCGGATATTGATTTTACGAATATTGATACGGATATACCAGCTGAGGATAGACCGCGACTATTGTCATTGCTTAACGAATATTCAGATGCTTTTATTAACGGATTAAAACGTTCAAGAGTTACAACCGGAGAACTAAAGATTCGTTTAGTAGATCCTAGTAAAACGGTTCAACGTCGTCCTTACCGTCTTTCGCCTGATGAGCGGCAGTTAGTTCGTGATAAAATTAATTAAATGTTGGATGCGGGTATTATCCAACCTAGTTGTTCACCTTTTTCGAGTCCCATAATATTAGTTAAAAACGAGACGGTACAGATCTGTTATGTGTGGATTATCGAGAACTAAAACAGCAACACGCTTTCTGATCGTTTTCCTTTACCTATTATTTCGAATCAAATTGCGAGTCTATGTAGGGGTAATTATTTTACGTGTCTAGACTGTGCCAGTGGGTTTAATCAAATTAAAGTCCATCCAGATAGCGTTGATCTTACTGGATTTGTAACCCCGGACGGTCAATTTGAGTATCTTACCATGTCTTTTAGATTACGCAATGCACCCAGCGTTTTCCAACGTTCAGTCACTCAGGCTCTTGGTGACTTAGTGCATTCGTATGCTATTATTTACATCGATGATGTTATGATACCATCACATGACGTCGATCAGGGTCTCGAAAGACTACGTGTTGTTCTTGACACTTTAACCAAATGTGGGTTTTCTCTAAAAACTTTCAGTTTTCTTTTTCTTAAACGTAAAGTCGAGTATCTTGGTTATGAGATATCTGCAGGACAGAAATAGCTAAAACCTACGAATTGCATTCAGGTGTTTCGTGAAGTACAACTTGCTATCAATTGTACAATCAGTCGTGTGACAAAGTCGAGTCCTTTAGAACTTCTAATAGGGCGTGTAGCGAGACCGTTGTCATTATTGAGTCCTGATGATAACGAAGTTGAAATAGATCTTTCTGACGTAAGAGAGCAGGTGGTCCAGAATATAACTAAAAAATTCAATTGATATAGTTAGGTTTGATGCAACTAAAGCTATAAAATTGTAAGATTTTATGTTGATGATTATGTTTTGTTATCCTAAGTTTAAGGGACCTTTTAAGGTCATTGAAGTTCTTGACGGTGACGAGAATAATAGTCAATAAATTTCTTTTTTTTTTTTTTGTTTCACTTTTCACACTGATTGAATGCCCGAAGGATTGGGCGTTGTATGTTTGTGACAGTACCAGTTGCACCGGAGCATGTAATAGGTGTTTCTCTATCCTTGGAAGGAGAGCACTTACGCGGCTGAGATGGATAGCTTCTGCGTACGAGTCACACTGCCGATGGACTGGCAAAACTTATAGCCGATGGACTGGCTACTGCCGATGGACTGGCAAAACTTATAGCCGATGGACTGGCTACTGCCGATGGACTGGCAAAACTTATAGCCGATGGACTGGCTACTGCCGATGGACTGGCAAAACTTATAGCCGATGGACTGGCTACTGCCGATGGACTGGCAAAACTTATAGCCGATGGACTGGCTACTGCCGATGGACTGGCAAAACTTATAGCCGATGGACTGGCTACTGCCGACGGACTGGCAATTTGTGTTCAAAGTGATCCCTTTTATGATTGGTGTTGCTTGGGTCTCAGTGGAGACTACTTTTGGCAACTTGGTGTTGCTTGGGTCTCGTGGAGACTACGGTGGGGGCCTTTGTGGCCGGGGCCTTTGTGGCCGGGGTCTCTGATGAGACTACTGTGTTGGCCTAGGGTGGCCGGGGTCTCTGATGAGACTACAGTTTTTGGTTAAATCACACATTGTGGTGTTAACCTGGGTGACCAATGGTCGCTACTTATGCGCTGCTGCATGTGGCAGTGGGGCCAAGATGTACGATTAAGCAATTTTTGATTCCTTTAATGGATGGTGTAGTACTATGGCGTACTGATATGCAACTGTTACTTGGATCGATTTTGATTAATTTTGATTAATGGGAACTTTTCATTTGGTCAAATGATTTTGATTACAATTAATTGTGTACAGATGTTTTACATTGAACATTGCTTCATTTTGAGTAGCATGTCAGGTAGGCCGAACCTTGTAACTAAGGTGCCTCAAATGTTTCTTTTTCTTGTCAATAGATACACCACCACACGGGGACGTGTGATTGTCAGTTCTGGCCGTGTCGGAAATTAAAATTAAAATGGTCATTATTTAAAGCGCCATCTGTTATGAAATAGTTGTACTAGTTTATTCAGTCATTCAATTGACTCGAATTGTTTGTACTAGTTTATTAAGTCACTCAATTGACTTGAATTGTTGGTAAGTTTATTAAGTCACTCAATTGACTCGAATTGTTTGTACTAGTTTATTAAATTACTCAATTGACTCGAAAGCGACATCTATATCGAATTCGGGTATTGTTTGTACAAGTTTATTAAGTCACTCAAGTGACTCGAAAGCGCCCTCTATAAGCGAACTCAGGTATTGGATGTACTAGTTTATTCAATCACTCAATTGACTCCATTGACATTCAAACCTGGATGGAGTTGGCGTGGCGGGGGTTGACGATTCGTCTATAAGTAGGGCTGTGGTGCCCGCCAGACGGTCATTATTATTAGAGAAGTCGTCATTATTATCATTAGACAAGTCATTATTATTGACAGTCATGAGACAGTCAGTAGTCGTCTCAGTTGTTCATGAGAGCTTGGTGGCGCATGGTCTCCCAGTCACACCGTCGCGCCAAACCCATCGTTCGCTATATGGTGGTGTTAATTATTTACCTAGCTATTTACAAAGTATTTAAAGTAATTGTGTTTTGAACTACTGTGTGTTAATTCTACAAACTTTTAAATATTGTGTGCAGTGCAATAAATCATGTAATCAGCTTCTCGCGTTTAATTGCCCGAGTACCCACAACTATGCAATCAGATCAAGAAGAACAACATGCCCACGATAATGAGGAGCCACCCACGCATGCGGCCTCCGTCATATGTATGTTTTATTCAACTTTTACTTTTATTAAACTTTTTTACAAGTGCTTTTGAATCTTCGATGAGTCTACCACTGGTTCGGAATGCCGTTCCTGCCGAGAAGAACCAGCAAGAAACTCGGCGGTTGCTCTTTTCAAAACAAGTTTACAATACAATAGATACTATGCTATGCATGCAGTGTTTCAACAATTAGGGTAAGTTCCAAAAATGCATACTACTTACAATTCAATACATTTTAAGACGGGCAGACAGAAAGCAGCCCCATTCCCGCCGGTGGCACCCGTTCACGAGCATAACGCATGACCCAGCCGTTGCTTCGCTCAACCATATTTGAGGGAACGTAACAACCCGCATCTCACGAAGACTTGTTGATATAGACTACCTTTGCTGATGAAGTCGCGTCCCAGTTTTTAGATAAGTAGGGTTTGGTCGTAAAGGCGTAAATATTAATACCTGAGCCGCAGGCGAGATTAACAAACTGTTCCTTATAGGTCGTCCTCGCATCAACCCGATACCGGTCACAGCGGCGTCCCCAGTCGTGGCGCCCATCGTGCCCAAGTCCAACGTGCCGCTGAAGAAGAAGCTGCACTTCATATCCAAGCAGATGGTGGAGTTCACGTGCTCCGACGGCCGCCAGCCCATGCTGCTGTTCATGGAGAAGCCGAGCAAGAAGCTGTACCCCGAGTACTACAACGTGATCGAGCGGCCCATAGACATGCTGACCATCGAAGCCAACATCAAGGTGAGAGAGAACGGGCAGCTGGTGGAGTTCACGTGCTCCGACGGCCGACAGCCCATGCTGCTGTTCATGGAGAAGCCGAGCAAGAAGCTGTACCCCGAGTACTACAACGTGATCGAGCGGCCCATAGACATGCTGACCATCGAAGCCAACATCAAGGTGAGAGAGAACAGGCAGCTGGTGGAGTTCACGTGCTCCGACGGCCGACAGCCCATGCTGCTGTTCATGGAGAAGCCGAGCAAGAAGCTGTACCCCGAGTACTACAACGTGATCGAGCGGCCCATAGACATGCTGACCATCGAAGCCAACATCAAGGTGAGAGAGAACAGGCAGCTGGTGGAGTTCACGTGCTCCGACGGCCGACAGCCCATGCTGCTGTTCATGGAGAAGCCGAGCAAGAAGCTGTACCCCGAGTACTACAACGTGATCGAGCGGCCCATAGACATGCTGACCATCGAAGCCAACATTAAGGTGAGAGAGAACAGGCAGCTGGTGGAGTTCACGTGCTCCGACGGCCGACAGCCCATGCTGCTGTTCATGGAGAAGCCGAGCAAGAAGCTGTACCCCGAGTACTACAACGTGATCGAGCGGCCCATAGACATGCTGACCATCGAAGCCAACATCAAGGTGAGAGAGAACAGGCAGCTGGTGGAGTTCACGTGCTCCGACGGCCGACAGCCCATGCTGCTGTTCATGGAGAAGCCGAGCAAGAAGCTGTACCCCGAGTACTACAACGTGATCGAGCGGCCCATAGACATGCTGACCATCGAAGCCAACATCAAGGTGAGAGAGAACGGGCAGCTGGTGGAGTTCACGTGCTCCGACGGCCGCCAGCCCATGCTGCTGTTCATGGAGAAGCCGAGCAAGAAGCTGTACCCCGAGTACTACAACGTGATCGAGCGGCCCATAGACATGCTGACCATCGAAGCCAACATCAAGGTGAGAGAGAACGGGCAGCTGGTGGAGTTCACGTGCTCCGACGGCCGACAGCCCATGCTGCTGTTCATGGAGAAGCCGAGCAAGAAGCTGTACCCCGAGTACTACAACGTGATCGAGCGGCCCATAGACATGCTGACCATCGAAGCCAACATCAAGGTGAGAGAGAACAGGCAGCTGGTGGAGTTCACGTGCTCCGACGGCCGACAGCCCATGCTGCTGTTCATGGAGAAGCCGAGCAAGAAGCTGTACCCCGAGTACTACAACGTGATCGAGCGGCCCATAGACATGCTGACCATCGAAGCCAACATCAAGGTGAGAGAGAACAGGCAGCTGGTGGAGTTCACGTGCTCCGACGGCCGCCAGACCATGCTGCTGTTCATGGAGAAGCCGAGCAAGAAGCTGTACCCCGAGTACTACAACGTGATCGAGCGGCCCATAGACATGCTGACCATCGAAGCCAACATCAAGGTGAGAGAGAACAGGCAGCTGGTGGAGTTCACGTGCTCCGACGGCCGCCAGCCCATGCTGCTGTTCATGGAGAAGCCGAGCAAGAAGCTGTACCCCGAGTACTACAACGTGATCGAGCGGCCCATAGACATGCTGACCATCGAAGCCAACATCAAGGTGAGAGAGAACAGGCAGCTGGTGGAGTTCACGTGCTCCGACGGCCGCCAGCCCATGCTGCTGTTCATGGAGAAGCCGAGCAAGAAGCTGTACCCCGAGTACTACAACGTGATCGAGCGGCCCATAGACATGCTGACCATCGAAGCCAACATCAAGGTGAGAGAGAACAGGCAGCTGGTGGAGTTCACGTGCTCCGACGGCCGCCAGCCCATGCTGCTGTTCATGGAGAAGCCGAGCAAGAAGCTGTACCCCGAGTACTACAACGTGATCGAGCGGCCCATAGACATGCTGACCATCGAAGCCAACATCAAGGTGAGAGAGAACAGGCAGCTGGTGGAGTTCACGTGCTCCGACGGCCGCCAGCCCATGCTGCTGTTCATGGAGAAGCAGAGCAAGAAGCTGTACCCCGAGTACTACAACGTGATCGAGCGGCCCATAGACATGCTGACCATCGAAGCCAACATCAAGGTGAGAGAGAACAGGCAGCTGGTGGAGTTCACGTGCTCCGACGGCCGCCAGCCCATGCTGCTGTTCATGGAGAAGCCGAGCAAGAAGCTGTACCCCGAGTACTACAACGTGATCGAGCGGCCCATAGACATGCTGACCATCGAAGCCAACATCAAGGTGAGAGAGAACAGGCAGCTGGTGGAGTTCACGTGCTCCGACGGCCGCCAGCCCATGCTGCTGTTCATGGAGAAGCCGAGCAAGAAGCTGTACCCCGAGTACTACAACGTGATCGAGCGGCCCATAGACATGCTGACCATCGAAGCCAACATCAAGGTGAGAGAGAACAGGCAGCTGGTGGAGTTCACGTGCTCCGACGGCCGCCAGCCCATGCTGCTGTTCATGGAGAAGCCGAGCAAGAAGCTGTACCCCGAGTACTACAACGTGATCGAGCGGCCCATAGACATGCTGACCATCGAAGCCAACATCAAGGTGAGAGAGAACAGGCAGCTGGTGGAGTTCACGTGCTCCGACGGCCGCCAGCCCATGCTGCTGTTCATGGAGAAGCCGAGCAAGAAGCTGTACCCCGAGTACTACAACGTGATCGAGCGGCCCATAGACATGCTGACCATCGAAGCCAACATCAAGGTGAGAGAGAACAGGCAGCTGGTGGAGTTCACGTGCTCCGACGGCCGCCAGCCCATGCTGCTGTTCATGGAGAAGCAGAGCAAGAAGCTGTACCCCGAGTACTACAACGTGATCGAGCGGCCCATAGACATGCTGACCATCGAAGCCAACATCAAGGTGAGAGAGAACAGGCAGCTGGTGGAGTTCACGTGCTCCGACGGCCGCCAGCCCATGCTGCTGTTCATGGAGAAGCCGAGCAAGAAGCTGTACCCCGAGTACTACAACGTGATCGAGCGGCCCATAGACATGCTGACCATCGAAGCCAACATCAAGGTGAGAGAGAACAGGCAGCTGGTGGAGTTCACGTGCTCCGACGGCCGCCAGCCCATGCTGCTGTTCATGGAGAAGCCGAGCAAGAAGCTGTACCCCGAGTACTACAACGTGATCGAGCGGCCCATAGACATGCTGACTATCGAAGCCAACATCAAGGTGAGAGAGAACAGGCAGCTGGTGGAGTTCACGTGCTCCGACGGCCGCCAGCCCATGCTGCTGTTCATGGAGAAGCCGAGCAAGAAGCTGTACCCCGAGTACTACAACGTGATCGAGCGGCCCATAGACATGCTGACCATCGAAGCCAACATCAAGGTGAGAGAGAACAGGCAGCTGGTGGAGTTCACGTGCTCCGACGGCCGCCAGCCCACGCTGCTGTTCATGGAGAAGCCGAGCAAGAAGCTGTACCCCGAGTACTACAACGTGATCGAGCGGCCCATAGACATGCTGACCATCGAAGCCAACATCAAGGTGAGAGAGAACAGGCAGCTGGTGGAGTTCACGTGCTCCGACGGCCGCCAGCCCATGCTGCTGTTCATGGAGAAGCCTCGTCATGGACTCACCTCTACTCACTACTATTTATCTTAATACTGGAAGTTAAGAGTTATTTATAAATAACACTCTCTTCTGTTTGGTTTTGCTACATCAGTGTTACTTGGTTCACTCCAAAGTTACACATATGCATTTATTATTATATTGTATCTATGTATTGTCTATGATTTTGGTTTTTTTTTTGTTTGATCTTTTCCTTCCCGCCAATTTTTGACACCTTGTTAACTTCCTTCAACTGATGCGCTCGACGGAACTTTTTGGTAATGGCGCCTGCATTATTGGTGAAACTATATAATTTGGTGATGGACTTGTGATGAAACAAAACCGTGGTTTAAACTGGAGTGTAGGCTGGCCAGCTTGTGAACATCGCTTCAGGACCATACCGATTCTTAGCGCAACCCGTGAATTAAATAATTCCCACTCATTCCCACCCCCATCTTGGTAAGTTTTTGTATAGTTTATATTTTCCATTCAGACTGGGCCCACCTTGGTCCTTCGACATTCTGGAACACTTGAGGCATCACTTTTTATTATAGTCAATACATACAATTCAGTATATAACCCGAGGGCGCCAAGACTATAGCGACTAATAATGTACTAGTGGCGCCATCTATTTCGTGAGAAGTGAATTAAATTAACTTCAGTTTAATTTAAACATGATGTTTCCAGAACGATCGCTACAACTCGATAGAGGAAATGATAACGGACTTCCGGCTGATGTTCTCCAACTGCCGTCAGTTCAACGAAGAAGGCTCCATGATCTACGAGGACGCGAACCTTCTGGAGCGAGTCATGAACGAGAAGCTGAAGGAGCTCAACAGCGCCAACTACGAACGGAAAACGCCGTTGAAGACGTTCAAGGCGGCCAAGTCTAAGCAACTGTCGCCTTTTGAGCAGAAGCTCAGGACCTTGTATGACGCTATTCGTGATTATAGAGACCCTAAAGGTGAGTAGTTATAAATTTTTTTTTTCAAAAAACTGACTTGAAACGCCACTACAAGTTATAAAAATAATTTTTACTTTGTACACGTTTAAGTCGGGCGGGCTGAAATAGAAACGATGAAACCGATGCGCGACGCTCGCCTTGTGATGACACAATATGACTCGTTTGTTACAGTCGAGTAAGCATGCCTAGACCTAACCTAGACCTCATCAGTGGTTTTCATCATTGATTATTATTGCCAAGTACAAACCTATGTAACAATAAAAAAAATATCAGTGGTGACTTCAAATTCAAAATTTTATATAGGCCATTTTGTCGCTTTCATGACAAGTCAAGACTCTACCATCGGTTCGGGAAGCAGATTCTGCTGAGAAGACCCGACAAGAAACTCAGAAGTTGCTTTTTTCAAAACGAAGTGTTACAAATTACAATATCATTATATAGTTATTGACCGAGCGAAGCGAGGTCTCTGAGTTAACTAGAGCGATTTGCACTTGTCCGTCCGTCCGTCCGTCCGTCTGTCAGAGCCTTATAACTTTTGAATTACTGAACGTAATTACTTCAAATTTAGATATAATATGTAAACCGATGGCCTCCAGCCGAAAATGGCTTAAAATGTTATAAAAATCTTTATTTCAGGGGGGCTCTCATAGAAGCGAATGCGAAGTAAAAAAAAAAATATCGCGTTACATAAAATTGTTACGTATCATTTTAAAGATAATTTTGAACTGAGTACAAAAATTTTTTTTTTTTAATTTTTCCCTTAAAATTGACGAAATGGGGGGCTTTCAAAGTGGCGATTTTATACGCTCGCTTGAAGACGCTCTCTAGGAAAATCCGCTATGGATTTTCAAACTGATTTTATGTTTTTAGGTCACTTATATCCTGTACTTGAACAACAAATACTAAAATTATATGAATATTATAAAGAAACGAGATTATTTAATTTTTAATGTACATCAGTAATTCATATAGCATCAACATAGCTTCACAATAATGCTAATAGATGGCGCAGTCAGTAACTATTCCCATGGAACTACGAGTTACGACTAACGACCTATCCCAAAAACAGTTTTGCGTCGACCATTATTATTTAGTTACTTATTATAATACAATAATTGTATTGTAATTTTTTTTGTACCATATTATTCAATTAAAATTATTTTTTAGTTAAATTTTAGTTAAATATTGTATATTTTCTATTCGCGTCGATAGATGACGATTTGTACAGATGCCCGTAACCCGGTTTCACTCGTTAGTACCTACATAATAATTCAATGTTTTCACTAACGTTCCCTAACCTTTACGGGCTACCTATAAGTTAGGTGATTGATGTTTTCTGTCAACTTATTTATCACGATCCTGTACGGGACACCTAAAAGGATATTGGGACGGATGTTAGGACTTAGGATTGTATTTAGGAGCTACCTACGTTAAGAGACTCCTACTTAGGGGATGATTTAGGTATGTTTGGTGAAAACGGGCATAATAATAATGTCAGTTTTGGTTATCATGTATCTATTGAATGAATAATCATGGGATACCGTTACCGCGAGGTCTCAGTTCGGGGCGAACCACTAGTTACGATGTAATAACTTATTACAGTATTGTGGGCAACTGAATCAAAGCCGATTGCTTCCATGCAACTTTGTTCTTAAGGTGGATTATACGGGTCTGTCCGCGAAATTCAAAGGACTATGCAAAAAATTGTATGGGCACTGTCCCCACCCCCCCAACAGACGTGGCACTATTTTTAATATTATTGTAACGTCCCATAAAAAGACTTATAACCATTTTCAATCCAAAAAGGATTGGGGCTTTTTTTAAAAAAAAATACGAAAGAAGTAAGCAACGCAGGCGACAGGCGACGCAAGGCTCCGCCCGGAGGTGGTCAGAGGGAGCGCGGGCAGCGCGCGGCGCGGTTTTTCTCTGCGTCTCAGAAACGCATCTGCATATTACAATAGCTTTTTTCTAGTTGGTTAATGCTCCTGCAACATACAGGAGTATGTTCTTGTGATAGTTGTAATTTTCTAAACGGGTATCCAAACACTTCACTGAAAAATAAATAAATAAATAATTCTAACTCGATTTGCATGAAAACCCCAATCCTACGGTGGATGTCGTCATAATAAAAAATCATCAGGCTACCGTGATGTATAAACTGAAATACGTTTGAAATCTGTTGGTGTGTGGGGACGATTTTTTGCGTGGTCATTTAATTTGGTTTTTCGCAATTTGTAAACTAATACGACAAAGACCCCATAAAATTCAAAATTATTTATTTCATGTAGGCCAACCTGTGGCTCTTATGACACGTCAAGATTCTACCACCGGTTCGGAAAGCGGATTCTGCTGAGAAGAGCCGGCAAGAAACTCAGCAGTTGCTCTTTTCAAAATAATCATTTTACAATATTAATAAGTAGCTATTACATTGTAATAAGTTTTTATACTATCTTGTGGGCAGCTGGATGCCAAGCTGATTTAACCCGTGCATCTTTGTTAGAATAGAATATGACATTTCCACAAAACATACTACAATTCAATTCATGTCAAAGACGGGCATATTACAATGGAGCTCTTTTAGTAACTAGAGATGCCACATTTTAATATTTTCATTTTTTACTAAAGTGTTAACATACACTTAAGGAAAACGTAACGTGTTGCTACTAGATGTCGCAAACAGTTGCTTAAAAACTGAAAAAAGTAGATCACTAATTTCGATGCTGACGTGTAGTTCGACCGCGGCTATGGTGTAAAGCTAACACACTCGGGCGCGATTCCCAAGAGATGTGGGTTCGAATCCCGCTGGCCTCGGAATTTTTGATATGTGTTTATTTTATTCTGATATTTCCTTAAGTGTAGGTTAACACTTAAATAAAAAATAAAAATAATACGACAAAGTACGCATATGGCATTCTAATTGCGCCAATGTCGGTATTAAGTTTAGTTCACCTTAATTAATTACAATATATTTCTTGACTTCGGATGGTAAGTGACAATGTAGTCTAAATTGGTAGCGGGTTGACTTTAGTAGGATATTTCTTATTAAGAAAACAATAATCATAACAACAATGGGGTAGGGTTATGGCAGTGTAAATTAAAGCTGTACTACCGATATCCTTAATTAGTTTCTACACGCCAATCGTACCGGAAAGTTAAATCGCTTGGCTGTATGGGACCAAATAAATCTTGCTTTTTCAGTTAACCGCCAGCTGGCCCTCATATTCATGAAGCTGCCAAGCAAAAGCGAATACCCAGACTACTACGAGCTCATAAAGAATCCGATAGACATGGAGAAAATAGCCCATAAACTAAAGAACGCGGTCTACACTACCGTCAACGAATTAGCGTCGGACTTCATACTGATGTTTGACAACGCGTGCAAGTATAATGAGCCAGACTCGCAGATTTACAAGGACGCCTTGATATTGCAGCGGGTGTGCTTGCAGACTAAGCAACTTTTGCGGTAAGTGGAAAGGGTTATTGTTCAAGCAATAAACAAAATACTACAACACACGAGCAAAAAGCTGAGCTTTGTTAGGGCTCGCGTAGTTTTTCTAACGGGTAATATGTTCTGTTGCAGCCATATTAACTCCTTGGTTTTCTAACAGATGGCGTTAGTAGTACAATAACATTCTATCCAATGAATACAAAATTTGTTAATGTTGATATTTGATTATGGTTTTAAAATTATTATTTTTTTTGACAGATAACACATCTGGATATGAAGTTAAATTACTATGTTAAAGTACAAATCTATAGGCGTGATGGTTTTTCAGTAAAGTGTACCACAAAAATGCTCAGGTGGTGGGATAGTGATAGGGCGAGCGAAGCGAGCCCTAATTACAATGAGTTTGCAATAAAACCTAGTTTCCCCTGTGCTATGGGAAGCCAGTCTTTAGCGTCATCATCATCATGAGCAACCCATTTAGAGGACTATTACATTTTGCATCCCTCTCTCTCTCGCACATTCTTTCTCAATGATTGTAAAAATCGCAGCTACTTTTGACAAAGTATGGTCAATTATTATATTCAACAGTTAAATTATAGATATTTTATTATTTTTGCTATCATATAACTAGTTTTTAGGGTTCCGTACCTCAAAAGATGAAAAACGGAACCCTTATGAGATCACTCTCTAGTCCGTCTGTCTGTCCGTGTGTCACCACCGATTTTCTCAGGAATAATGTAAATAATATAATGGGAAGGTACGGACCCTCGGCGTACGAGTTCGACTCGCACTTGACCGTTTTTTTTTGATAGAGAATAAGAGCGATAAAAGTTAATAGTAGTTTTCGTCATTTTTCTCTATCAAAATCTAGTTTATCATATTAAAACTATATCTAAAATATCCGTGATTTAACTGTCGAAGATAATTATCTAATTGACCACATTTTGTCAAAAGTATCTAAAATTTTTACAATCATTGAAAATATTAGAATGTGTGAGAGAGAGGGATGCGAAATGTAATAATCCTAGTATTTTTTTTTCTTATAGCGAGGATGATGACGCTGTACCAGACGTGCCGGCCGCTGTACAGGATCTCCTGATGAACCTGTTCACCACCGTCTACAATCACCAGGACGAAGAGGGCAGGTACGATCGACTAGGTTCACACGAAAACACCAGACTAATATTATAAATGCGAAAGTGTGTTTGTTGGTTTGTTGGTTTGCCCTTCAATCACGCCGCAACAGGGCTACGGATCGACGTGATTATTCGCATGGGTATAGTTGAGGACCTGGAGGACATAGGCTACTTTTTATGTCGGAAAATAAAAAGAGTTCCCGAGGGGATTTAAAAACTAAATCCACGCGGACGAAGTCACGTGCATCAGCCAGTTATACATAACTTCTTCTTTGTCAACCGATAGACGTCCACTGCTGGACAAAAGTCTCTTGCATGAACTTTCACTGGCTTCGGTCTTGCGCCGCCTGAATCCAGCGGCTCCCTGCGACTCGTTTGATGTCGTCGGTCCACCTAGTGGTCTGCCAACACTGCGCTTCCCGGTGCGGGGTCACCACTCCAGCACCTTGAGACCCCAACGACCATCAGTTCTTGAACTTTGTGCCCCGCCCATTTCCACTTCAGTTTCGCGACTCGTTGAGCTATGTCGGTGACTTTGGTTCTCCTACGGATCTTCTCGATCTCCTCTTTATACATAACATAACAAATACGAACATTGATCTATGATTGATACTGGACTGGCTATCCCTATACAAATGACAGCTTAAATTAGGGATCAATTTGAAGCGCCACATTTGACATACGAGTGTCTCTGGAACTAAAAATTATAGTCACGCAGGAAATGCCAAAAATAATCTACTATCAGCTGTTGTCAATTAGTGCCCTCGCTAATTTTAGTTCCTTGGACACTGTAGTAACTGTTTACAGCGCCAAAATGGCGTCAATCAAATAAGTACAAAGTCAGGACATATTTGTGTCTCATTATAACTCTATCAAGATCTATCGTCTTGAGCAGAGAAAGAGTACGATCTATATCTTTTGACGTGATAACGTCTTATAAATCGATGAACACCCATGAAGGTAGCAAATACATGGAGGTGCCCTAAGTACAAAAATCGGGTGCATACCTAGAAAAAACCTCAAAAAATGGCCGCCCATTAGGGAGTGTGCTTCGAAACTATCGACATCGATAAGGAGTGAAGCGATAATCAAGCATTTATGTATACGTAGTATTTATAGGTAATAATAATTACGTAACGTACGTTTGTACTCTATCAGGTACATATTTCAGGATTTAGGTTTTCAAAGATCTTGGAATATCCAAACAGTTTCGCTGCCGTTTTGTGAAATTGAAAGAGATCACCATATATAAAAAAGTACTCATTTATAAATTATAATATATATCAATCGTTTGTTAATCATAAACCACTATTTCTTTTCATTAAAAGAGCAACTTGCTGGCTCATAGTAGTAGAATTTCTTTCTATAAGCGGTGGTAGAGTCGAAAGATGACGTGCTTAGCATGCCCTAGATATAAATGAACAAATATAGAATACTAGTTGACCCGGCGAACTTCGTACCGCCAACTTATTTATATAAATAAAACAAATAAACTATCCTAATCAAAAAAACCTATCCTATCTTTCAAATTGGACTAAATTACAGATAGTAACGAAGTTTGATCAAAATCGGTTAAATAGTTTAGGAGTCCATCGTGGACAAATAACGTGACACGTAATTTATATATATTACTAGCTGATCCAGCGAACTTCGTACCGCCTACTTATCTATATAAATAAAACAAATAAACTATTCCAATTCAAAAACTATCCTATCTTTTAAGTTGGACCAAATTACAGATAGTTACGAAGTTTTATAAAAATCGGTTAAGTAGTTTAGGAGTCCATCGTACAAGGATTTTTTTTCTGTTAAATCATTGTTTGTATTAGCTGAGTTTTTCTTGAAAAATTGAATATTTATTTGTTAAGAGGAACGCAATTCTCAATTCTGCCATCTTTTCTATCAGCTTTTATTAATTAGTAATCTCTTCTAAGCCTTCTTGTTGTAATTGAATTGCACAGGGATTATTATTAAATCCACCTCTTGCTCTTACCGCAGAAAAGAAATGTATCACACGATCTTTTTATATTTTATGTAGAGGGATGTGTGTTATATTTATATTTTCCACGCCTATAGCACCCATCCATTTTTTTCTTTAAGTTTTCACTAGCCGGAAATCTGAAGATAAGAAGTATAATATTACTAAAATCTATACTGATATTAAAATGCGAAATGTGTCTGTCTACCTGTCTGCTACGTTTAAACGGCCGATATTTTTAGTTGTTTTCGATGAATTTTTGTACCTACCTATAGAGATATCACCTACCTATACAGATAATCCTGCAAAGTTGAGGAGTTTCCATGGAAAAAAAATCTTAAGCGACAGCAGAAAACACGGACATTATCATCTATTATATAGAGGTATTAGATTCTAGCATTTATTATTTATGTGAAGTATTAAAATAACCGGACAAATGATATAAATTTCAACTATAAACACCAAACTTCTTGTATTATCTGATAATATGGTGATGAGCAGTAATGCATTAGAATTTATTCAAGTCGTTTAACGTCACCTATAATAATATCGACAAGTCGATACTCCCTTGACACAAATCCAATAACACGCAACTACTTGACAGGCTGACAGCTGAAGTTCAACCAATAAGAGTGAATACATAATGTGTTGTACATAACGATCAAAAAATGGCGGATGACACCCGGCTTGACTAGTAGTTACTTTATATACTTCATCTCCATCTATTTCCTACCTACCATGTGAACACCGGTGAAAAAGTGTCACGTTCCGCCTGCGCCTGCGCGTGCAAGCGAGAGCGCGGAACAAGCGACAGAGAGTCACGATTGGCCCAAGCGTTTATAGAGAGCGTCCGCCGCCGCCCGCCAGTCATCAATGTTTCTTTATGACGTTATCACGTAAAACTATCGTCCGTAAACCGACTTTACAGACAACCAATTTTTTTCTTTCCGTATTGAAGACGAATAAATTATCTGATTCGTCGTAGATGCTACTCGGACAGCATGGCGGAGCTCCCCGAGCACGACGAAGCGGCCAACGGGGAGAAGGTGCGCGCCATCTCGCTGGATCTCGTCAAGCGTCGGCTGGACAAGGGCCTCTACAAGCGACTGGACCACTTCCAGCAGGACATGTTCGCGGTCTTCGAGCGGTGAGTTGACGAGATAAACCGGCCAGGTGCGAGTCGGACCCGCACACGGAGGGTTCCGTACCATCGTACAAGACTTAACACCAGTTGTTATAGCGACAATACATACGTATACCTACACATTTTGTGTGAAAAGGGGTTGTTTCAAATATATATGAAGCCTGGGCCAGGTCTTTGTACAGTCTTTCAAAATGTTTGGGGTCATGAAATAGTGATTATTTTTACTTTATTTCTCATTTAAAGGTCCTTTTTACGAGGTACATTGCGAAATTATTTTGCAAAATAAAAGTGCAACAAGATGGCGTTCTTTTTGACAATGACACGTACTTACTCGTGTAAGTGTGTCAAATGTCATCAATGACTCCTGTCATTGATGACATTTGACATAAAAATAACCACAATTGATAGCAATTGATGTTTGACATACCAGCAGTTGACGTTTGACACTTGAAATGACATTAAGATGACGTAACGTCATTACAAACATAGACAACAAAAGCAGATGGATGCACTCCGGGAGTTGCTATTCTACAAATGTACCCAATTATCAATTTTATATTTGTACCTCTTAGTCACTGTAAAACTGCAAAAAAGCATATTTTGTTTCAATTTCTATGATTTAATACTATTTTTGGTATAGTGTACAAGTACCTGGCCCAAGATGAAACAACCCCTTTCAAGTTTTCAAAATTCAAAAAAATTCAAAATTATTTATTTCATGTAGGCCAACCTCTGGCTCTTATGACACGTCAAGATTCTACCACCGGTTCGGAAAGCGGATTCTGCTGAGAAGAGCCGGCAAGAAACTCAGCAGTTGCTCTTTTCAAAATAATCATTTTACAATATTAATAAGTAGCTATTACATTGTAATAAGTTTTTATACTATCTTGTGGGCAGCTGGATGCCAAGCTGATTTAACCCGTGCATCTTTGTTAGAATAGAATATGACATTTCCACAAAACGTACTACAATTCAATTCACGTCAAAGACGGGCAGACAGAAATTAGCCACATTCCCGCCGGCGGCACCCGTTCACGAGCATGACGCATGATCCAGCCATTGCTTCGCTCGACCATATTTGAGGGAACGTAACAACCCGCACCACACGACACCACCACAGAAATGTTTAAAGAGAGCGTGACATACTTAGTCTATCCGTATTAAAGCATCGAATTGAATAATATTATTCAAACACTATTAAGATCCCATGCAACTTTGTCATCAAGAAAGTCATTAACTTTGTAATAAGCGCGACTCAGTAAGTGAGTTTTTACGCATTGTTTAAATTTGTGCAGTGGCAAATCTAGCAATTCCTTCGGAATCATATTATATAAGCGTACGCTCAACCCCACAAAGGATTTTTGTACTTTGCGCAGGCGACATGATGGAATTTCTAGTTTATGACGATTTCTAATGAGTCGATTGTGTGTATTGCCTCTTTGTTTATGCAGATGAATATTTTGTCTCACAAAGACTATATTATTATAAATGTACTGTGAAGCTACCGTAAGAATACCAATCTCTTTAAACTTTTCACGAAGAGATACGCGCGAACCGAGTTTATAGATAAATCGAATGGCTCTTTTCTGTAATATAAAAATAGTTTCAATATGAGCTGCTCTGCCCCACAATAAGATTCCATAGGACATTACACTATGGAAGTAGGCAAAGTAGACCAGCCTAGCCGTTTCTACATCGGTAAACTGTCTGATTTTTCTGACAGCATAGGCAGCTGAGCTGAGTTTACCCGCTAATGTCTCTATCTGAGCGTCCCACTGAAGCTTACTATCCAAGGTCACCCCCAGAAAAACTGTGGAGTTCTCAATTATAAGGTTTTCCCCGTTTATTTTTATTGTTTTGTCAATTTTCTTAACATTTGGTACAATAAATTCTAATTCTAATAGTTTAACTACCTTAATGGTGCAATATGGTAATAAGCAGGTGCTTACGCGTGGCGACGCGTCGTATGTGTGTAGTAGTATGTATGCATGTAGTACGAAACAGTGTTGTTTACTACGGTACATGTAACCTGGGTCTTACTTTAAAGAAATAATTTTAACAATAAAATATGTCTGATAGTGATAGTTTAGAGAGTGAATGTGACCAGCCTCTCAAAAAAAGCAAATTATAACTATAGTAGAGTGTGCATTTATGTGTGCACTAAGCTCGACGTTACCTGTACGAAATAATTTCGATGTTTCACATCTGCCAGGCGTCCCGCGACGGCTCACAATTTTTTTTTTGTATTAAAAATTCTTTACGCTCGCTTGACTTGGCGAGTAAGCTAATGAATGCGTTACGAAAAGTGTGATCGGGTGAGGCGAACGGAAGTTGACTTGAGAGGGAGATATAAGTTAGTGAAGATAGAAAGAGAGAGAGTTACGTTTCGTATATTACTGTAGGGGCAAGAGACAGAGGTGCGAGCACATATTTTCTTTCTCTGTTTCTCTCATAGATATTTGCGTTTCGTTAGTTTTACTTCAGTCGTGTGGTCTGAAGCATACTCGTTTTTTTTTCAGAGCCCGTCGCCTGTCGCGCACTGACAGCCAAATCTTCGAGGACTCGGTAGAGCTGCAGTCGTACTTCATAGAGCAGCGCGACGTGCTGTGCCGCAACACGCTGTCGTCGCCCGCGCTCGGCTTCACGCGGGACACCATCGCCACCAGCGTGGAGCTGGTGAAGCAGTGCAAGCTGCTGCAGGAGAACGACGAGGAGGACGAGACCAGGTCTGTACCCCTTCATCCACTGAGTTGTATAATTAATCTATGATTAACACTGGAGAGGCTGCTGTCATATTTTTTGGACCTACTTGGTTGACGCCATTTAGTCATGACCATTACGCCATAATCATTGGCTCCATTTTGTCGAGACCTACTTGATTGACGCCATTTTATCATGACCATTACGCCATAATCACTGACGCCATTTTGTCAAGACCTACTTGATTGACGCCATTTAGTTTTGGACATACTCGATTGACGCCATTTTGTTATGACCATACGCCATAATCATTGACGGTATTTAGTTTTTGGACCTACTTGATTTACGCCATTTTGGCATGACCATTACGCCATAATCAATGACGCCATTTTGGCGCTATATATAAGCAGATAAACGAGTGTCTCTGGAACTAACAATATTGCAAAATGGTGCACCGACCTCAATAATTACTGATCTATGATTTCATATTATGAAATAGGAGAACCAAAGCTACCGAAACTTGGGTTCTCCTACGGATCTCCACATTTCTGATTTGATCTCGCAGGGATATTCCGAGCAGTTCTTATTGAAAGCAAAATAAATCGACATGTTCTGTTCTAGCACTTGTTATTCAAAGCAATTTGTAAAGGTCTATTTGAATAAAAAATATGCTATTCTATTCTGTTCTCTTGTAGGTCGAGCACGGAGGAGTCCATGAGCTCGAGCGGCGCCCCGCCCCCCAGCCAGTACGCGAAGGGCGACTTCGTGTACGTGCAGCCCGAGAAGGGCAGCAAGGAGCCCTCCATCGTGCAGATCGAGCGCCTGTGGACCAACGCCGACGGCGTGCCCATGATGTACTGCAACATCTACTTCAGGTGAGTACCATCACACTTCATACTTACTGCAACATCTACTTCAGGTAAGTACCATCACACTTCACTACAACATCTACTCACTGCAACATCTACTTCAGGTATGTACCATCACACTTCACTACAAAATCTACTCACTGCAACATCAACTTCAGGTATGTACCATCACACTTCATACTTACTGCAACATCTACTTCAGGTAAGTATTATCACACTTCATACTCGCTGCAACATCTACTTCAGGTTAGTATGGTCACACTTCATACTTACTACATCTACTTTAGGTAAGTACCATGGGCGCCGGCAGAAATAATTTCCAGGTGGTGCAGATTTTGGTTTTTGGAACGTAGTTCCTTATCGCGCGGTACGGAAGGGGGCTAGACGGAAAAAATTAAGGAACCGACACTCGACACATTTTTGAAACCGACACTTTTTTGTTGAATGTGAATTTTGCATTGTGTTCGTTTTTTTCGCGATACCACACGGCGTCTGCGTGGCCTAGTGGCTAAGGCAGCCGCCTAAAAATTCAACGTCGATGGTTCGAATCCCAGCTCGACAGACTGAATTTTCTATTTTCAATTTTATTTTAAATAATTTCTACATGTGGAATTTTTCCCTAATTTTTTATTGTATAAATTGGATAAAAGTTTATTGTACTACTAGCGCCATCCGTTAAAAAACCAGAGTAACTCTTTGGTTTTGTAACAGTGCTGCTACTGCTGCAATAGAAATAAAATAATATAATTCATCGTAGTTAATCAATTTAATACTAGATGACACCACTAGTTAATTACAATTCCTTCACTAAAATTAATCGAAAGGTACTACGTTCCATCCGGGTGTCCCTTGACACCTCTCAAGTTTTTCTTACAATCTTCCTCTTTGCCGTATATGATTGTTAATAAAATGATGAAATGTTAGTCGGAATGTTCGAGACATTTACAAATTTCTGACTATTCATTATGAATTTATTTTATAGGTACCAACAGACGGCTTTTTATTTCAATAATTTCTGTTGATCCCGAGATTCCCAAGGGGTGCAAGTGCACCCCCTGGCACCCCCCTGCCGGCGCCCATGGTAAGTACCATCACACTTCATACTTACTGCAACATCAACTTCAGGTAAGTACCATCACACTTCATACTTACTGCAACATCTACTTCAGGTAAGTATTATCACACTTCATACTCGCTGCAACATCTACTTCAGGTGAGTACCATCACACTTCATACTCACTGCAACATCTACTTCAGGTTAGTATGGTTACACTTCATACTTACTACAACATCTACTTTAGGTAAGTACCATCACACTTCATACTTACTGTAACATCTACTTCAGGTAAGTACAATCACTCTTCATACTTACTGCAACATCTACTTCAGGTAAGTACCATCACACTTCAAACTCACTGCAGCATCTACTTCAGGTAAGTACCATCACACTTCATACTCACTGCAACATCTACTTCAGGTACTACTACTACTACTCGCATTTTTATTATTAGTATAATTATAAGGGTTCTTCGCGTAGTTGTATTGCTCGCGATAGATGGCGTTACATCCGAAAGACATTACATATTAGATTTACGCGAGATTTCTTCTATTGTAATACATAATATAGTAATCTATAATTCTTTAACTAATCCCTGCCCATGTCTATATATTCCTAGACCGCACGAAACATTCCACGTGCGCACGCGCAAGTTCCTGCAGCAGGAAGTGTTCAAGACGGAAATGCACCGCACGGCCCCGCTGGACCACGTGGTCGGACGCTGCTACGTCATGAACGTCAAGGAGTACTTCAAGTTCAGGCCGGAAGGTGAGGGTTTTAAGGTCTTTTAAACCTCCCTAATTAAAATGAGGGGTGCTATAATATCATCAGCAACCTCCGGCCCCGAAATCATACACAGCCATTCATAGTCATACACGGTCATCCATAGTCATACACAGCAATTTATAGTCATACAAGTCCATCCATAGTCATACACAGCCATACATACCCATACGGTGCCATGCAGCGCCACGCGCAGCCATCAACATCAACATTAGTAGTAAAATAAATACGTTTTTTATAACCCATGAGTCCTATTTAATAAGATAAGTTCATGCCTATTGACACGTCTTGTTGTACACATGTGTGCAGGCTACTTGGACAAGGACGTGTATGTGTGCGAGAGTCGCTACAACAGCAAGCACCGCTGGTTCAAGAAGATCAAGGTGTGGGAAGGCGCCGAGAAGGAGGCCACTCTGACGCCCAGAGAGGTGACTTATATCTCAATACTTAGAGCCAAAGAGAATGTAATCACTACGTTTTAAGAGTCGGGACTCCCATACAAAGAAATGAACGTGCGCTAGCGAACAGCACTAACATAGAAAACTAATTTTCTGTCAACTCTCAAGGACTGGAGGCGAACTCGGTAGGTGCAACAGAGAAAACACTTTAGAGTAAGATAAATAAAAAGAGCCGCCATTAAAATTAGCGCACATTTCATAGAAAAAAATTCTCTTTGCAGTTGCGCCAGCCTGACTTAGAGCGGTTGCAGACTCGCGCATTTTTAGCGCACTGAAACTGAAAACACCGATTTATGATGCGGATTATAAGTAATTGTGGCCAAAACAAACGAGCAGTTGTCCCCATATGCTAATTTAGTACTATCTAAGAACTAAGATTATTAGATATCTAGTTAGACTAGAAAAGTTATTTGGTCATATGTACGGAACTCTAAAGAGTGAGGCCCGACTCGCACTTGGCCGATTCTTTATACCCTATTGTTATGTTATTATACCCTATTATACGCTGTATTGGTAATATATCCTGTTGTTCCCAGACCCCGTTGGAGCCCAACCGGACGGTGTCAGTGTTCCGCGAGCGAGTGGAGAAGCACAAGGACGAACTGGCCGAACTGGAGGTGCTGGAGAATGTGCAGGAGAAGGAGAGGCCCGTTAGTTGTTTTGTATTTTTGACGTGGTCTTATAAATCGATGAACACCGGCTGCACGCACGAAAAAGTGTCACGTTCCGCCTGAGCCTGAGCGTGCAAGCGAGAGCGCGGAACAAGCGATAGAGAGGCTCGACCGGCCCAAGCGTTGGCTTGTGTTAGGGCTACAGCGCCATCTAGTGTGCAATTTTGAAACTCGAACAAGGTACAATAATAAAATTATCTAATTTACTTTATTGTGCATTTCAAATGGACACTACAGTGAATAATTTTTGCATTTTTAAATACTTAAAAAATTTATAATACAAAATGCCGCGAAATATAATCAATACACCTCAGTCTTTGATTAGCTGTAGCGCCATCTAGTCAGCCCTAGCCAAACTTTCGAGCGTTAACGATCGTAGAAAGTGAATAGATACAACGAAGTGTAACTTTGTTTTATATAAGAAGAGCGAGCAAACAAGCAGGCGGGTCACCTGATGTTAAGCGATTACCGCCGCCCATGAACATTTGAAGCACCAGAGGCACTACCAATGCGTACCAGTGCGTTGCGGGCTTTCAGGAATATGTTGGCCAACAAATTCCAGAATAACCCCAAGTTGTAATTTAGCGGGATCACAGTCGATGGGGGTTGGTTCCACAGTTTGGTAGTGCGTGGAAAAAAATATCGGGCACAACGGATAATCGAAATGCTCCAGGCACCCAGGTGGTGAGGGTGGAATTGCTTTCGGTGTTGTGCGGTGCGGTTGCAGAAGAGAGCGGGTGGTATAAGGTCAAATAGCTCTTCAGAACACTCGCCGTTATATAGCCGATAGAATACGCACAGAGAGCTTACGTCTCTGCGGTGCTCCAGGCTTTCCAGTGAGCTAGTTAGTTTGGGATTGTCCACCAGCCGTACTGTCCTCTTTTGAATCCGGTCAAATGGAAGGAGTTAATATTGAGGTGCTCCGGCCCAAAGGTGAGAGCAATACTCCATGTGTGGGCGGACTTGCGCTTTTTTTTTTATTCGATGACAAGATAGTCCTTGACTGCGATCTCACCTGATGGTAAGTGACGATGCCGTCTAAGATGGTAGTGGACTAACTTGGAAGGGGTATGTCAGTGAAAATTCAACCCATACCCCTAATCGGTTTCTACACGCCATCGTGCCGGAACGCTAAATCGCTTGGCGGCACGTCTTTGAAGGTAGGGTGGTAACTAGCCACGGCCAACGAAAGCCTCCACCAGACAAGCTTTATAAAGTAGGAGCCTGTGCTCGGGCGCAGCTCTTAGCTTAGCTCTGTCATGTATAATTCACTGCTATAACTTGACATACCCATTGACATTGTAACATCTAAGTACTTTGTGGGAATAAAACCACATAGAAAGTTTCTTAATTGTAATTATCGATATTATTACTTATTTAAGTGTACAACATAAGGTACATACAAAGCACAATTACTGCTTCTTTTTATAAATTAGATTTATAGATCTAGCACACGACCGCTTCCATTGAAAGACGGATCCAGAGAGCGAGAGAGTGTTGCCATAGCCAACTCCTCTCGGTGTTTACATATTAATGTGTTAAATAAATATTATAATTGTGTTCGCAATCGAACATACTGCGGGCCTAGCAAAAGATAATAATAACAAACCAATGCTAAATTAATATAATCTAATAACATGAATAACATAATTAATAATCTAACTCTAACAATCTATTGGTAAGGGACATACTTTAGTAACACTGGTTCTTAATATAAATCCTGTTTTTGTTTTTACGTCAATGGCTCTAACTTTTCCATCATTACCTGGATACAGTTTCACAATACGAGCCATAGGCCATTTTAAAGGGCTTACATTGTCTTGTCGCAGTATCACCAAAGTCCCTACTTGTAAATTAGGTAAACTGTATTTCCATTTGGGCCGATTCTGAAGCTGTACAAGATACTGTTTATGCCACTGTTTCCAAAATGACTGTTGAATTTGAACACATTTTTTCCAAAAAGTTAATCTATTAGTAGGAATGCTAGTGATATCCGGCTCTGGAAATGTTAGCATCTGATCTCCAGTTAAAAAATGACCGGGTGTAAGATATGACATATCACTAACATCCGATGCAATCATGGGTGTTATAGGTCTAGAATTTAAAATACCTTCTATTTGTACAATAACAGTATAGAATTCCTCATAGGTAAGTAAATGTTCACCGATGGTGCGTTTTAAATGATATTTTACACTTTTAATTCCAGCTTCCCAAAGTCCACCAAAGACTGGGCTGTAACTAGGAATGAATTTGAAGGTTATACCCATACTTGAAGCATAATTTTGTACCTTTGCTTGGTGTTCTTTGGTAGCTTGCAATTTATACAATTCTTGCAATACATTATTTGCGCCCTTCAGGGTGGAACAATTGTCACAGAAAACTGTATTTGGCAGATTTCGCCTAAAATTAAATCTCTTAAACGCCATCAAAAAAGTTTCAGTTGTTAAGTCTGACACTAGCTCTATATGCAGTGCCTTTGTGGCAAAGCAAACAAATAATACTATATAACCCTTTGAAACAATAACCTTTCTCACTCAGGACTGTTTTATAGAAAACGGACCTCCGAAGTCAATACCTACTACTTCAAATGCTCTAGTATGTCGCGTGTAAAGATGGGGGGCAACAACCTACTTAATGCGTAGTGTCACGCGAACAGAATGAGGATGCGATTTTGTACAAAGTAGGGGACGCCATATTGTAGTGTGGCGACCGGTTGCTGGATACTAGCGGCGTGAGCATCGGGCCTTTATTTTCAAAGGCCGTCCTTTTGCCGTCGGTCTGGATGCGCTGTTGATGAGGAGGGAAGTCTGAGGTTGCAGTTGAAATGAAATTACCTTTTTGACTAAATACAAGATGGTGATTTAATTTAAGTTTCTGCAAGGATTTAGATTATGACTAAGTTAAAATTAACTAAAAAGACTTACAGACTAGTGGCACTGAGTCCAACGCATCGTCCGTAGAATTTAATGTTGTAACTCACGAATACGAGGGCTGACAGCTGGGCCAGAGGCTGACCTGGTCAGGCCCGCCTTAAGCCGACCGTAGCGGGGAAGGTCCGCTCGACCAAGGGGTTACGGACCCCGCAGGGTTGGTTAGGCGAGGAGGCGCGGCTCGGTCAGCACGCCGCCTCCTTGGTGCGTCTCGCGGGAACCGGCGCGGCGAGGAGGCTATCTCCTGGAGATTGCGTCGAGCTCACATAGTTCACTCACTATTTACACTAGAGACGTCACTGAGTCTAAGCCGACTACATTGTTCTTGCTACTTAACGAGAATATCGCTTATATGGTAGACAGGGTAATCGCGTGGCGTGGCAGGCGTCCATACTAATTTGATAGGTCCGCTGCCAAAATACGTCGCTGCGGCGACGGCAAATTGTCCGGTCACATGATCGGTAGTTAAGGAGAGGTAAAAACTCTCAAGATGCCCTTAAAACGGGATGATTTTAGAACATGGTTGCCAAATAAACCGCGCGTCCCAGGTTAGACGGTGACAAAAACGCGGGAGTCGATCACGTACGCGACCTCCGGTGGCGGTATTCGGGCCTCGACTGACTGTCGGTTGTCGTCTGTCACTCTCGTGGCCGCCGCTCGAGTATGAAAGAGACGGGTTACGAATTACGATACCACAGAGAGGGACAGACTGTTCTGATGTTCCGTCAAGTGCGTTCGGAAATCTAATATGTCATGGAACTGCGAATGCGCAGGTAAAGTGACTTTGGAAGTAGTGTGTAACATTACACTACAAGTAGCAGATACTCTTGGCTTGGGCAATGACCCCATTAGTTGTGACGCATGCTTAGCCTTTAACTTATAACATACAACACATTTGTGAGTAACACTTTTGATTTCTCTTATATTATGAACAATCCAATATTTTTTGCTTAAATAACTAAGTATCAACTTTGGTCCAGCATGCAATAAGCTGATGTGAGCATCCAATATAATCAACCTTGTTAAATGACAAGATCTTGGCAATATGATTGGATGTTTTTGAGGATATGGAAGGTCAGAATTATGCAGTCTGCCTCCGACTCTTAGTAAGCCTTCACCGTCAAAAAATGGATTTAATTGTGCCAAATTTCCTTTGATGGGCTTATCATTCAACAAGTTTGTTATCTCGGAACTAAACAATTTTTTTTGCTCAATTTTAATTATAATCTTTAATGCATTTTCTAACTCTTTAGAGGTAAAATATTCACAAGTTACTCTTTCATTTTTTGACAATTTACAATTATTGTAAAATCTCAAAATCCAAGCCATTATTCTTTTAACCTTTGATAAAGAAGAATATCTTTCTATATTAAATGATGTTAACTCTTGTGTAACATTGGTACAACAAAGTTCAGTTTTCACCTCTGGCAAATTATCCAGCTTAATTTCTTTTTTAACAAAAACTTCAAATTCTCTTTTTAATAAAAACTGTGGACCTTTCCACCACATTAAGTGATCCTTTAGAGACATAGGATCTAAACCTCTTGACAAACAATCAGCTGGGTTGTACATTGTATTAACATAATGCCAATTAAAGGATTCAGTTAATCTAACAATCTCCTTAACTCTATTGGCTACAAAGACTGACAATCTGGCAGGTTCTGTCTTTAACCATGCTAAGGCAATTTGTGAGTCTGAGAATAAATGCACTGTTATGTTATTTGAACCTAACCTTTCAGTCAAAGTATTGTACACCTTATGAGACAGCTTGGCTGCCAGGAGTGCACTGTTTAATTCGAGTCTAGGCGTTGTGAGTTGTTTATTTAATTGATTTACCCTAGACTTTGAGCAAATTAGATTAACCGATATGGTATTATCTGCATGGATAACACGCAAGTATAAACAACATCCATGTGCACCATTGGATGCATCAGCAAAACCTATCAATTCTACACTTATACTATTTGAAATATTTACATTTCTAGGCACCACAATAGCTGGCATCCTAACTAAATCAGCGGCGAATTTTTTCCACCTATCATTTAGCTCAGTGGGCAATGGTTGATCCCACTCAATATTTAATTTCCATAAGGATTGCAAAAATAGTTTTGCTTTAATCAAGATGGGTCCTGCTAACCCCAAGGGATCAAAGAACTTACTAACAAAACTAAGAACTTCTCTTTTTGTATATGAATCAAGAGTTGACTTCTCCGAACAACTTATCTCTATACTGTCATTTTTGACATTATAGTGTAACCCTAAGGTTTTTATATTAGCTATATTATCATCTAGACATAAGTCTACATTTTCCAGCTGGTGTTTACCAGCAGGGATTTCCCTCAACAACTGAGAAGAGTTTGAGCACCACTTATGTAACTCAAATCCCCCCAACCTTAATAAGCTGATTAACTGATTTTTAATCTCAATTAATTTTTCAATGCTGTTTGAACCACAGCTTATATCATCCACATAAGTGTTATTTTTTAAAATATTTCCTGCTAATGGAAATTGTGTTGAGAATCTGTTGGCTAATTCAAGCAAACACCGAGTTGCCAAATATGTTGAACTCTTTAACCCGTAGGTAACTGTTTGTAGCTGAAGGCACTGTATAGGCTCTGCTTCAGATTCCCTCCACAGTATATTTTGCAAGGGTTTATGCTTATCATTAACATGGATGTTACGGAACATCTTTTGTATATCACATATTAATATGAATTTGTCCAATCGAAACAAGATTAATATGCTAAATAAATCATTTTGAACAACAGGCCCGTTAAGCAACAAATCATTCAAAGAAATATTATTTGAAGTCCTCATCCCAGCATCAAACACCACACGTATAGGGCTTGTTTTACTGTTAATATTAAAAACTGGATGGTGAGGCAAAAAATAAGCAACCTGTTTATCTATTTCATATTGAGAAATGTCTACTATTTTTGCATGACCTAAATTCAAATATTCATCTATAAAGTCTTTGTATTTTATAAATAATTGTTTATCCTTTTTAAACCTTTTTTCCAAATTATGGAACCTATTTAATGCACTAGACAAGGAATCACCTAATTCAATATCATTAAGATCCCCTTTTAAAGGTAAATCCACACTAAACTTGTTTTTAGACAAAATCACAGTTTCATTGAAACTTTTTTCAGCTAAAATTTGTTCTGAGGTGTTCTCAAAAAAGACTTCAGGTACTTGTTCACTATGCCAGAATTGCTGTAATTGATTATCTAAACCTTTGTCACAATTGCATTGTTGTTCAGAGTTAGTTGTGGTTAAGGCCTTATTTAATTTTAAAAAATTACAGACATACTGTTTGTGGCTGTCATCTCCGATGATTGCACCGCCGACAACATATCCAAACCTGGTATTGATGAGGTAGGGTCCACTCGGAGTTAATGGGATGCGCTCACGAAGCAGCACCTGGAAAAACACATCACAAGCTAAAAGCATTTGAACCTCACCTGGTGCGTGAAAGCTGGTGTCAGCAAGCTTGACGTGATAAGGAATGTTAAGATGCGATATATCCAGTAGCTGGTGCGGAAGAGTGCATGTAATTTTTTGCACAACGGAACATGCTATAGGCATTGAAAACCCGCTGTTACATGAATGTATTTTTAAATTAGCAATCATATCAATTTTGTTATTAGTGCTGCATACACCTACCACTGTATGGGTATTTTGAACTATAGTGCAGTCAATAGCATCAGCTATTTGCTGAGTGATCATTGAAACCTCACTCCCAGAATCGAGAATGGCCCTAATATAGAGGGGCATCCCGTCCCGTTTCATTACCTTAACAAGCACTGTAGGGAGCAATACATGTTTATTATGCACATTATTATAAAGAGAGACAGAATTTTGCTGCTCTGTAGCAGGACTGCTGACGACAGGATCAACGTGAATTAGAGAATTATGCTCTGAACTCTTGCACCGGGAGCATTTGAAATTAAATAAACACTTCCCAACATGCTCATTTAAACACAGTTTACAAAGTCTTTTATTTTCAACAAATGCAAGCCTGTCCTTTATAGAAGAGACCTTAAACTTTGCACATTTAAATAATTTATGAGATGCAGACTGGCAAAACTTACATGGTTGAGATGAAGCAGCTGCGAGGCTTATAGGCTGACTGCGCTGTGCCATTGGGTACCGCGGCGTCGCTGGTGCTGTACTATTGGCACCCTGCTTCTTGTCAGAACCTGTTGCTTCTATAGCTATAGCTTTATTTTGTAGAAAGGTTAGTAAGTCAGTTAAACTAACTAATTTGCTTTTGTCTGAATGCTCTTCATAAAAGGACCTAATAGTATAATTGTCTAATTTTTTTTATTAATATAGAAACTAAAACTATGTCCCATTGATTAATTGGTTGATTTAAGCTTTGCAGTGCACTTAAACTTTGCCTTACTGTTGCAATAAACGACCTTAAATTTAATGAAGTGCATTTATTTATTGAATTTAATTCTAATAAAGTATTTATATGACTTGTAACTATTTTATTAAGATTGTCATATCTTTGAGCCAACAGATCCAACGAGCTGTCATAACTAGTATCACTTAACGGTAAATTTTTGATTATATCTAGGGGCTCACCCGACAAGAAACTTCTTAAATAATAAAGCCTTTGAATTTTAGTTAATCTAGTGTCCTTGTCTATGAGGCTCTTAAACACACTTATGAATGTATAATAATCTTCATCCTTTCCAGAGAAAGTTTGTATAGTGATTTTCGGTAATTGAACAAAATTATTATTATTCTTCTCAATTTCTAAGTTTGTATTTGTGGACTCCTCGCCTCGTTCAGTCAACTTGGCCAACGCCATAAGGTACTTGTCCTCGTAAGCTGAAAAAGTTTCGTCCGCGTCGCTCGGGGTAGTCGTCTCCCTGGCCACGATTTGACTGTGTAGCCCCTTGTATTCGTGATAGGCCTCCATGAGGTGTTTTATGCGTATTCTCAACATGCTTTGATTGCATCTTTGTAGTGCAGCTTCGTCATTGGCGAACTGAGCTATTTTTGTTATCGTCGATTTCGCTTGGCCCCTGGCTGCTATTAAGGTTGGCAAATCGGCCTTTGGTTGTTGCACGGGTGACGCTTTTGGCTTCTCCATTTTGAGTCAACGTGGTAGTTCATAAACGTGATGTAATGTTATAAACGCACACAAATCCTAAGATGCGAAACGAATAATTAACACTTTTCACACCAATAATTGGCATAAATAAAACGTAAAGATGCAACGCATTTCACTTTGTCTTGAAGTGTTCGTGAACAAAATGGCGCTCGACCTCGTACCTTTCACGGCGCGGCGTCCTTCCCCAGCGCCGGAGTCGCGATGCCACGACGACGACGGTTGGCAGTACTGAATTCACTTGTATTACGGCGAATTTATTATCTCGAAGGACCATTTATGTGGGAATAAAACCACATAGAAAGTTTCTTAATTGTAATTATCGATATTATTACTTATTTAAGTGTACAACATAAGGTACATACAAAGCACAATTACTGCTTCTTTTTATAAATTAGATTTATAGATCTAGCACACGACCGCTTCCATTGAAAGACGGATCCAGAGAGCGAGAGAGTGTTGCCATAGCCAACTCCTCTCGGTGTTTACATATTAATGTGTTAAATAAATATTATAATTGTGTTCGCAATCGAACATACTTATCTTAATTTTAATCATGCATTGGTTTCAGTTTATTTTTATTTTATTTTTAATTAATAGGATCCTTTTTAGGGTTCCGTACCCAAAGGGTAACAACGGGACCCTATTACTAAGCCTACGCTGTCCGTCCGTCCGTCCATCCGTCCGTCCGTCCGTCCGTCCGTCTGTCAGCGGGCTGTATCTCGTAAACCGTAATAGATAGACAGATGAAATTTTCACATATTATGTATTTCTATTGCCGCTATAACAACAAATAATAAAAATTAAATTAAATTAAAAAAATTAAATTAAAATATTTCCATGGGTACATGGAAATATTTTTATTTGATTTTCTTAACGGAACCCTAATAGAGCGAGGCCCGACTCGCACTTGGCCGATTTTTTTAATTTAACAATAATATTATTTCGATATGTAAACTATTAATTGTACTTAAATTAATACTCGAAAATAAGCAGCAATGTATTTACCAAATTTGCACACTAATGAATTAGTTGAATGTGTAAGCGCAAATTAATTCTAAGACCTGATTGTACCACATTCTTGCAAATAAAATATTCTATTCTATTCTATTCTATTCTGATGGCTAACTTGGCTAAGGGGGCCATTTCCCTTGTCAACAGGACGTGGTAATGTACAACCCGCTGGGTACAGACGATGAGAACACGTACTACGAGCAGTACAACACGGTGTGCTCGGGCGTGATCAAGACCGGCGACTTCGTGTACGTGGTCACCGATGGCGGCAAGCAGATGATCGCGCAGGTCGACACCATCTGGGAGACTGCCGAGTATGTATAATCATCGTCATTATCATCATCATCAGCAGCAGCATCAACGGCTCTCTGTAGCGCAAGTCGCCTCTTGGAGCAGGGTATAGGCAACGAACTTATACGCTCGTGAACGGGTTCCACCGGCGTGAATGGGGCTTCTTTCTGTCTGCCCGTCTTAACATGTATTGAATTGTAAGTAGGTAGTAGGTAGCTTTTGTGGAACTCCCCCTCATTGCGGAAACACTGCATACATAGCATAGTACCTATTATTTTGAAAACAGCAACCGCCGAGTTTCTTGCTGGTTCTTCTCAGCAGGAAGGGTATTCCGAACCAGTGGTAGACCCACCGACGATTCAAAAACTTTATTTGAATAAGAAATATTTCTATTCTATTCTATTCTATAGCCAGTAGACGCCTAATACGCTATTCATTGTCTATGCAAACAAGACCGGCGACTTCGTGATTTCCATAAGCATTAGTCTTGCGCCGCCTTTATCTAGCGGTTCTATGCGACTCGTCTGATGTCGTCGGTCCACGAAATGGGGAATCTACCAACACTGCGCTTTCCGGTGCGGGGTCGCCACTCCAACACCTTGAAAACCTTGTGATCTTCAGTTTCGCGACTCGCTGAGCTATGTCGGTGACCTTGGTTCTCCTGCGGATCTCCTTATTACTGATTTGATCTCGCAGGGATACTCCGAGCATAGCTCTCTCCATCGCCCGCTGAGTGACCCTGAGCCTTCTTATGAGATCCATAGTTAGCGACCATGTTTCAGAACCATAAGTCATCCAACACTGCGCTTTCTGGTGCAGGGTCGCCACTCCAGCACCTCGGGACCCCAACGACCATCATTTGGCGAAGAACTTGTATACTTAAATATTCGATTTTATGGATATCTTGTACGACAGACGAGTGTAAGACATAATGTTTCTTGGAGAAATTTTATCTTGACTGTATCGACTAGTGGAATTAAATAGCGAAAGTTTATTTTTTGAATTTTTAGCTGGATTGATTCCCTGGTGAGACAAGCGAATTTTAGAAAATCTTTGAATGCAGTTTTGTTTCTTTTTAAAAATAAGAGAATGTTTCTTTTAAATGAAACGATCTAACTTAAGTTAGATCGTTATAGTTAGTTAAATACTTAAGGATTTAAGGTAGTTCCCCTCCAGGACACATAATTTTTTTTTAAGTCGTTCATCGAACTACTTTGCTTTGCCTATTGTCATTTCAGCTAAAGTAGTATTTATAAGTGGTTTGAAATTATTGTTTCTTTTCTAGCTTTGAATTTTCTTTTCAGCAACAAATGTTACTTCCGTGGACCATTCCTAATCTTCCCGTCTGAAGTGGCGAATATTATTAATAAGGTAATGTGACTGTTATTTCCATGCAGTAGAGCTTAAAATAGTACTGAAAGTTTTGCTGGAATACTTAAACCCAATGATTAATTCAATAATAGTACATTATTGTCGAGGCTCGGAATAAAGCAATTTATGGACGAGTAACATTGGAAGGCCGAGGCGAAGCCGAGGACTTCCAAGTGATTTTAAAAGGACGAGGCGCTAGCCGAGGCCTTTTTAAGTAAACGAGGCCATGAATTGCTATTTCGGCCGAGGCTTATATAGTACTTTTCTCTAATTTGCGAGGAAACAACAAAAAAATAATTAAAGAAACACTGTTTTATTTCATATTAAATGTTATAGTACATTAGCTTCTTCCGCCATATCTGGTGGTGTAAAGTCCATTAATTCTTCATCCGATTCCGAATCCATTTTTATTTCAGAACAAGAAATTATATATTGTAAAAGAAAACACCAGTCACCAATAATTCTTTACCTCCAATTAAACCACGCTCTTTTTGTTCCATTTAAAAAAAAATCATTCTTATTTTTTTAAATTGTATAACTCAGCGAAAGAAATGCACATTTAAAACACCTAATCACAGAGGAGAAACACCTAATAGAGGAAAGTGTACATTTTAAAAACCTCGTACCTGTCCAGCAATTTACATTATTGTCCTGTTACGTAATTGCTGGCGCCACGCCAGCAATGAGCCAATTGACGTTTCGTTTTTTTTTAATAAAGAAGCCATTTCCGAGCAAATTTGAGAAAAGACTATTTATATTTTATTTTGTAGCCATTCTACAAGCAAGAAGTGCTTCTAACAACGATGCATGACACGAGTCCACTAGTGGGCATCGTGGGCAAATGCGGTGTCCTGGATTACGACGATTACCTCAAGTGTGAGTATATATTCCCCGTTTGTCATCATCATCAGCAAGCCATTAACGACTTCCTAATAACGCAGATTTCCTCTTAGAGAAGTGTCATAGTCCACCATGCTGGTCCAATGCGAATTGGCAGACTTCACATGCCCTTGAGAACATTATGGTTTTATTATTATGGTTTATTACACTCGACGCATGATTACAGTTTAACGGTTTTAACAGTTAGAACGTAGTTCCTTATCGCGCGGTGCGGAAGGGGGCTAGACGGAAAAAAGTAAGGAACCGACACTCGACACTTTTTTGAAACCGACACTTTTTTGTTGAATGTGAATTTTGCATTGTGTTCGGTATTTTCGCGGTACAACATTGGGTCTCCGTAGCCTAGTGGCTCCGGCAGTCGCTTAACAGTTCAAAGTCGATGGTTCGAATCCCAGCTCGACAGACCGAATTTTCCATTTTCAATTTTATTTTAAACAATTTCTACATGTGGCACCTTTCCCTAATTTTTTATAACTTATAAGTTATAAAAAATTAGGGAAAAATTCCACATGTAGAAATTGTTTAAAATAAAATTGAAAATGGAAAATTCGGTCTGTCGAGCTAGGATTCGAACCATCGACCTTTGGCTATTACTTGTTAGGCGACTGCCGGAGCCACTAGGCTACGGAGACCCAATGTTGTACCGCGAAAATACCGAACACAATGTAATCGAAAGGAACTACGTTCCATCCGGGTGTCCCTTGACACCTCTCAAGTTTTTTCTAATACAGTTTTAATGTAGACAAACCTAAACACTTAAACTATTTTTGATATAGCACAAAATCGTGTATTAAGACTTAATGTAACACGAATTGCAATTACATAAAATTGATACATCTATTGATACATAGAAAGTAGTCCCTACCCTCTGCGCAAGGAAAACCTGAAATTATGGAGAAATCATAGGTGTGCAGATATCCTCACGATGTCTCCTTCACTGTTGATACATTGATATTTAACTGCTTAAACGCACATAACTCCAAAAGGTATATAGTAATTTCAAGATGATGCCCGCGACTTTGTCCGCGTGGATTAAGTTTCTATTTCCCGCGGGAACTTTTTGATTTTCTGAGATAAAATGTAGCCTATGTTTTAATCCTGGGTATGAGCTCTCTTCATACCAAATTTCAGCCAAATAAGTTCTTTGTGGCGTGAAAGAGGAACAAACATCTATCCATCCTCACAAACTTTCACATTTATAATAGGATTACGATATAGTAAATCAGTTGGGAAGCTCTTAAGTGTTCCTTTAACATCTTTTTAGGGATTTCCTCATTGACCTTATTTTCTCTGGGTCAGTCTATGTTTGACGACCTCCTTGGCGCAGTGGTGAGCGCTGTTGTCTTATAACTGGGAGGTCTCGGGTTCGATTCCCGGCGGGGTCAATTTGGGAATTTATAATTTCTGAATTGTCTCTGTTCTGGTCTGGTGGGATCCTTTGGCCGTGGCTAGTTACCACCCTACCGTCAAAGACGTGCCGCCAAGCGATTTAGCGTTCCGGCACGATGGCGTTAAGAAACCAATTAGGGGTGTGGGTTGAATGTTCACTGCCATACCCCTTCCAAGTTAGCCCGCTGCCATCTTAGACTGCATCGTCACTTACCACCAGGTGAGATCGCAGTCAAGGACTAGCTTTACTTTATTTTATTTAGCTTGTAACATAATATACAGAGAAAAAATACCAAATATGACAAAACTTAATTAACACTAAATATAGATTTAGTCTTAAGACTATTTAGTCACATTGTAGTGTATTTTAGGTACATTCAGATATTCTACTGTCCCTAAACTAGGTAAAAGCCTGTATTTTAGGCGACAGCACTCTCCTTAAATTTATTGACCAATGAATGACTCAAATTATACAATTATTAGGTTTAATATTACTTTTACATACAAAAAATTCATATTGTATTAATAAAAGGTATGCGCGTGTGGTGTGTGGTGTGTGGGTGTGTATAGTATGTAGCTTCTCATCGAATAAAAAAAAATGTTATAGCAAAGTTTGAACGTTGGCAGGTCGTCCCACGGAAATCGCGGAGACGGATATGTACGTCTGCGAGTCCGTTTACGACGAGTCGAACCGCGTCGCGCGGAAACTCAAGTCGGGCCTGCGCAAGTTTGAGCACACCAAGGATGTCACCGTTGACGAGGTACGTAGTCAGCGGCCCACTGCTGGGCAAGGGTTTACTCGCGAGTGGGAAGGGTGCCGCTTACCGCGTACTGGTAGCTGTAGGAACTGCTACTTCGTGACGCGACGTGGTCTGTCGGGTTCGCTAGTTATCACGTAGAATAGAATAGAAATGTTTTTTATTCAAATAAACTTTTTTACAATTTTTTTATAGGATATATTTCGGTGAGTGTGCTCAGGAGCTCTTCGACCTTGTCCCCCTTCACCTTTTTACCACCGCACTGCAAGACATCGGCAGGGCTTTCATCCCTATATCGTTGATATACCATCCACGCGCACGAAGCGGTTCAAGCCTTCATTTCTGATTCGCACGGCTAGGGTCTGGAACGCTCTTCCGAGATCTGTGTTTCCTAACACGTACAAATTGGGTATCTTTAAAGCAAGGGTGAATAGGCATCTTCTAGACAAACGCGTTCCACCTTAGGCCACATCATCACTTTCCATCAGGTGTGATAGTAGTCAAGCGTGTGCCTATAATGTATAAAAAAAAACAAGTGCTTTTTGAATCGTCGATGAGTCCACCACTGGTACGGAATGCCCTTCCTGCCAAGAAGAACCAGCGAGAAACTCGGCAGTTGCTCTTTTCAAAACAAGTTTACAATTCAATAGATACTATGCTAAGTATGCAGTGTTTCCACAATGAGCTCCACAAAAGCATACCTAATTGTAATTCAACACAATATGTTAAGACAGACAGAAAGTAGCCCCATTCCCGCCGGTGGCACCGGTTCACGAGCATGACGTGTTCACATTTTGTCTGTTCCCAGATCTACTACTTCCCAAAGCCGCTGGGCCCGCCCGCGCTGGCGACGGCGCAGGACGTGCAATCGTCCTCGAGCGCCTTCACGCAGAAGCCGTTCAACCCAAGCGTCAACGCCGATTCCATGGTGAGTGTTTCCAGATCTACTGCTTCCCGAAGCTGCTTCCATGGTGGGTCATCATCATCATCATTAGCAACCCATCAACGGCTCACTACTGAGCGCAGGTCTCCTCTCAGAGAAGGGTTATGGGCCATAATCCACCACGCTGGCCCAATGCGAATTGGCGGACTTCACACACCTTTAAGAACATTATGACGAACTCTCAGGTGTGCAGGTTTCCTCACGATGTTTTCCTTCACCGTTGAAGCAAGTGATATTTAATTGCTTAAACGCACTTGACTCCGAAAAGTCAGAGGTGCATACCAAGTCAGAGGTGTGTACCCAGGATCGAACCTGCGACCCCCCGAATAGAAGACCACAGTCCTAACCACTAGGCCATCACTGCTTCTGGTGAGTGGGTGGTGAAGAGTATTTTTATTTGAAGGAAATTTCCGAATAAGGGGGTTGTTTCAAATATATATGGAGCCTGGGCCAAGTCTTTGTACAGTCTTTTAAAATGTTCGAGGTCATGAAATAGTGATTATTTTTTCTTTATTTCTCATAAAACGGTCCACCTTACGAGGTACAATGCGAAATTATTTTGCAAAAGAAATGCGCAACAACATGGCGTTCTTTTTGACAATAACACGTACTTATACGAGTCATGGTGACATTTGACATAAAAATAACCACAGTTGACAGCCATTGACATTTGAAATACCAGCAATTGACGTTTGACATGACAATTGAAATGACATTGGATAGAAGCAGGCGTTACTTTGCGGAAGTCCATGATTAGCAAGAAAAGGGTAGAATTATTTTGCTATAATCCGCCAACAGAAAAAATCTGTATAATTTTTACACTACTCTCGACGCACGTTTCGCCCCGACACCGGAGCATCCTCAGGAGATGTTGACTCTACAACGATGCATTACTAGACAATGCATCGTTGTAGAGTCAACATCTCCTGAGGATGCTCCGGTGTCGGGGCGAAACGTGCGTCGAGAGTAGTGTAAAAATTATACAGATTTTTTCTGTTGGCGGATTATAGCAAAATAATTCTACCCTTTTCTTGCTAATTGAAATGACATTAAGATGACGTAACGTCATTACAAACATAGACAACAAAAAGCAGATATGATATACGATGCACTCCGGGAGTTGCCATTCTGCAGAATCAATTTTATATCTTTACCTCTCACTGTAATACTACAAAAAATCGGCCAAGTGCGAGTCGGGCCTCGCTCTTTTAGGGTTCCGTAATATGACCAATTCACTTTTTTTAAAATTTGATACATACCTATTTAGATATCTTAGTTCGTAGATAGTACTAAATTAGCATATTATAGGGAAAAAATGCTCGTTTGTTTTGGTCACAACTTACAAACCACATCATAAATCGGTGTTTTCAGTATTTGTTGTTTAAAAACACTATATAATACATAATATACCTAATTAGTTTAGTTTTTGAGATAGAACCCCCAACAAAATTGGTCTAAACCCGAAAACTTTGACAGCCCCCCATTTCTTCATTTTTGTAGCTAAAAAATAAAAAAATACATATTTGAACTCCACTTAATGAGCTCTAGACAATGACACCCCACATGCCGGGGTAAAAAAATAAAATTTTATTTCGACTCCTTTTCCATGTATGGGAGCCTCCTTTATTTTTCAATTTAATTTTATTTTTATTATTTGTTGTTATAGCGGCAATAGAAATACAAAATATGTGAAAATTTCAACTGTCTATCTATTACGGTTTACGAGATACAGCCCGCTGACAGACGGACGGACGAACGGACAGCGGAGGCTTAGTAATAGGGTCCCGTTGGCATCCTTTTTGTACGGAACCCTAAAAAGAATATTTTATTTCAAATTCTTTGATTGAATACTATTTTTTGGTATAGCGTTCAAGTACCTGGCCCAAGATGAAACAACCCCTTTGAATACATAACAAAAACCGCACGGAATAGCTCCCAAAATGCTGGCAGCTTTGTGCCCAAAGGTAGCTGCCAGCTCTTGGATCCCCTGTAGGCTCGAATACCCTTTTTGAAAGCTCTACAAAAAATGCTTGAGACCCTGAGCCCCACGGCTCCAGAGTTTCCTCCCCAAAAGGCACAAATATAGAACTACCATCAAGGTTTTCATACTTGCGTCTCTTGACCTCTACCATACAGGAAGTCGCCATTAAGTAGGATGCAATAGGATGTCTACACAAGTGGAATCCCAAACAAGTATAAAATTAAGTGAACACTATAGCCCGCTTATACTTAGCTATAATGACACTTTTAGAGCATGAAAGGTGAAAACATAATTATAAATGTGATTCAGGATTGCAAGCCGCAGTTCACGAATCTAATAAACACGACGATCGGCAGCCAGGACGTGGAGATGCTTCTGGAGAACTCGCTCGACGACTCCTCGCTGGCGTCGCCCGCCACGCCGCTCTCCATAGGTGAGAAACGCTAAAAATCTTGTGTTGCCCGTGTTAAAAATAAAATTCTTTTCACTGAATTATTAAATAGAGGGTCTTCCAAAATAAGTAAAATACACGTCCACTGTTAGTTTTAATTGTGATGAGCATTTTAAATTCTTCTTCTTCTTTTCTTGTCTATAGCCTTTTGTACTGCGGTTTATGGTCCGCAGTAATTCCGCCAGTGTCAATGTAGTGGGGACAACAGCATGTTGATTGGTTGAGGCTTGAGATTCTCGAGAGAATTTCTTTGTTATACCTATGTACATATAACACAAAAACAACAAAAATATAATACATGTAGTATAATAGAAAACATGGATGTTTAGAAAACCTACAGTTTAATATCATAAAAAAATATAGTTACATAGACACCTTAGAACCGAAGGATCCGGGAAGGAAAGGAGATAGAGGTAATAAATAAAATAAAATATATTGGGCGAGGGACACTAAGGGGTAGTATGTCGTACAAAGATGTAGAATGTTTGGAACAATTGAAAAAGATGTGTTCCACTGTGCCCTCATCCAGACCAGACTCACAAAGCGAGCTATCTCTCACCCGGATTTTAAATTATCGATTAAACTATTGTGTCAAGTGTTCATGATGTCACAGTTCACTGTATCGTACGAGTTGCCATATTGTGCGCGCGTTTTGACGTTTGATAAAGTGTTGCTAATTTGATTAGTTGGCAACATCCCTCAAAATATTTGGTGGCAGAATGTAGACATGCCTTTGCCGAGTTAGGCTCAACAATGATTTAAAAAAATATACCACAACTTCTTCAGCTGCCGCCTGTGGCGCCTCTCTCGCGCCTTTCGCACTTGGTCCGCGTTTATGGCAACTGTATCCTCCATCTTTGTCATCTCATTGTCTTTGGTTCGATTTCATTTTATATTCGATTTGCTGATTATACTTATAGTGGTGGTTACCACTATAATGCTCAGCTTTTACTGGAGTCCCTCAGCTCTTCATAAATAAAAGATGGGTCACAACTTGATGGTATATTTGTTATTTACAAACTTATAAGCACAGGTAAAATCACTAAGAAAATATAACTGTTATTCGCGTGATTGACTGTTTGCTAAGTTATAATGCTGTTACTATATAAGCACGAGGTGCGTCTTCCTCGAGATGCAGAGATAGAATGAATAAATATATATACAATAATGATCGCTGGCCAGTACGACCTACTTTGTTGAGGTCTAGAATCTCAATGAATAGCGCGCACATTAAACACGCATCCGTCTATCACACGATTTCAAATTACGAGCGCGTTCTTAATATAAAAATAACATTCATCGAAGTAGAAGCTGTTCGGACAGGACGAGCGGCCAGCACCAGGAAAGCGGCCAGCTACGAAGTAGGTTTTTCCACCACATACTTTTGTAAAATAATAACAATCTGGTTTATTATATCGGTAACTATCGGATTTTTGAGATATCATAATTATAGTGACAGTTCTCAATTTCCTGTTTCACCCTTACTACTTTCTAGAAACGAAAATGATAGGTTATAAAAATACTAAATCATCTTAAAATACAATAAGTTATGTTTCTAGAAATTGAAACAAACATGTGAGTTTATGAGTTGTTAATGAAAAAGATTTAAAAAAATAAATTATATTACCTTAGCTACATTTAATAGAAAAAGATTCAGAAAACAATAATTTATATATTTTTAAGTAAGGATTTGTATTCATTACATGCCTACACACATTATAAGTGTATTGTTCCGCAGGCGGCAACAGTAACCCTTACAACCCGTCGATGGCGCCGTCGTCGGCTCAGGAGCGAACCAGCCAGGCTGCCGCCACGCCGGTCAGCAGCAAGAAGAAGAAGGAGCAGAAGCAGAAGATCGTCACCGGCTACATCCTATACTCGTGCGAAGTACGCAAGGCTATCGTGGCCAACAACCCTGAGTCCACATTTGGTAAGTGTAACGGATCATAGACTAGTGGTTATGACTGTGGTCTCCTATTCGGGGGGTCGCAGGTTCGATCCCGGGTACGCACCTCTGACTTATCGGAGTCAAGTGCGTTTAAGCAATTAAATATCACTTGCTTCAACGGTGAAGGAAACATCGTGAGGAAGCCTGCACACCGGAGTGTTCGTCATAATGTCCTCAAAGTTGTGTAAATTCTGCCAATTCGCATTGGGCGAGCGTGGTGGACTATGGCCTATAATCCTTCTCTGAGAGAAGACTTGCGCTCAGTAGTGAGCCGTTGATGGGTTGTTGCTGAATGAAACGAATGAAAAAACATTTTGACAACAGTCAAAAATACCCAGTTACCTTTATATTTTGTTCGTTTCAGGCGAGATATCCCGGATAGTGGGCAACGAGTGGCGCTCCCTGCCGGCCGCCACCAAGCAGAGCTGGGAGGAGCGCGCGGCCAAGTGCAACGAGGAGACCTCCGCCAGGCTGGCTGAGGAGATGCGCGAGCTGACGCAGCACGTGAGTTGTTCTCTTCTACCACCGTGTACCGCACCGCACGACACCGAATCACTAAGCTCTATAATTATTATTAATCTATGATTATATTAGCATATTTTTTGGCAGCTGTCATATTTTTTGGACTTAATTGACGCCATTTTGAATTTGATTGACGCCATTTTGAATTTGGCTGACGCCATTTTGGATTTGATTGACGCCATTTTGGATTTAATTGACGCCATTTTGGCATCTCGAACTAATAATATTGCAAATGGCGCATCGACCTCTATAATTTGATTTATGATTTCGCTAATATAGACCTATTTAGTAAACCTATGATTTCTTATAATTAATTTATGATTTCATAGATTAATTATAGAGGTGAGTTTTGCAATATTATTAGTTCCAGAGACACTCGTTCCTCAAATGTGATGCTTCAAATTTATCCATAAATTAAGCTGTCATTTGAATGCAATTTCACCCTTGCCACCTGGGTGCCCGGAGCACTTCGACCATCTGTTATGTTTTTCCACGCACTACCAAGCTGTGGAACCAACTCCCTTCGACGGTGTTCCCACTTAATTACAACATGGGGTAATTCAAGGGTCACGGGACCAACAAATTATAACATAATGTTCCTAAAGGCGTGAAATCTGCCAATTCGTGGTAGACTATGGCCTATAACCCTTCTCCGAGACTCCTCTCACATGGAGACATGTGCTCAGTAGTGATCTGTTGATGGGTTGCTGATGATTACAATGTTTCTTCCCTAGACACCAATGGAGATGACGTACGAATGTGCGTGGGACACCTGCGACTACCAGTTTGAAGACCTAGCCGACTGCATGGAGCATTGCATTGGTGACGGCGGCAACAGTAAGTGTCATATTGGACTAGTAGTATTCCGACACATGTTAGCCTTTGGCTGCGATCTCACCTGGTGGTAAGTGACAATGCGGTCTAACGCCCGATTCCAATGAAATCAATCAATCTATCTGTAATTTCTGAATAGGAGGAATCTGTTCAAAGAGGTCTAGGCTCTTTTACACATCACTTTGCAGGAATCAACCTAAGTGATGAATTAAGATTGATTCCCATTTTTGTTTTATCCAAGTAGACACTAGAATTATAGGATTAGATAATGCACCAAATACAGTTAGATTACTGTTAGATTCATCCAAATCTGAAATACCTAGTTCTGTATTTTTTTTTTCTTCCGGATTATTAACCACACAATATTCTATTCTATGGCTACATTGTTTACAATAACTACATAATTCATTTATGAGTTATGACATTTTAATGCCGCTAGTGATCGGAACCGTCGTTGAGACCAAGAAGACTAAACTCGAACGTAAGTATCGTAGGCTAATCTTATTTCGTTTTAAATAAATCTTCATAAAAAGTGTACAATTAGTAGAACCTGACTGAAAAATAAGTGTTAAAAGAGTCTACTTTTGGCTGGGCTAGATCTGTTGTGATGTTTGTAACAGCATCTTTATGGTCAATGATTGATTGATAGATCCCTACATTTTTAGTTGACACGTTAGGTATTGCTGTGAATTTATGGTGTTTCCCCTTGCAAATGTTGCAACGGTTGGGAAAATGGCATTACAGCACTGAATGTGATCTTCCTAAGCAGTTAAAACATAGACGAGAATTTTTCATAAAATTACGTCGTACGTACATAAATAAATATTCTTTAAAAAACTGTTTTCAATTTCCTGACTTTGATTATACACGCAACTTCTATACGCCATAAATTCATAATTGACGTATTTTTTTCTACGACTTTAAAATTATTATTCTTTTTCCTCATACATAAGTAAAAACATTCTAATTGGTTATTAAATTTTTAAAATTTAATTCTAAACAACTTTTTTTCAAGGAATTAGGAAATGAATAGCAAAAATAATTCATCAAAACAACTTTTCATTGGAATTGTTTTTGCGTATTAAGTAATGATCGTAATCAAACATAGATAAAATTAGACTATTGCATAATGGCTTGTTTCGCACCTACATGCGCCACGGCAGCGGGCCACGTGCAGCAGCACTACCGCACGGGCGGCGCGCCCACCAACAGCACCAGCGGCAACAGCGAGTACCCGTGCCTGTGGCGCAGCTGCGCGCGCGTGCGCAAGGGGCAGGCGCCCTTCCCCAACCTGCCGCGCCTGCTGCGGCACGTGCGCGACCTGCACGTCAACAAGGGCAACGGCCGGCCCATGGCGGTGCACGAGCGCTCCAGGTCAGACCTCTCGCCTTTATTGCTGATAGATGGCGTCGCAGATGTTTAAATCGGGCTTAAGATTTCTATATTTAGGGCCGATTTCATCAACGTAATACTACCGTAACGCCACCAAATAAGTCTTATCCGAGCGTAAATTTCATATTTTGACAGTATTTTCATTTATCAACGCCCAATTTATTCTTCGGTAAAAATCACTCGATGTTGGTGAAATCAGCACTTAGACGCATTAATAACTCTATCACGATCAATAAATTAAAAAAAAAGAAAAAGTTAAATGTTTATTTAATCAAAATCAAAAAAATGAAGTTCATCACACTAATATTATGTAGGCCAAAGTTTGTTTGTGTGTGTGTGTATGTTTCTTACTCTTTCACGCAAAATTTGGAAATTTGGAATGGAGATGGATAACCTGGGTTAACACTCATTTTGCTATATAAGTTTAAATTATTTATAGATATTGCATTAAAACTTATGTAAGGAGTACAAAAATTTAATGTTTTTGTTTTTTTTTTTCATGTATTCCAGAAACCACGTGCCGTCGTCGAAGAAGCCGCCAAAACAGTACGTGTCCGGGATCCGGGGCGGCTTGATGTCACCGGGAGGTACTTTGTTTTTATTTATATTCTGAATAATAGTTTTTGTTTGCGTGGAGTTAGTTTTTTGAAAATACCGCGGAAACTCTTTATGCAATATCACTCTTCAGTATTTCAAATATAACTATGCAAAGTTTCGTAGCTATAGTTTTATGTTCGTCAATAAATTGATAATTTATTCACCTTTACCACTTTTATGTACTCGAGACTGATGACTTAACGTGCCTCGGAGAGCACGTTAAGCCGCTCGGCTGACTCGGCGCGTGTTGCAGGCATGTCGCCCATGGCGCGCAACACGCCGTCCCCCGGCGCGGGCGAGGGCGGCGGCGCGCCCGTCGCGCTGGGGGCGCCCGCGCGCGCCGGCCACGACCCGCTGTTCGTGCCCGCGCCGCCGCGCGCGCAGCGCGTCACGCACTCGGAGGCGTACATCAGGTAACTGGCACTAACTACAACATGTCGCCCATGGCGCGCAACACGCCGTCCCCCGGCGCGGGCGAGGGCGGCGGCGCGCCCGTCGCGCTGGGGGCGCCCGCGCGCGGCGGCCACGACCCTCTGTTCGTGCCCGCGCCGCCGCGCGCGCAGCGCGTCACGCACTCGGAGGCGTACATCAGGTAACTGGCACTAACTACAACATGTCGCCCATGGCGCGCAACACGCCGTCCCCCGGCGCGGGCGAGGGCGGCGGCGCGCCCGTCGCGCTGGGGGCGCCCGCGCGCGCCGGCCACGACCCTCTGTTCGTGCCCGCGCCGCCGCGCGCGCAGCGCGTCACGCACTCGGAGGCGTACATCAGGTAACTGGCACTAACTACAACATGTCGCCCATGGCGCGCAACACGCCGTCCCCCGGCGCGGGCGAGGGCGGCGGCGCGCCCGTCGCGCTGGGGGCGCCCGCGCGCGCCGGCCACGACCCGCTGTTCGTGCCCGCGCCGCCGCGCGCGCAGCGCGTCACGCACTCGGAGGCGTACATCAGGTAACTGGCACTAAAGAAAACTATACAATTCAGCAATCCACCATATTGGATTGAAGACTAATCTGAGGTGGGATTATCTAAAAATTGCCGATAAAAATCTTATTCATTTCATGGCATTAGCCTCACAGTAAAATATTTCTTGATTGTATTGATTTTAAGTCAAATTCAGTACAACCGAATCTAACATGGAGCGTTATGGAGCGTATCGTACATACCTAAACGTAAGAAAGAAAGAATAAAATAATGCATACACGAAATTGAACTCTAATTCAATGATATTAAAAGTTTATTAAATATTTGTTGTATAAGTTAAAATTACCTACTGTTTACATACGTTTTAATAAACTTTAACTTTTAATATTATGGTTTATTTTACTTTGATACTAATGTCATCGAATACAAATACGATCAACAACAGTTGCACCTCAGAAGTACCTACTGTTTCGAAAAAGTATCTTATTTCAGCAAAAATAAAGGTTTGGTAGATAAAATTACCACAGTAATGTCTACATTACGATTACGATCAATGGAATAACTAGACAATCGCACCTCTGAGCGATACGTCACATCTACCTTCAAATTTGACAAACTACTTAAATAAGTTACTATGAAAAAACATAGAGGTCACGTCACGAACGACGCCATGTCATCGTAGAGTTACTTCCGAACATCGTCCAACAGTTTTTTCGAAATAGTAGATACTTCCGAACATCATCCAACAGTTTTATCGAAATAGTAGATACTTCCAAACATCATCCAACAGTTTTTTCGAAATAGTAGATACTTTCGAACATCATCCAACAGTTTTTTCGAAATAGTAGATACTTTCGAACATCATCCAACATTTTTATCGAAATAGTAGATACTTCCAAACAAAATCCAACAGTATTTTCGAAATAGTAGATACTTTCGAACATCATTCAACAGTTTTTTCGAAATAGTAGATACTTCCAAACATCATCCAACAGTTTTTTCGAAATAGTAGATACTTTCGAACATCATCCAACAGTTTTTACGAAATAGTAGATACTTCCAAACATCATCCAACAGTTTTTTCGAAATAGTAGATACTTCCAAACATCATCCAACAGTTTTCAAAATCAGTCATCATGTCATTCTGTGTTTAATTTTCTTCATAATAATAGGTCTTTACCTATGAAATTGCCGTTTTGTATGCAATAAGTGAAAGTACTTATTTTTTCAAACTTTTTTATTTCTGTTATTCGAAGTAATCACCCATGCAATCGACGCATCTTTGCCAACGCATTGGCAGTTTATTGATGCCCTTCTTGTAAAAATCAGCTGGACGGGAGGCAACAAACTCTTCAAAGGCATTTTGTACTGCCTCTCGGGAATTGAATTTATTGGATGATGTTCGAAAGTATGTAGATACTTTCGAACATCATCCAAAAGTTTTTTCGAAATAATAGATACTTCCAAACATCATCCAACAGTTTTTTCGAAATAGTAGATACTTCCAAACATCATCCAACAGTTTTTTCGAAATAGTAGATACTTCCAAACATCATCCAACAGTTTTTTCGAAATAGTAGATACTTCCAAACATCATCCAACAGTTTTTTCGAAATAGTAGATACTTCCAAACATCATCCAACAGTTTTTTCGAAATAGTAGATACTTCCAAACATCATCCAACAGTTTTTTCGAAATAGTAGATACTTCCAAACATCATCCAACAGTTTTTTCGAAATAGTAGATACTTCCAAACATCATCCAACAGTTTTTTCGAAATAGTAGATACTTCCAAACATCATCCAACAGTTTTCAAAATCAGTCATCATGTCATTCTGTGTTTAATTTTCTTCATAATAATAGGTCTTTACCTATGAAATTGCCGTTTTGTATGCAATAAGTGAAAGTACTTATTTTTTCAAACTTTTTTATTTCTGTTATTCGAAGTAATCACCCATGCAATCGACGCATCTTTGCCAACGCATTGGCAGTTTATTGGTGCCCTTCTTGTAAAAATCAGCTGGACCGGGAGGCAACAAACTCTTCAAAGGCATTTTGTACTGCCTCTCGGGAATTGAATTTTTTACCCACTAAAAAGTTGTCTAAATTTTGGAAAAAGTAATAGTCGGTAGGTGCAAGGTCTGGTGAGTATGGCGGATGAGGGAGAGCTTCCAACCCCAGCTCTTGCAGCTTGGAGACTGTCTGTTGCGCAGTATGGGGTCGCGCGTTGTCGTGAAGGAGCAGTGGGGACGACCGATTGACCAAAGCTGGTTGCAGATGTGCAAGCTTCTCCATCATTCTCTCCAGTTCTTCACAGTACACATCTGCATTAATGGTCGCCGTTTTGTAAAAAGCTGTGGTGAATCACACCCGCACTAGACCACCAAACAGTGACCATCACCTTTTTAGGGGTCATTTTTGGTTTAGAGCATTGCTTTGGTGCTGAACCAGGGTCTAACCAACTTGCTGAGCGCTTTCGATTGTCGAACAGAATCCATTTTTCGTCGCACGTAACAATTCGTTTCAAAATTCCTTCATTTCTTTGCCTGTTGAGCAGCGCAAGTCAGGTCTCGACGCGTACGTTGCGCTGGCGATCGTTAAGGTCGTGGGGCACCCATCTATCAAGCTTTTTTACCTTGCCAATTTGTCGCAAATGGATCAATATTGTTTTGATGCTTACATCAAAAGCTGCTGCTAGCTCAGCTGTAGATTGAGTTTCGTCAGCTTCCACAATCGCCTTTAATTCATTATTGTTAACCAATCGGGACGACCACGAGCTTCATTTTTCAAGTCAAAATTTCCAGAACGGAACCGGGAAAAGCAATAACGGGTTGTGCGATCGTTTGTACAGTTCTCTCCGTAAACGTTTTTATGTTACGGGCCGTTTGTGTCGCGTTGGTGCCACGACGGAACTAATATTCCATAATTACACGAATTTTTAAAGTATACATTATGACGAAAAATGTTCAAATGTAATGAAAATACAACGCTAATCAAAAAACAAAAGACTGAGTTTGTAAATAGAATGTCATGGTTTTAAAACAAAATTAATTTGAATTTAGAATACAGAGCCATTACAAACTTTTTTTATTTGAAATGACCAGTACTGAAGAAAGGCAATTTCATAGGTAAAGACCTAATATTATCATATTATTGTTACTTCATAGTATTCAGCAAAAAGTCGGCGGAAGATTTTGCATGCTTTTCATAGGTGGCAAAATGTGAAAAGTAAATTCCAACTACCTACTACCTACTAATTATTCCACCACGAGGTTACAGTCAAGAGCTAACGTTCAGAAGAATGAAAAACATTCACATTTAACTTCCAATGCTTTTCAATTAATTTATTAATAAAATGGAAATCAATTAAACTTTCACAGGTACATCGAAGGTCTCCACTCGGAACAGAAGTACATCACCCCTTGGGAGAAATCCCTGACCCCAATGCCGGCTAACCCGGACCCCACACACTTCAACATGCACAAGCTGCCCTCCCACTGGCTCACCGAGGACACCGTCAACGGATACTTGCAGCAAGACAAGACTGTCGCAGAGACCGACATACAGAAGATGGACCAGAACACCAAGATCCTCAAAGGGCTTTGCGCGCTCCGCGACTTCATGATGAGGGACGCTCTCGCTATTTATAAAAGCTACTAGATGAAGTAACTACGAAAGAGTAGTTTAAAAGTAGTAGTTTTCTATCAAGAAAAAATAATTAAGTAATTATTAAGTAGTAAGTTAAGTAGGTTATGGTGGTTTTTAAATTAATATGAATGAATAATTATGAATAAATGAAGTTTTATTCATTGATGTCACAATACAGATTATACATTACTTATGCGTTTTTATTTACTAATTACTTAAAATTAAGTTGAGGACATCGTCAATGGATACTTACAGCTAGACAAGACTGTCGCAGAGACCGACATACAGATGATCGACCAGAACATCAAGATCCTCAAAAGGCTTTGCGCGCTCCTCGACTTCATTATGAGGGACGCTCTCGCTATTTATAAAAGCTACTAGATGAAGTAACTACGAAAGAGTAGTTTATAAGTAGTAGAAAAGAAGAAGTTTTCTATCAAGAAAAAATAATTAAGTAAGTATTAAGTAGGTTATGGTGGTTTTTGAATTAATATGAATGAATAATTATGAAACAAATGAAATTTTATTAATTAATGTAACAATAAAGACTATAAATTACTTATGCGTTTTTATTTGTGACTAGCTGACACGGCGAACTTCGTACCGCCAACTAATCTATTATAATTTTTGTTTGTTTGTTTTTTTTTTTAAAACCTTCCGTGGACCTTAAGGAACATACAAAAAAATAAATTAACCGAATTGGTCCTCCCATTCTTGAGTTATGCGCTTACCAACATTCATTTTTATTTATATAGATAGATAGATAGAAGATGTGCCGGATCGTTCAAAATGTATATCCGCGGCTACGGATATCCGGCACATCACTAGTTTTTATTTACTAATTACTTAAAATTAAGTTGAGGACATCGTCAACGGATACTTGCAGCAAGACAAGACTGTCGCAGAGACCGACATACAGAAGATGGACCAGAACACCAAGATCCTCAAAGGGCTTTGCGCGCTCCGCGACTTCATGATGAGGGACGCTCTCGCTATTTATAAAAGCTACTAGATGAAGTAACTACGAAAGAGTAGTTTAAAAGTAGTAGTTTTCTATCAAGAAAAAATAATTAAGTAATTATTAAGTAGTAAGTTAAGTAGGTTATGGTGGTTTTTAAATTAATATGAATGAATAATTATGAATAAATGAAGTTTTATTCATTGATGTCACAATACAGATTATACATTACTTATGCGTTTTTATTTACTAATTACTTAAAATTAAGTTGAGGACATCGTCAATGGATACTTACAGCTAGACAAGACTGTCGCAGAGACCGACATACAGATGATCGACCAGAACATCAAGATCCTCAAAAGGCTTTGCGCGCTCCTCGACTTCATTATGAGGGACGCTCTCGCTATTTATAAAAGCTACTAGATGAAGTAACTACGAAAGAGTAGTTTATAAGTAGTAGAAAAGAAGAAGTTTTCTATCAAGAAAAAATAATTAAGTAAGTATTAAGTAGGTTATGGTGGTTTTTGAATTAATATGAATGAATAATTATGAAACAAATGAAATTTTATTAATTAAACTAGCGGCACGCTATGATGGCCGGTTTGACACATTACAATAGTGATGTGGAATGTCAATTTATTCTCGAACAAAAAACAATTAAGTTTTGTTTTTGTACCTGATTAAATAGGTTTAATAAAACAAAAATGTATATGTTTATTTAATTTATTTGAACGAACTGAATATTTGAATGAAAATGAATATACATACTTTATATGCACACAAGAAACATATGAATACAAAAGATACCAAAAAAGGTGCCACAAAAGGCCATAATTAATCAGATTCGTCCATACTACTATTTTCACTGTCGTCACTGCTATCATCACCTACATTAATAATTATATGTTCGTTTTCTATAATATTATCTATTTTCACATCTCTTTCATAATCTTCCCTTATTAATTTAACAGTTCTATTCACAACCTTTTCCCAGTCTCCTTTAGTCACATGTTCACAAGCTTCTTCTAATAATTTTAGCATTTTTTTTGTGGTAAATGGGGGTTCTGTATTGTGTCTTGCAGCATATCCCTTAATTTGAGCCCACACCAACTCAATCGCATTATACTCACAATGGTAAGGCGGTAACCGTATAACTCTGTGCCCATGTTCTAATGCTATTTCGTCAATGACGTATCGGATCTTGGTTGGTTTGTTTTCTTTTAAAAGACGTACTAATTCCGCTTTTAACATATTCATGTTTGCATCTACGCCATTTTTACGAAGCCATGCGACGATATCAGCTTTCTTTTGGGATTGGGCAGGTGGCTTGTCAATTTGCATCGAGTGGTATGGGGCGTTGTCCATAATTATAATAGATGGTTCAGGGAGGCTACACAACATTGAGGTAAACCATTCAGTAAACTTTTCTCCATTCATGTCTTCATGATAGTCTCCAGTGGTTTTTGACGCAAAAGCCATGAGAGAACCTTCGACAAACCCGTTGATGGTTCCGGCGTGACAAATTATAAGTCGCGATCCTTTTCCTACAGGAACTTTGGAAGTAGATGCTGCTGTGTCATCGTTCCAAGAACGGCCTACAGTATGGTTAGCATTAAGCCATGTTTCATCCAAGAACACAACATTTTGCCAATTTTTGATTTCTTTCACTTGCCGTAAAAAAGTATACCTTGCCATCGCTATATCAAATCTTTCCATCAATATTTTGCGTTTGTTACATTTTTTGTATCGAAATCCAATGGTCTTCAAAATCTTCGTTAAAGAACTTTCCCCACCGAAGAATAATCCAGCTTCCTTCAGTGAATGCACCAACTTTTTTCTTGTTGGATACTCCTTCTGTAAATAGTAGCCGTAAACATGTCTTCGGATAGCATCGGCATCAAAGCTATCGATGCCTACGACTGGTTTTGCTCGTTTTCTCTTTTTTGGTGTGTGAAGTTTATTTTCTTCTGTGCCAGTCTCGCCATATTTTTTTTTAGTTATCCGTCTAACAGTTCGTTGTCCAATATTGAGCGCATCAGCTACGCGTTCAACCACTGACGTTATAGGTAAAATTGGCCCTCCATTTTGAGCTTCACGATCGAAATAGTTACGAAGGCGTATTACGAACTCACGTGTCTGACTATTTAGAACAGTTCTCTGCGTACGTTCGGTCATATCGACGAAATCCACAACAAAGGGCTTGAACAGAGTCCAAATTAACGAGCAAGGGTCAACAGTAATGCAGTATCAATATTTGAAATCCAAAGCCAGGTCAAAACTATATCACAATCGCATTGCACTGACAGTTTATACTTTTCGAAGCAACTTCAATTCGAAACTGCTTTGTTTTGCATTGAGCATTGACGCGAGTTTGCCGGAGGTAGTAGTTGTGCTAGCCAGCGATCCTATGTGACTATCGTATTAGATTCCATTTTTAAAAATTTTCAATTTAGAAAACCAAATGCCGAGTTGTGGTATATATCATATAAAAATAAAAATTTTACCTTTTGTATGAAACAGCTGATATTTTTTTGCGATTTCAGAGGTTTGTCCACATAGTGAAAATTGTTCATATTCACAAGTACATTCACCCCTTAAATGGTGCAAACTGATTTTTCTACACTTGTATACATTTTAGAAATCAATTTAATAAATAAATTTTGAGTCCTAAACCTAAAACTACATTCGATAAAATTTATGAATCTCTGCACATCACTATCGTCAATAAAGTAATACAATTATTTCCTTCAAAGTCGTTATCAATTAATACGGAACTTCATGAGCGGACAAACGTCAAACCGGCCATCATAGCGTGCCGCTAGTGTAATGTAACAATAAAGACTATAAATTACTTATGCGTTTTTATTTGTGACTAGCTGACACGGCGAACTTCGTACCGCCAACTAATCTATTATAATTTTTGTTTGTTTGTTTTTTTTTTTTAAAACCTTCCGTGGACCTTAAGGACAATACAAAAAAATAAATTAACCGAATTGGTCCTCCCATTCTTGAGTTATGCGCTTACCAACATTCATTTTTATTTATATAGATAGATAGATAGAAGATGTGCCGGATCGTTCAAAATGTATATCCGCGGCTACGGATATCCGGCACATCATTAGTTTTTATTTACTAATTACTTAAAATTAAGTTGAGGACATCACCAATGGATACTTGCAGCAAGACAAGACTGTCGCAAAGACCAACATACAGAAGATGGACCAAAACACCAAGATCCTTAGAGGGCCTTGCGCGCTCCGCGACTTTATGATAAGGGACGTTCTCGCCATGTATAAAAGATAAATTAACTACGAAAAAGTAGTTTAAAAGAGGTAGTTTTCTATCAAGAAAAAAATAAGTAAGGTTAAGGTGTTTTTGAATTAATATGAGTGAATAATGATTAACTATGAAATAAGTGAAATTTTATTGATGTAACAATAAAGATTATAAATTATTTATTTACTAATAACTATTAAGTTAAGGACATGGTCAACGGATAATTGCAGCAAATCAAGACTCTCGCAGAGACCAACATACAGAAGATGGACCAAAATACCAAAATCAAAGTAAGGGGCTGCGCGATTTTATGATGAGGGACGCTCTCGCTATTTATAAAAGCTTCCAGGTCATAGGACACTAATTTTCGAATCCTTTATTTTTGTATTGATGGGGGTAGATAAATAAAAGTACAATAAAGCTTAGCTCACATTTATTTTATCTTAAAAGTATAAATATACAAAATACATAGCGTAATTATGGCATGTAACATAGCGTGCGAATATAATATTTGATTTTTTTTATACATTTTCTACTTCTTCTTTTAGTAGTCTAATCAGTTGGTTGAATTTGCTACCTTCGAATATAAGTACCTGCGAATAGAGATTTATATTATTATTAAATTATCGGTTCCATTCCATTATTGGCTCAGTTTAAACTGGTGGTGATTAGAGTAGTAACTAGCAACGGCAACCTTCCATCAGACCAGACCAGAAGTTTAGAAATTCTATATTCCCAAATTGAATCAAATTCAAACAATGGTAATATCTTTAATCATTAAATTATTTAAAAAACAAAACCCAAATGCGCTAAAAATATTAACTGAAAATTCAAACAGAAGAATAGAATAGAATAGAAATATTTTTTATTCAAATAAACTTTTACAAGTGCTTTTGAATAGTCCATCTATGATAGAATCTATGATTATAAAAGGTTGATCGATCTAAAGCAACCAAAAACGTCAGCCATCAATAAATAACATTATTTTCATATCAGTTCTTACAGCAGAGACCATTGACATTTTTCAAAATTTTTGACAAAAATATTTTTGTGTGCAGTTTACAGTTATTAACGTCTCATGAAGTGCTAGAGCGAGTTACATCCACGCTTTATATCTAAGTACTACTCGTCCGCTTCATGTTGGCCGCTACCTCGCGTCGCACCTCAAGTCAGACCCACTTAGTACAGATAGCAACGTACCGCTCGCGGTTGTTAGTACAGTGTTTTTTCAAACTTTTGTAATTATTATATGTAAATTGTTATAATTTATTGTTGTTTGGTTACTATTGCTCGCATGTAGATTTCTATGATGAGTAAGAAAGGAAAAGTATTGCATTGTGCAAAGTATTTATTACTTTAATTAAAGACTTTGTTTGAAGAGGAGAAAAATTAGAAATAAAAAATCACGCCCTACGACATTCAAGACGTCATTGCCAGAAAGACACCTTCCGTCACAGTCGTGGTAACAGTACAAAATACAATCATTTGTTTTGTCAGCGGTACAGTATGACGTCATTTTGTAACGGTCGTCGGTTGCCAACTTGAAGCGGACGCGTAGTATATACAGTGCGACAAGTATATCATGGCGCGGCTGTGCGCCACTGTGCGCAACATCCTCAACATTACTATTGCCATTGTATAGAACATGAGACTAAAGGGAAAAAACATTTTTAATTTACACAATGAACGCAACAGCACACAATGAAATCCAATAGTGAATTTTCAAGATGCCCATGGAGTATAAAAATTGGATGACCGAATTAGTTCCTCAAAACGCCACCGCCAACTTATACTTGTGGCACTGTAAGTAATCATAGAGAAGAATCTATAAAACTGTTTATCTACTCCAGCATCGAAAAGTTCCAATTTCGAATTTGACAGCTGAATCGAAATGAACCCTCTTTCGGTTTTGCTTCTCATTTCGATGCAGCTCGTTGTATGGGAGCTGAATCGAAATGGTTATCTTCTTAAAATAGGATACCTAAAGCTAAGGCTCTGAGTTCTGGCACTTTTGTACCGTTCATACGACAGAGGCGCCACAGGCGGCTGGTGGCGGCTTACGGAGTTACTTTTTGTTACTTTATTGAGCCTAAGCTACGGAGTATTTTGTTTTGTTAATGATTTTATTTTCCTTGTCGTAGATAAAATCTTGTATGCAACTGATCGTAATTAGTCATTTTAACTCTTGTACTATCCTATTTTGATATTCGGCAAGCCTCGTATCAAAAAACAGCACTCGAATTAAAATGACCCTCATTACGATGCAGTTGCATAAATAGCTATTATCTTGTATGTTGTATGTTCACCTTCCTGCAGGGCGTCATGACGCCGCCCTCGTAGTCCCACTGCGACAGGTCGGCCTGCTCCGCCACGTCCACGTCGAAGCTGGCCAGCGCCTCCTCCGCCAGCGGCTTCTCCTCCTGGTTCGCGAACAGCACTTCCGAGTCCTCATCTGAACAGAGTGGAACATTAAGGAGCAATTAATACTAAACAGCACTGTAAACAGTTACGACGTTCTCTGGAAATAGTAATATTGCAAATGGCGCACCGACCTCTATTTAATCTATGATTTCATAGATTAGTTAAAGAATTCGATGCGCCATTTGCAATATTATTAGTCCCAGAACTCCCAGAGAACCTTGGATATCAATAAGTGTCAATTAAACATAATAGTCCGAATCCGACCACGGTGGATCATCAGAGTTTAGCCATAGCCAATTAGAGATATTATAGTGCACAAGTGTGTGCACAAACACAGATGCACTCCCTATCCCTCTCATACTCCGATCTGTCGTGATGAGTGAATGAAAATACTAAATAAACAACTAACTTCTTGCATACATCAGGCTAGTCCCAAACTAGCCAATTTGTACACAAGTAAAATTTAAAATGTATTTTTGTCTAACTGTCACTGAATCACAGTCGGGAGTTTATTAGTTTCCGGCTTACCTATTTATTTATTTATTTATTGAAAAGGTACACAAAACAGTTTGCAACCAAATATAAACGTAATACAATAACATCCGATTTGGGTTCCAGGCAACAACCCTTAGTATGTCTACACAGTGGTTTTAAAATTTATGCATAGAATCTATAGAGATTATAGTTACCTCCAGTTTTGTATATCTTGCATATCCACACTAGGTACTGGAACACGTAGGGCATGTTCTTGTTGATCGCCTTGTCCAGCTCGCTCTGTAGCGACGCGAACAGCGGCACGCTGATCGCGGCGGGAATGTTGAGAATCCTAAAACAAACTGCTATTTTCAAGGTAGGCCATATTGATTGATTTTAATGGATAAGGAACCTAGTTTATGCAGGATCAACTACTCAACTAGCATCGTCCAATCCCTATAAACACTATCTAACAAACAGAGTGGTCCATATATGGAATAAGTTGCCTAAAGAAATAGTGACGTCAAAGTCAGTTAATGAATTCAAAAACAGATTAGACCACCATAATATTGGAAACTTCAAGCACAGCATAATAATATATTTTAGCAATCTGCACACATTAGAAAAAATCTCTCGTAAGGTAAGGCGCATACATACAACTTTTACATTGACTAAACTGTTTAATTGAGTTGTGTACTTTTCGTGAATTCCACACAGCTAAACTATAATCAAAAGCAAATCGATACGGCTTTTTGATTTTTTTGTCGAGCAACTATCGTGTTGATAGTTTGCGCACATTCTATGATTGCAGTACATTCCTATAAACTTATGAAACAACTAAATAGTTGTTCAACTAAAAGTTGTATGTTTGCGTTAGGCCTAAATCTATTTAAATTGTGTCTTTCAATGAAACTACGAGAAAAAAACTTAAACAAACAAAATTGCAATTTTTATTGCTTCGTGAAAATTTTGTAATATTTTCAATAATATTACTTACAAATATTTTTTTTTACATATGATGAATCAGATCAATAAAATACGATTTTTCATCTATTTCAACAATAAAATATAACACAAAACTAGTAACGCCATCTAGGATCATTCAAATTGAAATTAAAATTATTTATTTGCAAGATTGAGTAATAAGATCATAAACAGTTATATTAAACGCACTTCAATCTGCCACAGAGTAGCATGCAAAAACTTATGTTCAAACATGTTTGACCTAATATGAATATTTTCCTTACTAAAATACTATGAATGCGAATGTGTTTGTTCAGTTTGTCCTTATAACTAAGTAATATTAATTTCAATTACTGAAAAGGTTGCAAGAATTCAATTATTGTATAAAAATTTTTTTCTTTCAACCATTTCTTAAGTTTATAATTTAATTTTTTATCTGGGAGCATCCTAATTGCATAATTTTATCTCTAACCTTGGCCAGAGTCTACCATCACTTCTATGATTTTAAAAGCATTGACCATAGCTGTTATACTAATCTAAATAAAAGGAAATGGTGACTGACTGATCTATCAACGCACAGCTCAAGCCACTGGATGGATCGGGCTGAAATGCATACAAATAGCTATACGTAGACGAAAAGAAAGGATTTTTGAAAATTCAACCCTAAGGGAGTAAAAAAAATTGAACTTAATGTGAGCGAAGCCTCAGGCAAAAGTTATAAACAATCAAAAAATAACAAGTAATATTTTTAAAACACTTTAAAACTTTAAAATGCTACCAACCTCTCGTTAATAACGAATCCTACTTGCTTGGTGTCGTCCGTCAGTATATTATTGACGAGCGCCTTGGTTTTCTCGTCCGCATTGTCATTGGCCAGTGTGGTGAGCAGCTTGCGAATTTGTTTCACACATGGCTCTTCCTGGAAAAGTCATTATAGTGTGATCGCGCATTTTTATGGCCTTTTGCATGCATCGTTTCGTGCGCGCGAAAATGCGACTCAAATGCGTTTGCGCTTTTATGGCTTTCGATCGCAGAATCGCGAAAACTCGCCAATCGCGGGAAACGCGATGCACGCAATGGGCCATGAAAATGCCGCGATCTCGATCAGCCAGTCTGCCCTCTCCCTTAATCCCCTGTTACATCTGCAAGGTAACCCAACCCTTTTACCTACCTAGCAAAAGTAGTAGACTCCAACGATATTTGCTGACAAGGCTGGCAAAATCAAAATAAGTAAATACTAAATATCACAAAGGTAAGGTAAACATAACAAGTTCTACAATATTCCAAATTTTGGGTATAAGAACCCTGGGCTAAGAGGGCATGATATAAAACAACTGCATCAACTGGCATCATCCAATACCTTTAAACACTTCCTAAGAGTGGTGCACATATGGAATAAATTTCCCAAAGAAATAGTGGCATCAAACTCTGTTAATCAATTTAAAAATAGATAAATAATATAATAATATAATTTTGGAAGCTCCAAGCATGGTAATTGATATCTAAGGTAATATATATATTCAAATTCAAAATCATTTATTACATGTAGGCCAACTTGTGGCTCTTGACATGTCTTGACTTGACTCTATGACAAGTCAAGAATCTACCACCGGTTCTGAAAGCTGATTCTGCTGAGAAGAGCTGGCAAGAAACTTAGCAGTTGATCTTTAAAAAAAAAAATGTTACTAACTGTAGCTTATCTATCTTGTGGACAGCTGAAGCAAAGCCGATTAGAATACAATAGAACAATAGAATATAAATATTTTTTTTCAAATAAACGTAATATATATACTCCCTGGATACTAACTTTTCTCTTAGTAATGTTAATGACTGTGGTGATGCCAAAAACTCCATCGCTCCCATCATCCTCATCATCGTCATCATTGTCCAGACCATCATCCAGGCATTGTTTCACTACGCTGCCCACATAGTTTTGTGCTATAAGGAGAGATTCGTTTAATTCGAGAACTATCACATTTTGATATAAAACTCACTTTAGACATAATGGACTAGAAAAAATGCTTGTTTTTTTATTAATTGTTTTAAATTAATTCAATGTCCTTTTGGCATATACATGTATAGCACCTTCGGTAGAAAAAGAAATTAATTAAAAAATTTGTTGTCTGTAAAGTCGGTTTACTGATGATAGTTTTACGTGATAACAAACATCATAAATAAACATTGATGAAAAATTGCATACTTTTATGAATTGAATTGAATTATTATCACTGAGTTATCATTATTTTGTATAATACAAAGAAGGAGTTAATTGAAAATTACAATTTTCTCTAGTCACAAGCCAACATTTGGGCCGATCGTGCCTCTCTATCGCTTGTTCCGCACTCTCGCTTGCACGCTCAGGCCCGGAGGAATGTGACACTTTTTCATGCATGCAGCCGGTGTTCATCGATTTATAAGACGTTATCACATCAAAAAGTAAAGGTTCATAATTCTTGAAAATAACATGCCTCGAATGTTTGAAGATTAAAGTTCATTTCAGCAACAAAGCAGAGTTATTTAAGAACAATATCAACAGGACAAGACAATGTGAAATTTGAAGCCGCAATAACCGTTAAAGGTGCAGACTGAAAAACCTAAAGGTGGCAGGTTCGTATCCCACCGATTGCACTATTGTCGTCCTAACACAAGCTTTCTGCTTATTTGGAGGGGATATGAGAATATTAGTCAACTTCTACTTGGCTGATATACTTTAAAAAAAAAATGTTGCCAAATAAATCTTAAACTGGCTCTCCTGTAAAATTGCAAAACCTGCAATATTCCCTTGTTCAACCAAACGTGGGATATGTAATGAACTTACAAATAATAATCTGTGCTAACGCCCCCAGGTCCACATTTGATTTCAGAAATAGTTGCCTCAGCAGTTGTTTGATGCCGTGGAAATCACAGTCTTCAGGATTCCTACCCTCGAAATCTGCCTGCAGCTCCTGACAAGGCAATGCAAATTTTTATCGTTTCAAACTAGATTATGCCTGCAACTTCATCCAAGTGGACTAAGGCTTTTAATACCTGCAGGATCTCTTCAATTTTCAGGGATAAAATTTTGCCTATGTGTTAATCCAGGGTATAATCTACCTCCATTCCTAATTTCAGCCAAATTCGACCAATAGTTTTTGCATGAAAGAATAACAAACACACACACACACACACACACACACAAACTTTTGCCTACAAAATATTAGTGTGAAGTGTGATAAGAGTAGGTATGGCATAGCCATTAGTCAGTTTGATCCCTGGTGCACATCTATAAACTTTCAAATTGTGTGTTGTAAACAACTAAATTTCACTAGCTAAGTGTAGGAAATCATCGTGAGGAGACCTGCAATGCCTGAAAATTCTCCGTAATGTTCTCCAAGGTGTGAGAAGGCTTGAACTTTGCCAATATGAAGATATCGGGAAGAACAGCAGGTATTTGAGCCAAGGTGAAAATAAAACGCATCCTATAAATGCAACCCAAAGTTAATGGACTTTGAAACTGTATGAAATTTACACATACCGATGACCTGCCACATGGCATTCTCCGAATACGTAAATAGTGTATGTTATTTGATAATTTTATCGATGTTTTGACGCCGCCATGTGAGAGTCAGGTTATGTTTTCATTACCTTGTCTCCTACGAAGTTGCCATCCGAATCGAAGTCAGAATCCTTCTCACTGCCGGAGTCCTGTTCTTCTTCACTATCACTGTCTTTGTTTATTATCTCTTTGTTTCTTTTATTGGACATTTTGAGTTAATTCAGAAGTTTTTCCACCGAAAAACACTCGCCATTCGCGACCACCTCGCGACAAACCTGACACTTGCGTCTTGGCACACTTCTCAGCAAGCGAGTTGACAGTTGACCATAGACTAAAATAAAAGTAAACCACAGTCGTAATTACCCTATGTAGTATATTATCTATGGTCGTAATTCTTCCATGAAATAACCATGAACTTAATATACAAACAGAACTGATCCCTCGGAAAATTTGTATTTACGAAAATGAACCTTATAACAAGTAGATAAAGTATATTTCCTGTTGCGCATTACACAGAGGCTAATCCGAGCCGAGAGAGATAGTAACAACGGAGGCCGTGTGTCTCGTTCTTTCATTCATGCCAGCCTAAAAAAATGATTTTGAAAAAAGATTTTGGCTACAAAATCAGTTGAGACACTTATGTTTTATTTTTATTTTTTTATTTTTTATTTTATTTTATTAGGAAGCCAACGGTTTACAATGATTATTATAATATAGTTACATAATATAGTTATTTAAATTTATGAATTATCATTGTATACACACTTAAAGGCTAACACAACATGCATTATTAAGTACATCATATCAACACTAGGACATTCCCTACTTACAACCTAAGTTTATATAAAAATAAAAAAAAATAATAGGCATGTGTTCGCGCCATGTGCCTGTCAACAATTCCTTGTTCCATGGTCGTAGCGCTGGCAATCTCTTTGGCTCGCAATGAAGTTGACAGATACTTAGTTTTAAACTTGCCGCCGTTTTGGGGCGTGGTTTTTGCAAGTTCCTTTGGTTTGACAGCTAACACTTTCACGAAAAAATCTAAGTCGTGCGCACCGTTTTTGCTGTTTTAAGTGTCTAGATTTGGTTTGTTTTGCGGTTTTGTTGCGCCGTCGCCGTCGTAGCTATAAGCAGAATTACAGACTGTTACTTGTAACAAAAGGCGACCCCTAACTAGCGGTTTCGCTCGCCACGTTAAGTGTGAAAAAGTGACTTCGACCACCTCTAGTTGGTCTTCTTAGTGATAAACCAAGTGTACAGTGCTACGCCAGCCCAACTGCAGGCCATAACTGGCTGCCCGCCTGCTGCGGCTAGCGGCCTGAGAAGCTCACCTTACACTTAACCTAACAATACACTCTCTCACAATACTTACTCACATAATCACCACTAATCATACCATCTCAGGCCGTACAAGGATTGAATGCTGCAAGGAAGGTCAGTGCAACCCTACCATCATTAAGTTACGTTGAGAACAGATCTGACCGCGGAGAAAGGCCCTTAGGGCAGCGACCCTGGACTCAGGTTATAGCTGATGGGCCCCTATACCTCGTGTTCCAGGCCTTGACTCGTTGGCCAAGCCGTTGGCCTCAACATTTGGTAGCAGAGCGTGGTTAAATTGATTCCGTGGACAGATTTGGCATTACTGTGACTTAACTTGGCCGTTCTAGGGTTAGCTCATTAATTGTAAACTTATTGATTTATAACTTGTTAATACACAGGCTTATTGAGTTGCTAGTACGTGGCCTACCTTGTCACATGTAGGCCTGTATAATAATTGCAATTATTGAGATTTTGTTTTGTTAATTTTTGTTGATTAATAATTAATAGTATCTAATTGTTGTTTGTGGCCCGTAACTGGCCAACAGTTAGATGTAGATTGTAATAAATAAACTTAATATTGGTATAATTTGATAATTGTAGGTTCTTACCAACCAATTTGTAATTTGCAGTGCCTAGTATGAGTCTAGTGGCTTAGTACGGGTAATTAAAACTTAATTTTTCTTTTATCTTAATTTATGTTATTGATTGACATAACATAAATTATTGATAGCTTAATTTGTATCTTTTGGAACTTTTAACCAACAAATACTTTGTTTGTTTACTACAACCCCTCGTGGTTAGGTAACAGAGTAGTTTGTTTGATGTATTTAAAATAAATAATTCTTGTTTTAAAGTAAATAATTCTAATTAATAAATAGTATTTAAGTAGTAATTTGTTTGTGTTTAAAGTGGGTAATTCTTGTTTGATTATTAATTTGTTTGGTTGAAGTTGAAACATAACTTGTAACAAATAACTTTGTTTTGATTTTGTTATCTATTTGTTGTAACTACCTTTATTTTAGTCGTTTTGTACCTACCTAAGATGCCAGCCCACAAAAAATTGAGCGTGCGAATTCAATCAGAGCTGCGTTGGGCTGCTACAGCCAACGCCTTGGTAGGCCGGGTGGACCGGGCATCCGCACTGCTCCAGCGGTGCGAGCAGGTGCGGACCAGGCAGGCGGTCGTCGAAGAGGCCTTCCGAGACCTCATGGCATTGGAGCTACCTCCGGAATCGCTGGAGTCCTCAGTGCGGGACTACGAACAGTTTTTTGAGCTGACAGACGGTCTGGTGGAGGAGGCCGCGAGGCTCAAGAAGGAGGCGAGAATGAGCTCTATTCTTGAGTCTCCCACCAGACCCACCACGCAGCCTGCGTTACAGGGCAAGTTGCCAACAATAAACTTGCCCCACTTTTCTGGCAACCTGAGCGAGTGGCTAGGCTTTCTCAGCCTCTTTGATAGCCTGGTGGACGCGAGAAGGGACCAGTCTCCCTGCCAGAAACTGGCCTATCTACTCTCTTCCCTGCAGGGAGAGGCTCTAGGTTTAGTTAGCCACCTGGACCTCTCCGAGGAGAGTTATACCACCGCGCGGGAACTACTGACTCGGCGGTATGCCAATGTGCGCCGGTTAGCAGACACACACGTGGCACAAATTCTAGCGCTGCCACGTGTCTATGGGGTGTCCCATTTAAGAGAATCACTCTTAAATCCACTGATTGTAGCCTGCAACGCTCTTAAGCGTTTAGAGCTTCCCGTGGACCAGTGGTCCTTCCTTTTATTACACATTGTGTTGTCCCGCCTACCTCCCGAATTGAAACTGCGTTTTGAGCAAAGGTATGGTGGGGACGGGGCCAGCTACCTGCCCCCCTTTTCGGACCTTTTAAAGTTCCTTGAGGAAGAGTGCCGGCAGGCTGATAACTCTGGTATTGCTGGTCCTTCAAGGACCCCAGAGCGGCCTGCCCAGCTGAGGAAGGAAAAGGGTCACACTGGCGTCCCTGGTAAAAGGGCCTCCGACCGGAGACCAAGGCCCGTTTACACGGGACTTGCTGCCACTGAACCCGCCCCCTGTAACTATTGCAGGCGTCCAGGCCACCGGGTGCTTTCTTGCCCCCAGTTTCTCTCTAAGCGGATCAAGGATCGGAGGGGCATTGCAAGAGACCGCCACTGGTGCTATAGCTGTCTGGAAGCTCACATGCAACGGGACTGCCAACAGCGACGGCCATGCCCAATTTGTAGGGGTAACCACCTGGAGATTTTGTGCGCCAACAAGAATGGTGTTGGCCGCCGGGTGGAGAGTGAGGGCGCGCCCCGCACGGGCGGGGGCGCTCTTACCGATCGCTCCCCGGATTACTTGCGTCGGTCTCCTGATCAGGGCCATGAATCCCGACGCGTCCGGATTTCGACCCCGCCTATGGGGGCTTCACCCCCCCGTGAGGGGGGCGCCAACCCCCCTTGACGTTCTGATGGCAGATTTGTGGCGGCTCCGTCTACGGTTCAGTCTGCCCGCTATTCACCTCCGCTTCATGAGTGGCCACGCCTCGAACGCCGCCCACCTCGAGCGGGTCGACAGCCTTACTACGGCCTACCGACCTCAGCCCGTATGACTAGGCCCGTGCTGCCGCCACGAGATGACGCATGGGTTTACCCAAATGGAGGTCCGTCCCCCTCACCTTTGGAGGTCCCCCCTGAGTCTCAATATGAGATTCCCCGGTCAGAGGACCGGTTTGATGAGGACGACCACCAATAGGTAGTTGCCGCCCTAGCCCCCACCACAGCAACTTCTCCTGAGACCTTGAATCTCCGGCAGTCCGTCTGTCAGACCATTCTTTTGCCGACTGTCTCAGTGAAGGTATTCAACCCGAAGGGTGAATTTTTAATCGTTCGCGCCCTTTTGGATTCGGGTTCACAGCGCTGTATTGCTTCTTCTCGTTTGGTGGGTGAGCTAGGGCTCCCTTGGAGTCCTCGAACAGGACGGGTGATAGGTATCGGGGGTATAGAGCCCTCGACTCCTAACGGGGAAGTGGAATTAATGTTTGGCCCCGTTACGGGCAATCTTAGGGTCTTGGTCAAGGTGTCAGTCCTTGACAATATCTTAGGTCCCCTACCGCAGGTCCGAATAACTGACGCTGCGGTGTCCTGTGCATCAGGCCTAAACCCAGCTGACCCCCACTGGACTGAACCCGGTCCTACGGACCTTTTGTTGGGTTCCGACGTGTTGGGCCTGGTCTTGTCAGGGGAAATTAGGGTTTTGCAGAAGGACGGCCTATGTGCCATGTCCACTATATTCGGTTCTAGCTTTTTTGGACCCGTGCTATGGTCTTCGGACCTACCGGTGCTGGACCAATTGCAAGCAGCCGGCTTGACGCTGTCGGACGTGGTCCAGCGCTTTTGGGAAGTTGAGGAGTCGCCGCATGCCGCACGAGTTGACCCTCTTGACCTTGAATGTGAGTTGTTTTATCAAAACAACACAGGCCGCCGTGTTGATGGGCGATTTGTAACTCGCTTGCCCTTTCTCGCTTCTCGCCCCCCGCTTGGTCAATCGCGGGCCTTGGCGGAAAAGAGGCTCTTGTCTATGGAATGGCGCTTGCGGCGCGACTCCACCTTCCGCTCCAAGTACGTTGAATTTATGCGCGAGTACGAGGGCCTGGGGCATATGTCACCATCCAATTTTGATTGGCGCGCACACGAGCACTACTTCTTACCCCACCATGCCGTCTTGAAGACCCCTGGGGGGAAGATTCGAGTGGTTTTTGACGGCTCCGCGGCCACATCCAACGGGGTGACATTGAACCAATGCTTGCACTCCGGTCCTAAGCTGATCAAGGATATCTCCGATATCCTCACGCATTTCCGCCGGCATCAAATTGTTTTCGTAGCTGACATCAAGATGATGTTTAGACAGTCGATGGTACATCGCGATGATCGGAGATACCAAATGATTCTGTGGCGCGAAAATCCTAATGAGCCAATGCGTGTCTTTGAATTGAACACCACGACCTATGGACTCAAGTCAAGCCCCTATATTGCTATCAGGACCTTGTTAGAACTAGCTAACCGGGAGCGACTGAATTACCCTCGCGCATCAGCCACCTTGGAATCGTCAGTCTATATGGACGATATTTGCACGGGAGCCTCGAGCGTTGAGGAAGCTCTGACTCTTCGCGATGAATTGATTGCAATACTGAAGTCCGGAGGTTATGAGTTGGGCAAGTGGCTGTCCAACTACCCTCACGTCTTGAAGGATCTTCCGGGAAAGGATCAGCAGGATCCTCATATTTTTGAAAATCCCGAAAATCCCAATTTGCTGACGGTCCTTGGAATACAGTACCAGCCCGTCCAAGACGTTTTCACCTACCGGGTCAAATTAGACCCACCTCCTAAGGTCTGGACTAAGCATTCCGTATTGTCTACGGTTGCTCGCACCTTCGATCCCAATGGATGGATCACTCCCGTAATATTTTTGGCTAAATGTTTCCTCCAGAAGCTTTGGATTGCTGAACTCGGTTGGGACGAACCACTCCCTGGGAAGTTATTGAAGGAGTGGAACTCCCTTGTGTCTTCACTTCCTGAAGTTAACCGAATTTCCATGCCTCGACGCTTCCTACCAACAGGAAGGTGTCATGCCAGTCTCCACGGGTTTTGCGACGCCTCCGAACGAGGATACGCCGCCGTGGTATATTTGAGGACTGTCGATGTCGCCGGTGAGGTCGCGACGCATCTCGTCTTGGCAAAAAGCAAGGTGGCCCCTATTCGGTCACGGTTAACTATCCCGAAATTAGAATTGTCTGGCGCCGCCCTTCTGGTACGCCTCTTGAACCACGTCCGCTCCTCTTTGGCATCTGCGGTCGATCTGACCGACGTTTATGCTTGGACGGACAGTGAGATTGTCCTTTGCTGGCTACGAGCCGCGCCTCACAACTTAGAGTTCTTTGTTGCGAATCGGGTCTCCCAAATTCAGAGCTCTGCAGTACCGGTGATTTGGAGACACGTACCCGGAGAACTGAACCCGGCCGATTGCGCCTCCCGCGGCTGTGAGGCCTCTTCACTGGTCCACCATCACCTTTGGTGGGATCCAAGTTGGCTATCCCAATCCGAGACGACTTGGCCTCAAAATAGGTTTTCCGCTCCCGAAGTATTGCCGGGCTTAAGAGTCGGAGTGGTTGAGGATAAACAGATCCCCGACTTGAACTTTCTTTTGAACCGTTACAGTTCCCTTGATAAACTAATTGGTGTTACCGGTTGGATTCGACGTTTCATCCATAATGGGCGGAATTCAGAAAATAAAAATTTGAGTCCTGTGCTTTCCCCTCTTGAACGCCAAGACGCCCGGAACTACTGGGTGCGTGTGGTTCAGGTGGAGCATTTTTCATCCGTGATTGACACCCTAAAGAGAGGTTTAGTTTTGAAGGGCCCCCTTGCTCGCCTAAGCCCTTTTTTGGACAATAACGGAATGCTACGCGTTGGAGGACGCCTCAAGAATTCCAATCTGCCCTATGGTGCTCGCCACCCCCTTTTGCTACCTAAGGACGGCACCTTTGTCAAATTGCTAGTGACACACTACCATCTTAAAAATGCCCACGCTGGTTGTAATGCACTCTCGGCTATTTTACAGCGCGAGTTTTAGATTCTGGCAGGGAGACGCACCATCCGGAACGTCACTTTCAAATGTATTCCGTGTTACCGCTTGAAGGCTAATACTTCACAGCCGATGATGGGTGATCTGCCCTCCGACCGCGTTCTAGCCACTCGACCCTTTGCTGGGGTTGGCACTGATTTTGCTGGCCCGTTTGCCATCAAGAGCTCTAACCTCCGCAACGCCAGATCGCTCAAGGCCTACCTCTGCGTTTTTGTATGTCTCGCTACCAAGGCGGTACATTTAGAACTTGTGAGTGCCTTAAGCACTGAAGCTTTTGTAGCCACGCTAGGTAGATTTGTCTCTCGTCGAGGATTGCCTGACCTGATTCGCACGGATTGCGGCACAAATTATAAGGGCACTGATAGATATTTAAAAGAAATTGTCGAATTCCTGTCTAGCAATAAGATTAGATTAAGTACAGCATTGTCCAAGATGGGGGTAACCTGGAAGTTTGACCCCCCAGCTTGCCCTCATTGGGGTGGAATATTCGAAGCTGTGGTTAAGGTGGTCAAGACTCATCTCCGGCGCGTTATAGGCGAAACTGTTTTAACCTTTGAAGAACTCGCCACCGTGTTTTGCAAAATTGAGGCTGTACTCAATTCTCGGCCACTCTGTCCCCTCTCATCTGACCCAAATGACCTGGAGGTCTTAACTCCCGGTCATTTTCTGATTGGTCAGCCCCTTAACGCTCTACCCGAATACCCCTTCAGGGACGTGAAGGTCTCACGTTTGTCCCGGTTTGAGCTGCTGCAACAGATGACTCAGAGTTTTTGGCACCGTTGGTCACTAGAGTATTTGCATCTTTTGCAGCAGCGGGTTAAGTGGGCTGACAAATCTGATCCACCCAAAGTTGGTGACCTAGTGCTGATTAAGGAACCTAATTTGTTGCCTTTATACTGGCGCCGTGGGCGCATTCTTAAGCTGATCTACGGGTCTGATGGGGTTCCCAGGGTTGCCGAGGTAATGGTCGGAGACTCTGTCTTGCAGCGAGCCGTTTGCTCCTTATCACGTTTACCCATTTACTAGTAAGTGGACGTAAATCCTTACGACCACAGGCGGGGGGGTTGTTCGCGCCATGTGCCTGTCAACAATTCCTTGTTCCATGGTCGTAGCGCTGGCAATCTCTTTGGCTCGCAATGAAGTTGACAGATACTTAGTTTTAAACTTGCCGCCGTTTTGGGGCGTGGTTTTTGCAAGTTCCTTTGGTTTGACAGCTAACACTTTCACGAAAAAATCTAAGTCGTGCGCACCGTTTTTGCTGTTTTAAGTGTCTAGATTTGGTTTGTTTTGCGGTTTTGTTGCGCCGTCGAGCGGTCTATGTGTAGACCTAGCTATAAGCAGAATTACAGACTGTTACTTGTAACAAAAGGCGACCCCTAACTAGCGGTTTCGCTCGCCACGTTAAGTGTGAAAAAGTGACTTCGACCACCTCTAGTTGGTCTTCTTAGTGATAAACCAAGTGTACAGTGCTACGCCAGCCCAACGTCTACAACTGCAGGCCATAACTGGCTGCCCGCCTGCTGCAGCTAGCGGCCTGAGAAGCTCACCTTACACTTAACCTAACAATACACTCTCTCACAATACTTACTCACATAATCACCACTAATCATACCATCTCAGGCCGTACAAGGATTGAATGCTGCAAGGAAGGTCAGTGCAACCCTACCATCATTAAGTTACGTTGAGAACAGATCTGACCGCGGAGAAAGGCCCTTAGGGAAGCGACCCTGGACTCAGGTTATAGCTGATGGGCCCCTATACCTCGTGTTCCAGGCCTTGACTCGTTGGCCAAGCCGTTGGCCTCAACAGGCATGTATCTATACTTATAAAAAGACTTGTTATACATGCTTCAACGAACAGAAAATGAACAAACTAATAATAATAATATAAAAAAAAAGACACAATAATCACAAAAGGTTAGGATAATAATGAAGGTTAATGATAATTCGCAAAGTGTTTTTTAATTTTTTTCTTGAATAGTGAAGCATCATTTTGAAAAATGTCTAAATTAGCTTTTTTAAATATTTGATTGTATGCTATAAGGGTTCTATTAATAGGGGCAGCCCTGCCAAGGTTACTTCTACTAGATAAAGGCTTAAATGTTTGCTTTCCCCTTATATGAGACCTTGCATTATGCTTTGGCACTGCCAACCTTACCCTGCTTAATAAATTTGGACAATCAATATCCCCATTTATAATCTAATGTAAGAAACAAAGATCCATTAATTCTCTGCTATGGGATAGTGAAAGGGTTTTGTAGCGTTTTAATAGGTCACTGTAGCTATTTATTTCTTTCAAGATGTTTTCCTTATAGCCTATGTTTAGTAGTATAGTTTTAATTTTATTGTAACATTTTTAAGTCACCGTATTTAATTGCATAAATTTCGATTTCTTAACAAAAAAGAAAATATAAATTTTTATCTAGTCTATTTTTTTCGAGCGGCAACCCGTTAAAACGTGAACGCTAAATCTACAACTATGTTGACCATGAATTTTTAAATTCTTGTATTGTGTGATGGGTCGAAGACGTACGATGCAGATGCCGATTACGATGGTCCCTTACTCCTTACTTTTGTATTATTATTATTATTATTACAATTTTCATTATTTTAATGTTTCATTTCAAACCAATCGAACAGAATTTCTGTACAACCCTGACCTAACCTAAGATTTTGGTAAATATACCGATCGTGCGGCAACGGAATAAGGCGCGGGAGGGGAAGCGGGGCTGTATTTATTACTTTGGGTGCCTTTACTATTATGATTAATATCTAGAGAAAATGAATAATTTATCACATTATCTACACATTACCAGTCATTAAAATATCTAGCAATGTACTCACTATGACTGGACAAATCGAAACCTTGTACTATTTGTATTATTTATTTCGTAATCAATAAGAAATTTTCCATTGCTAATGAAAAACTTCAATAATTGTGTTTATAATAAACTTATAATTAGTAGGAAGATTGCAAGATTGAATTTGTCTCACATATATCGAAAATCTTATTGTCACCCTGTTAGAAAGGGACACACGGCCTCTGTACTAGCTATCTCGCTCGGCTCGCTTTTCAGCTGCGAGTACTCGGTCCTGTTTGTTTCCTATGTCCATGGAAATAACAGGCTAGCTGTCAAGTGTCAATTAATAGGGTATTTGACTAGGTACTTTTAGAAAATCATCTTAAATTGTTAATAATGCTATGCTGAAGCTAACAAAACGTATATTTCGGCATAATTTTCAGTATTTTTCATAAAAATCGAGAAATAAATTCAAAAAAATAAATTTCCGCCGAAACGTTCCATTTGCTCTCATGACGTCACAGTTCACATTTCAAACAATGACAATTCCACAGCCCATAGGTGGTGTGGACTGTGAAGTCATTCGAGATCACGGAACGTTTTCGATCACGTGACCATGGCCGGAATTATAGCAATTTTATTTAATGTTTTCTAATTAAATAAAACTTTATTTTTTAGTTTTATCGTATGGAATAATGTTTTTAGATAATAATCTTTTAGGATGACACCAAATGAAACGATATTTTTAATATAGTCAAATACCCTATTGTGGGAGCGGGCAAACTGCTTACTTTCAGCGGCAGCGGATGGCGCGGTTTTATGGCTTTTGCGTTCGATCGCTGATTTCTGCGAGTCAATAGGGTATTTGACTATAATAAAAATATCGTTTCAACTGGTGTCATCCTAATAGATTATTATCTAAAAACATTATTCCATACGACAAAACTAAAAAATAAAGCTTTATTTAATTAGAAAACATTAAATAAAATTGCTATAATTCTGGCCATGTCCACGTGATCGAAAACGTTCCGTGATCTCGAATGACGTCACAGTCCACACCACCTATGGAATTCTCATTTTGTCAATACATTTCGACGTGTTTGTGCGGCGTAATAGGCTAATTTCGTCTGTTTTTCATCGTTACTATTTTATTAAATACCAAATAGTATGCGACACGCGGCCTAAACACATATTATAAAATTGACATTGTTTGAAATGTGAACTGTTACGTCATGAGAGCAAATGGAACGTTTCGGCGGCAATTTATTTTTTTGAATTTATTTCTCGATTTTTATGAAAAATAATGAAAATTATGCCGAAATATATGTTTTGTTAGCTTCAGCATAGCATTATTAACAATTTAAGATGATTTTCTAAAAGTAGTCAAATAGCCTATTGCAAAATCGCGCGAATCGCAAAGGACATAAAAACGTCGCGATCCCTGCCGCTAAAAGTAGCCAGTTTGCCCTCTTACAAGCTAGGATAACATTTTTATATATGTTTATAACATACATACCTATAAAACTGATTATCGTTTGTGAATCGTTTACGTTCCCTCAAATATGGTTGAGCGAAGCAATGGCTGGATCATGCGTCATGCTCGTGAACGGGTGCCACCGTCGGAAGCGGGGCTGCTGGTCTGCCAGTCTTGACATGTATTGAATATTGTACTTATGTATTTTTGGAGTTGTTCTATAAATATTATATCATCGTATTGTTGGAAATATTCTATTCTAACAAGTTGCATGGGGTAAATCGGCATGGCATCCAGCTGCCCACAAGATATTATAAAAAGTTATTAAAATGTAAATACATATAACCTACAAAAAATATTGTAAAATGTGTAATTTTGAAAAGAGCAACTGCTGAGTTTCTTGCCGGTTCTTCTCAGCAGAATCCGCTTTCCGAACCGGTGGTGGTAGAGTCATGACTTGTCATAAGCGCCACAGGTTGGCCTACATGAAATAAATGATTTTGAATTTTGAATTTTTTTGAATTGAATATTTAGCATATTATTCCTTAATTAATGTCGAATTGAACAAACGGATTCGATAACATACTTTAAAACATCAAAAGAATTATAAATTATTATTATCGGAACTACTCACCTATTATTGCTTTTTTAGTTTTTTTTTTTTAATATAATCACTGACCGTTGATGTTTATCTCAACAATCTCATTGCAGCGGTAAATTCCTTTGCAGCTTTTACATAGAGTAAGGAAAGTATTTGATAAAATAAATAAAACAAATACTATTGTCCAAATGTTTAATCCGTTTCTCTTGAACGTCAAGTAAACGTCACTTGGTGCTTGTCGACTGTCGCATAGTCGCACCCATAGTACAGTCGCAAGAACTCTTACAACTAAAAATTTAGTGGAACTCATCTATACAAGTCATAAATATAACGAAGACGAATAAAGCAATGTACACAAACAATAATAAATCTTCCTCCGATGAGCTGCGCTTCCCTGGACCCCTCCCCCCTCCACCGCGCACCGCAACAATTAATTGACATTGGTATCAAACACAAACATTGGTACACATATTGGACACACACATTGACATTGGTACAAACATTGACATTGGTATCAAATACAATATTGTTGTTCACAGTCTACTTGACATTGTTATTGATATACCACAACTACAATTATTTACATTAACACTTTATAGACTGCCCATTGCTGACACTTTCAAAAAAGGTGTACTACAATACCTATCAACAAGATGTTCACAATATTTGTCATTTGTACCTATTAAGGGCCGATTTCACCAAAGTAAAATAAGTCATCCGAGCGTAAATTTTATACATAATACTAGCTGACCCCGCGAACTTCGTACCGCCAGCAAAAATATTTAGTGGTTGGTCACCCTTATCATTTAGGGGTATGAAAAATAGATGTTGGCCGATTCTCAGACCTACTCGATATGCTCACCTAATTTCATGAGAATCGGTCAAGCCGTTTCGGAGGAGTACGGGAACGAACATTGTGACACGAGAATTTTATATATATGATTTTGATAGTTTTCAATACAAAAACTGTCAGAACCCCCAATTTATCCCTCCGATAAACGTGACTCGATGTTGGTGAAATCGGCAATGTTCACAAGTCTTCCACAAGTAGGTACCTACATAATCAATTTATCAGTCTACTAGACATTTGTGTTAAAGAATTTCAATACAACAATACAATACAAGATGTTCACATAGCCTGCCTGACATTGGTATCAATTCAAATATTTACTATTGTGTACACATATTAGGCTGTTACTTGAATACTGTTGTTCATAATGCATTGTTATAGAAGCAACAAAATTAAAATCAAGAAGTTCGTCCATTATATTTGATACCAATATCGGAGACCCCTGATATGTCAAGTATAACAGGGGTCACACATAACGTAGGGGTTTCAGAGCAACATTTTGCGGTGCGCGGTGCTACAATCATATTCTTAGCACCGCCGACCAGTTTTTCATCCGTCGGATGATGTTTCCATAATTATTAATAATAATATCTAAGGCTATTATATTATACACAGCTCTAACAAATTTACATTATATTTCATAGCAATAATAATACAATACAACAATTCCCGCTCCGTCCCGTTCACACACACGTAATTACACTATTTCTTTCTCTCTCACACGCACACATATTGTAATACAGTGAGTTATACTCAATGCCACCAAAAATAATCCCACAGTTAGTTCATAATATCAATACAATATATTCAAGTATCTACACGGAAGAAGAATAAAGACAGAATCATACTTATAACAAGCGATCCGACCCAGTTACTGGCCATTACGTTGAATTCATTAAAATAGCGTTCATAATGAGACACTAAAACGCTTAGCGGCACGTTTTTGACGATAGGGTGGTAACTAGCCACGGCCAAAGCATCCCACCAGATAAAAAAGTCTGGGTGGTTAAAAAAGACTCCATAGATAACATCGGTTTCTGCTGCTCTATGGATCATTTACTTAATGTTCACAACTACGACAGGGTAACTGGTGTTTAGTTAACTCTGGACGCGTGCTTTAATTATGTTTCCATCTTAATAATAGCTGTACTAAAAAGTATACTTCTTGCAATTCACGAGGGCGACTGAGTTATGGTTGTGTGTGTGTCGTATCTGTATGGGTGAGCGAGCGCAATGCTCGCGCCTGCCCGCTCCCACCTAGGCTTTGACAGGCACGCACACTTATGCAATGTGCATGTACACGAAGTAACCACGAGTAAAGCTCACTCGCCTTCGTGAATTGCAAAAACTGTACTACCTGAATAATAACCAACATAAGTGAATTCTTTGTAGGCAGTGCACAAGTCTCCGCGTAGCTGAAGTGTAAACTGTTGTTTAATATTTATTTCGCTGATACTGATCGCTGTACCGCTAGGCTAATACAAAAACAAATATATTTATATATTTTTTTTGCTGATGGTACATATACTTGGTTTCTTATTAGACGAGTGATCGAAAGTTACGAAAGTTTGAGTTCCGCGGGATGGAATAATTTCAAATCACAGCCTAAGTGCCCAAGTAGGAGTGGTTATACGATGAACAGGTAACAGGTAAATGTTATCAGTTGAAAGGTAACAGGTAAAGGTTATCAGATGAAAGGTAACAGATAAAGGTTAGCCTCTTGTTTAACAACAGTCACCTCCCAAGCAGCAAGCAGCGTTTGTACATCAATAATAGTATATTGATGTTGAAAAGGTTCAGTGCTGCATTAAACCAATTTATAGTTAAACTACCTGACCGAGCGAACTTCGTACCGCCAGCAAAAATATTTAGGGGTGTGGTCACCCTTATCATTTAGGGGTATGAAAAATAGATGTTCGCCGATTGTCAGACCTACCCGATATGCAAACAAAATTTCATAAAAATCGGTCCAGCCGTTTCGGAGGAGTTTGGTAACAAACACCGCGACATGAGAATTTTATATATTAGATTATTTATAACTTTTGAGTTCTTTTAGAGAATGTTATATGCGCTTCTACAGCCTTTAGTTTAGACCAAATTGAATTAACAGCTTTAAAAACTTGAATAAACTTGTATATATAGCTTAAAATTCTGCTTTGATGTTTCCAGTATCTGATGACAGGTAACTGTTGCCAGTCACTATCCGTTACCTACTTATCAAATTTACCTGTTACGTGTTACTTGTTACAGTTAATCGTTAGCAATTTACACATAACTGTTAGCAGGTAACAGTTAATCGATCACAGGTAACAGTTAAATGTTAAAAGGTTACAATTAAACGTTAAAAGGTAAAAGTTAACACACACACCCGAGTCACACTCGCTCGCGACATTTCATGGGATGCTATCCCATTATAAGCTCTGGTCACATAGAAATTTCTCATGTTTTGTATTTGTAATTGTATAATACGTGCGTATAATAATGCGATCAAGATCTATTTCTGTCTTGGTCACATGTGTCTTACACAGAGCGAGACAAAAACAGAAAATGGCGGTTTATCATTCAAAGCGTTAGGTACCTTGATTGCATTATAAATAATGACCATATCACATATTTTCCATTTTTTTTTCTATTTATTTATTTCAATGACTTGTGTTTCATTTTGGTTGCATTTGAAGTGCAAAAAATGATAAATTTAATTTAAGACGTTTGATGAATGATTCATATAAATTTAAAATAAATTGGAAATTTCTATTCGACTCGAATTCACACTGGTACAATTAGTAACTCCTAAAAATTGTATGAACTTGTATTATAGACTGGTATTATTTACATAATTCATACAGGGCAAAGATAAGTTATAAAAAGTATAGATTGCTAATGTCATAATTCAAACAAATCTCACTCAAGCCTAGATAATACAACTTGCAAACCTAGTAACGCCTAGGGTCATTTTTGGCGTAAATTGATTTATGCAAAGTTAGCAATCTTTTCTTCTCATCTCGGGTTAGGGTAACTTATGACGTATCTAGCGCTTAGCGTCCATTTAACACTATACTATAACCGTTGAGCATTTCGGCTATTAAAGTATATAGATTTGTTAGTGATTCTCTCAAATTGGTATAGTTTTAGATTTAAATATAGTTGATTTAATTATACTCATTTGTAAGTTGTGTGTACTGATGGGGCTGACATATAGGTCACCTATAAAAGCCCCTTAAAAATAAATAAGATAAAAAAAAAACACTATACTATGTCAATTTTCAGTCAACCATTTCATTCTTTAAGGGATGATTTTTGCAATATATTATGCATGTGACTATTTATGAATATTCCACTTGTAGCTGCTAAAGTACTAAGCCGATTTTGATGAATGTCAATGCTGTCAATCGATTCGATAATATCGTCCGAGTAACACAGGCCACATTTTGTACGAACAAAATCAATACGACGGATGTCACATCCAATTTTCAAAGTAGTCTTTGAACTTTATTTCTTTAAAATTTTCTAGTTCGTGATTTGTAATTTCTATAAACATATTATTTACTAGGTGATGCCCGCGACTTCGTCCGCGTGAACTAAGGTTTTTAATACCCGCGGGAACTCTGTAATTTTCCCGGGATAAAATGTAGCCTATGTGTTAATCCAGGCTATAATCTACCTCCACCCTAAATTTCAGCTAAATCCGTCTAGTAGTTTTTGCGTGAAATAGTAACAAAACATACACACACAAGCTTTCGCCTTTATGTTGTGTATTAGTGTGATGTGATTCAAGAATGTGACTCTACATAAAACGTGGAATTTTGATCACTACACATTGTATTTACAATCTATATTCTACACAATCTATGGACTGAGGAACGCCCTAGCTACGAAAAGTAATAAAATATACCTCCAATAATAATATCGTTTTAGGAAACAAAATAATGAATGATATTCGAGTCTCTTTTGAATGAGTGTTTAAAAGTTCGGACTTATTTTAGAAGCGTCCGATCCCAAGGCACGTATATCTTCGGACCTTTCCCCAATCATACCTAAATTATCCCCTAAGTAGGACTTAGGAGTATCTTTTTGTAGGTACCCCCTAAATTATCCCCTAAGTAGGACTTAGGAGTATCTTTTTGTAGCTGTTCTTGTTCTACCTTGTTGTCCCTTACCCAACGTCATTTCAATCTTTAGGTGATCTCTAAGTTCGTGAAAGTTAGGGAACGTTGGTAAAATGGGCAGTAAGCAATTAAATATCATTTGCTTTAGATGGCAAACATCGTGAGGAAACCTACATACCTGAGATCACCATAACGTTCTAAAAGATGTGTGAAGTCTGCCAATCCGAACTTGGCCAGCTTGGTGCACTAGGTATGTCCTAATTCTCATTGGAGAGGAAATTAATGAAAACTTCTAACAGAAATTATTCCACAAGGGCCTATGAAGTTTTCGCCTACATGTCGGGTTTTGTGTTACAAATATTAGCATCGCCTACTCCTGAATATCAATCTATATTGAAGCACTTAATAATATCAACACTTAACCGACTCTTAACTAGAATTTAATTTTTATCCATGAAAATCACAGCTTTCCGCTCTCTATCGTTACACACATACACACATATACCATGGGTTGCCAACTGAACTATTCATAAAGTATCAATTTAATAAAAAAATCGGTCGATTAATCGGTCGGTAATATTTTGATCTACCGAAAGAGAAACATGTACATAATTTTGCATTTTTGTAGTAATAGTCAAATTGTCGGAGTTTTTTTATAAAATAATTTTACATTTATTAATTTAATTAAATTAAATAATTAAAAAACAAGAATATTATAAGTAGGTAATCAATTAAAATAATATTTTATTCTTAGATTAAATTACTCATAGATCGGAAGTTTCTAATAAAGTTCCACTCCAAACGTAGGCTCAAACAAGCAATGAATGTGTGAGTGTCATGTAATCATTTTCTGTACTGGTACTGATAATTACGTTTTTGATGGTTATGGTGATGAATTATGACACCCGTTCACAGCACAGTACGTTATTATTTAATGATTTTCTGCGAGCTAGTCGTACTAAAGCGACGATACTGCGTAGTCGGCCTTTAAAGGCTTGCTAAAAATGGCTCATCACCGCGTCGACTAAATTGCGTTTCTGGGAGTATTTATTCTAAGATTTTCTTGTAAATCAGAATAATAAATAAAAACGGCCAAGTGCGTATCGGGCCACGCGCAGTGTAGGGTTCCGTAGCTGAAAGTCTCAAATATTATTGCTGACCTAGGATAGTGCTTTTGTTTTATTTATGAATATTGAATAAATTTTGAGTTTATGGTTTAAATACTATAATATTCTACAAAATAAACCTAATCTAACCTAACTTAGAAAAAACAGATATAACTCCTTAACTAATGAACCCAACTTAGCCGTGATAGTTTTCCTTTAAAATTCATTATATATACTACTGCTGTGAATTTTTTCTTGTATCTTATATACAACCATTTAGCTGGCAGAGGGGGGGGACACTTGACTCTAATAAAATTTAGCACTTTAAAATATCATATTTCACAAACGGATCCCTGAATTGAAAAATGATGTTCCCACACCCACAATATTTTTGAAAGACCTATTCAACGACACTCCACATTATGGGATAGACGTGAAAAAAAAATTCATCCCCACTTTACATGTAGGGGAGGTACCCTAAAAAAAAATATTTTTCACAATTCTATTTCACGACTTTGTCGGCGTGATTGATATTTATACCCTTGTCAAATTACAGATTTCTAGTACCAATAGTCTCTGAGCTAAACCGCGGACGGACGGACAGACGGACAGACGGACGGACATGGCGAAACTATAAGGGTACCTTGTTTACTACGGAACCCTAAAAAGAGATTTTCTTTAAGTTGGCAACCCTATGTACACGCACACACACTGACGTCTCACTGCACTCTTACACATACACTATAACACTAGGAAAAATTACGTTTTAAACTGGACCTTAAACACTTTCAGTGCAGCAATTTTGTTTCTATACACACATAATTATGTGATTTTAGCAGAAAAAAGTGAATAAGATCTCAAATATTTACTTTTTAAAACATTCGTGATGCAAGTAACAATATTATTTATATTATTTATTCTAATCGTAATATAAGAACTAGAAGAATATTATTTTACGTAAAAAAATACGCGTCGAGTTTAAAAGTTGGTTGTAATGGTGCTGATTCAGTTTTACACAAATCCTAAGTAAAATAAATTGATAGCCCTAGCACCGAACCACAGTATAAAGATCAGATACAGTCGACCAACGGATACCGTTTAGACGGAGCAATTGCGCACAGGGTGAGGGGCGACAAGTGGGACGAAGCAACCAAATTGCAAACGCCACTTGACCATTACTAGCTTCCACAATACTATACTTGTAAAATAACATTGTTGACATTCAAACACTGTACAAATTTTCATAAATTAGTTTTACTTTGTCATTGGAACAAGCAATCAAGTTGGTGCTATCGGTGCTGAAAAGTAGAGCTATTAACTTTTTAACCCTTCGAATATGAAAACCGAATTAGAACCATTATTATGATAATACGATTAGCATTCGTGTAAAATATTTAAAAATGCACACAAAAATTTTCACATGCATTTTTTTTACTCTGCTGAAAAAAATTCTTTCCAAATACATATAACAATCACACATGGACACAGAATGACTACAGAAGCGTGTTTTTTCTAAAAACTCAATAAACTGAACCCTGTAACAATAATTTTGAAAAACAAACTATCGTTTCAAAATTTCGAGATGCCATTTTTGTTCACTACAACTCAAAGGTAAATCAAGTAGATCCGAAAAAGTACTTATAATGGACATAAAAATAAACAAAATTATAAAATATGATTAAAATAATGTAAACTTCAGTACATAACAAAACTATTAACAATAACAAGGGAGTCTAGCTCCCACCAAAACACATGCACACAGTTTAATTAGCGTACAGTTGGACAACGACATGATTTTCACCGCTCGCGCTGATGTTATCACAAAACCGTGAAAAACAAGTGACAAAATATGTATCTACAGAAGATTTTTGTGCGTCAGCAGTTTGATGTCAGTGTGAATCATTAGTTTTTGGAAACGCCCAACATAGTAGTACTTACAAAGTTGTTGCCTAGCTGTATGCTTGCCGAACTGTGTAATATGATACAGTTGATCGATGGATACGTCAACTTGTATGTATATTGTGTACAGAATAACTTCTATAACCCGAATCTGCTCATAGTTGACTAGTCTGTGATTTTCAGAGTTTATAAGAACTATTTTTTATAGAATTATCATCATAATAGGTCAATTATTTTTGAAAATAAAGAATAGTATAGCATGAGGAAGACAGATGAGAAGACAGTGACATAGTATTGAAAAAAAAACTTAATAATTTATGGTCGAGTTAAGAGCTACCTTGTCCAAAATGAACGTTTACAAAATTGCCAACTTTATTTGCGATCCGTAAACAAATCGTGCCGATATCAGTTCAGTTCCGCATTTTAAGTTACGCGACAGAAAGAGAGGAAACTTCTAGGTGAATAAAATTGTAGGCAGGTTAGCGTTGTGCGAACTGAATTGCACTTTATTGTGTGGTAGGAAAGAGTCGCTTTTTATTTAAACGATTTTGCGGAGTGAATCTTCTGTACACATACTTATTCTTTGCTAATATTATGCACGGCGTATGGCAACAAAACAACTTTGTGTTACTGCGTTGTTTTTGCTGCCGCATTGCTTTCGCAATCTATGGATGACGTGGTTTTAGGTTGCAATTAAAGGTGGCTTTGTCCACGTTCATTTTAAACAAGGTTTACGAAGTCCTGAGTCACATTTTATATTTTAATTTTATTAATAAAATTATTATTATTTATAATGATAATCACATCCGCACTTAATATAATAATGTCTTATTCGTATGACGCATTTTTGTTTCTATTTATTTATTTTATTTTAATTTTTAATATTAGATAAAATATTATTTATTACAATAATATGCTCTTAATTTTTAATAAGATTCACTTTATTAAAAAAAATAACCACGCATAGATGACTCGTGAAACATAATAAGTATTGATAAAAAAATTAGTCAATTCCTCGAAAAAAAAAATATGTAAAATTCAACAACAATTTGACATTATTTGTGTTCTTGACAAATTTCATGATTTATTCGGAAACCATACCTTAATTTACAGATCTCCCGTACGTTTAAAGCTATAGTTTCTAAGGGCGCGTACAGACAGACCGGTGACCTCTGAGCGTTGAACCCTCACTACTTTAACTGTCATCCATCAGTCTGAATGCGGCTTTAGTTGTCTGCGTTTTACTGCCTATGATGTTTTACTCTCGATTTTTCTGCGGTACTTAATAAATATTAAGTTATTTTAGAGCATAAACATCATGTCTGACAAATTACATACCCTGACATTGTACAGAAATAAATAAATTAATAGATACAAATCGTATTTAATACGATACACATTTTTTTGTTCCATCAGGTTGCATACAGACATACATGTTTTTTATATAAAAAAAAAAACTTATATTTGTTAATTTAACGATTTCCGAGAGACAAAACACGATCGGCCATACAATAGATCTAATTTAATATTATTCTATTTTTAATTTTTATCTAATGTATATAAATATGTCAGAAATAATAATGATCATTTATTTCAGTAGAAATTGTTTGAATAGCAACACTGAGTAAGCGTGACAGACAATCTATGTTGTATATTGTCTGTGGTACATGTCTAGAGTGAAGTTGTCTGTGTCATATCGGTCAGCGGTGCATTCATTCAAGACTTCAGTTCGTTTTCGAGAGAGCGCCTGCGCGGGTGTGAGCACTGACAGATAATAAAAACATGGCCGACACAAACAACGAGCTCTTGAAGGATAGGACCTTCTGATTCTCCGACATATCTATGTATCAGGAATTAAATTAGATCCACTGTAGAAAATAAACGCGTAACAACACAATACAATTATAAAACAAAAAAAAAACAATAGTTTATATCAATACGACAACAGAAATATTAATATCCACTGTACAGTTTATCGTGTCGACACTATGGTCGGTGCCGCGCTCTACTTGTCTCTGGTCTCTAAGTGCGCGTGAGCGTCGTGGGCACGTCGGCCGCGGCGAGGCGGAGCGCGGCGCACGCAAGCGGGCCGCCACTCCCCCCCACCGCGGCGACCCCCCCGCCCGCGCTGACTGTGGTGGAGTTACTGCTAGCTCCCGGACTCTCCTCACTGCTCGAGTCCATCTGCAATTAAAATGCATACACTTACACTCTGCATTAATTACGCTAACACGGACACTATCTACTACTAATCGCGCGGGCCGTCGCGTCGCCGCGTTCTAAGCCAGTACGCTTCTGCATGAACGCTTATGAACTTGGTCAAAGGTGGTTTACAGCGCGACGCGACGCACCACGCGCCGTGTGTCCAGAAACGAGCTCTAAGGTGCTGGATAGGTCCAGCACCTTAGAGCTCGTTTTTGGATTCCGTACAGTTTTTAAACTTTTCTTTTTATGGACCCTAGTCCAATGAAAATTGGATGTTACTTCCGTCATAAAATGGGGTTAGGTACCTATAGCCTATGTCACCCGGACCTTAATAACGAATCGATTGATACCTCATTCGCTTAGGTGCTCTTGTGTTTTGTGTGGTGTAAAGTGGGAGTTCCGGTAAGATCTGCGTCGGACAAAGGTCTGCAATTCGAAGCTTACCGTGAGCGCGTGTTTGAGCGTCTCGTACGTAAGCCAGCAAATAGCAGCGGCGGGCATCTGGTACAGCACACGAGCTTGCACGCCTCGGAAGAAGGCGAGCGGTCCGCCAGCCCTTAGAAACAGCGCTGCTGCTGCTGCTAAGCCATCAGCTCTGGTCACTGTTTCTTAGGTACTCTTGTGTTTTGTGTAGTGTAATGAGGGAGTGCCAGTAAGTCTTGCGTCAGACAAAGGTCGGCAATTCGAAACTCACCGTGAGCGCGTGTTTGAGCGTCTCGTACGTGAGCCAGCATATAGCGGCGGCCGGCATCTGGTACAGCACACGAGCTTGCACGCCTCGGAAGAAGGCGAGCGGTCCGCCAGCCCTTAGAAACAGCGCTGCTGCTGCTGCTAAGCCATCAGCTTTGGTCACTGTTTCTTAGGTACTCTTGTGTTTTGTGTAGTGTAATGAGGGAGTGCCAGTAAGTCTTGCGTCAGACAAAGGTCGGCAATTCGAAACTCACCGTGAGCGCGTGTTTGAGCGTCTCGTACGTGAGCCAGCATATAGCGGCGGCCGGCATCTGGTACAGCACACGAGCTTGCACGCCTCGGAAGAAGGCGAGCGGTCCGCCAGCCCTTAGAAACAGCGCTGCTGCTGCTGCTAAGCCATCAGCTCTGGTCACTGTATCTTAGGTACTCTTGTGTTTTGTGTAGTGTAATGAGGGAGTGCCAGTGAGTCTTGCGTCAGACAAAGGTCGGCAATTCGAAACTCACCGTGAGCGCGTGTTTGAGCGTCTCGTACGTGAGCCAGCATATAGCGGCGGCCGGCATCTGGTACAGCACACGAGCTTGCACGCCTCGGAAGAAGGCGAGCGGTCCGCCAGCCCTTAGAAACAGCGCTGCTGCTGCTGCTAAGCCATCAGCTTTGGTCACTGTTTCTTAGGTACTCTTGTGTTTTGTGTAGTGTAATGAGGGAGTGCCAGTAAGTCTTGCGTCAGACAAAGGTCGGCAATTCGAAACTCACCGTGAGCGCGTGTTTGAGCGTCTCGTACGTGAGCCAGCATATAGCGGCGGCCGGCATCTGGTACAGCACACGAGCTTGCACGCCTCGGAAGAAGGCGAGCGGTCCGCCAGCCCTTAGAAACAGCGCTGCTGCTGCTGCTAAGCCATCAGCTTTGGTCACTGTTTCTTAGGTACTCTTGTGTTTTGTGTAGTGTAATGAGGGAGTGCCAGTAAGTCTTGCGTCAGACAAAGGCCGGCAATTCGAAACTCACCGTGAGCGCGTGTTTGAGCGTCTCGTACGTGAGCCAGCATATAGCGGCGGCCGGCATCTGGTACAGCACACGAGCTTGCACGCCTCGGAAGAAGGCGAGCGGTCCGCCAGCCCTTAGAAACAGCGCTGCTGCTGCTGCTGAGCCATCAGCTCTGGTCACTGTTTCTTAGGTACTCTTGTGTTTTGTGTAGTGTAATGAGGGAGTGCCAGTAAGTCTTGCGTCAGACAAAGGTCGGCAATTCGAAACTCACCGTGAGCGCGTGTTTGAGCGTCTCGTACGTGAGCCAGCATATAGCGGCGGCCGGCATCTGGTACAGCACACGAGCTTGCACGCCTCGGAAGAAGGCGAGCGGTCCGCCAGCCCTTAGAAACAGCGCTGCTGCTGCTGCTAAGCCATCAGCTTTGGTCACTGTTTCTTAGGTACTCTTGTGTTTTGTGTAGTGTAATGAGGGAGTGCCAGTAAGTCTTGCGTCAGACAAAGGTCGGCAATTCGAAACTCACCGTGAGCGCGTGTTTGAGCGTCTCGTACGTGAGCCAGCATATAGCGGCGGCCGGCATCTGGTACAGCACACGAGCTTGCACGCCTCGGAAGAAGGCGAGCGGTCCGCCAGCCCTTAGAAACAGCGCTGCTGCTGCTGCTAAGCCATCAGCTTTGGTCACTGTTTCTTAGGTACTCTTGTGTTTTGTGTAGTGTAATGAGGGAGTGCCAGTAAGTCTTGCGTCAGACAAAGGTCGGCAATTCGAAACTCACCGTGAGCGCGTGTTTGAGCGTCTCGTACGTGAGCCAGCATATAGCGGCGGCCGGCATCTGGTACAGCACACGAGCTTGCACGCCTCGGAAGAAGGCGAGCGGTCCGCCAGCCCTTAGAAACAGCGCTGCTGCTGCTGCTAAGCCATCAGCTCTGGTCACTGTTTCTTAGGTACTCTTGTGTTTTGTGTAGTGTAATGAGGGAGTGCCAGTAAGTCTTGCGTCAGACAAAGGTCGGCAATTCGAAACTCACCGTGAGCGCGTGTTTGAGCGTCTCGTACGTGAGCCAGCATATAGCGGCGGCCGGCATCTGGTACAGCACACGAGCTTGCACGCCTCGGAAGAAGGCGAGCGGTCCGCCAGCCCTTAGAAACAGCGCTGCTGCTGCTGCTAAGCCATCAGCTCTGGTCACTGTTTCTTAGGTACTCTTGTGTTTTGTGTAGTGTAATGAGGGAGTGCCAGTAAGTCTTGCGTCAGACAAAGGTCGGCAATTCGAAACTCACCGTGAGCGCGTGTTTGAGCGTCTCGTACGTGAGCCAGCATATAGCGGCGGCCGGCATCTGGTACAGCACACGAGCTTGCACGCCGCGGAAGAATGCGAGCGGCCCACCAGCCCTCAGAACCAGCGCTGCGGCTGCTGCTAGTCCGTCGGCTCTGGCCGCTGCTTCTTGCGTGTTGAGCACGGTCTTGCAGACGTCTAGAGGGGTTGTGAAGGCCGCCGCGAGCGCGCCCGCCATCGCCCCCGAGAACAGGTGGGCTCGCGGTTCGTACACGCGGCGAGGGTTGAGTATCGACTGACACCACTCGTATGTGACGAAGTGTAACGCCTGCAAACAATAACATGAAAATTAGCAAATCTCTTGGTCTATTTATTTGGTTTATAAGCTACTTGGGGAATAACATGTTAACCTTGTATAAAGTTAGATGGAAGATTTTTCGTGTTATGACCAATGTTATTCTGTATATTCTTCGTCTTCTTTATCAAATGATAGACGTCCACTGACTAGATAAAGGTATCTTGCATAGACTTGCGGTCTTGGGCCGCCTTGTATCCAACGGCTCCTGCGACAAGTTTGAAGTAAAGCGTTGATCAAACTAGTTGTTGGCTTGTCTGCCAACTCAACAACCCGCACCTGGGTTCACCACTCCAGCACGTTGAAACCTCAACGACCATCAGGTTGTTCGCACTATCTACCCTATCCATTTCCGCTTCAGCTTCGGGGCTTGCTGAGCTAAGTCAGGAACTTTGGTTCTACTACGGATCTCCTCGTTTTGATTTCGCTGCGCAGGCATACTCCGAGCATAGCTCTCTCCATCGCCCGCTGAGTGACCCTGAGCCCTCTGCCTCAAAAGAAGACAGATAGAGACAGACAGAGGCCTATTGTGAGCGACCATGTTTCAGATCCATAAGCCATCACTGGCAACACGCATTGTTCGAAGACGTTGGTCTTCAGGCACTGAGGGATTCTGTCAAAGCATTTTTACCGGGACCAGTATTCAGTCGGCTGCAAGTCGCAGCACATACCTGGAACGGCACGTTCATGGCGACCTGCGTGCCGTACGAGCGGTAGAAGGCGCGGAGCCCCTCCGCGCGGTACACGTGCCGCGCGCACTCCCACACGCCGCGGTACGGCGAGTTCAGCATCTGCAGCCGCTGCTTCACCACTGCGGACGAGCGACGTGTCAGCACAGGACATTACAAACAATAGCGTGAGGGCAGACTGGCTACTTTAGCCGCAACTATCGGCGTTTTTGCGAATCAAAAGCGTTCGATACAATGCTTAAAGTAGCGAAGGTCAGCGAAATTGACAGAAGGCGTCACCTAACTTATAGTCCAGTAGACAGGTAGTTTCAGATGAAACTTTGGGATGTTGTTTAGGGATGGCTAATTAACATTTTCTCAAGTTCTGGACCTCGAGGACCCTGTGCTAAAAAAGAAGGAGGCCATATCTCAAAAACGAATTGACATATAAAAATTTTTGTGTTATCAGACTTGTAGGAAATTTAACGTTCTACAAGAAAGTATAGAAATGCTTTTTCCGTAGGACGTAAGGGAAAAAGTTATTGAGGAAAACCCGGAGGAAGGTCGAAAATTTTGCAGCTTTCCCCCACCCTCCTCTTTTAGCTCCTCGAGGTCCTCGAGGTCCAAAACTTGAGAAAATGTTAATTAACGATCCCTGAACAACATCCCAAGTTTCATTAACTTCCGACCTTTTTCCACCTATCCCCACTTTTTTCTAACTGTCGACTGGATTATTTTTTCAAAGAGCCATATCTCGGTAACGAATTAACATACAAACATGTTCGTATTGTCAAAATTGTAGGAAATTTAACGCTCTACAAAAAAGTATAGAAATGCTTTTGCCGTAGGACGAAAAAAAAGTAATTGAGGAAAAACCGGAGGAAGAACAAAAATTTTGCAGTTTTTCCCACCCTCCTCCTTCAGCACAGGGTCCTCGAGGTCCAAAATTTGAGAAAATGTTGATTAACCACCCCTGAACAACATCCCAAAGTTTCATTAACTTCCGACCTTTTTCCACCAAAGCCCACTTTTTCCTACCTATCGACTGACGACTGGGCTATTAGCTTATGTAGCCCGTAGAAGTTAGAGAACGTACGTTGGTTAAAACGGGCATAAGAAAGTTATATCTAATATTATAAGAAGTTCAATTTACAATCTGCCATATCATCATCATCAACTCATCAACGGCTCACTACTGAGCGCAGGTCTCCTCTCAGAGAAATAATAATAATAAATTCGTTTATTTGTTTTAAACATAAAGGTTTATAAGGCCATTGTCCACCACGCCGGCTTATGCAAATTGGCGGACTTCACACACTTCGAGAACATTATGAAGAACTCTCGGATGTGCAGGTTTCCTCACGGTGTTTTTCCTTCACCGTTAAAGCATGTGATATTTATTTTCTTAAACCATATCATATTCATAATGGTGTGCATTTTATGCAACTCTAATGTTGTTAAACATAGATAAGGACGGATATAGAGTGACCTTTTGACCTAAATTCCGCGAATCTCATACATTTAGTGTGAATGACCGACGGCCATGGCGTCCTTGTAAGTGATAAAACATGCCACTATCTGCCACTTCATTATAAGAACATGTATACTGTATGTTCTTAAGGTGGAAGACACGAGTCTGCCCGCGAAATTCAAATTTAATTTGGTTTTTCGCAATTTGTAAACTAATACGACAAAGTAGGCTTATGGCCTTCTAATTGCACCAGTGGGATTATCATTATTTACATAAAAATCTTTACTTGAAAGTGACCAGTTTAAGAAATTAATCAAAATATCGACTAATTTGTGAGTAACTCACGTACAACTCAGTATTTTGGTATTTTTTTCGCAATAGTGATAAGAAAATTGTTTTATATCTTTTTTATAAGGTATGTTTAAATACTAGTTTTTTTTCTTGTAGGTACAAAAGTTACCCTACTTTTGTATTCCCACAATTTATTTTTTATTTTTGGGGTAATATACCGCGTGAAATTTTGTCCTTAGTGATTTGCTCTTACACTGAACGAGCAGGCGGGTCATTACCGCCGCCCATGAACATTTGTAGTACCAGAGGCACCACCAATGCGTACCAGTGCGTTGCCGGCTTAAAGGAATTTGTTGGTCCGCCCCTTGAATAACCCCAAGTTGTAATTAAGCGGAAACACAGTCGATGGGAGTTGGTTCCACAGTCTGGTAGTGTGTGAAAAAAAGAACTGGCACAACGGATAGTCGAAGTGCTCCAGGCACCCAGGTGGTGAGGGTGAAATTGCTTTCGGTGGCGTGCGGTGCGGTTGTAGAAGAGAGAGGGTGCTATAAGGTCAAATAGCTCTTCAGAACACTCCCCGTTATATAGCCGATAGAATACGCACAAAGAGCTTACGTATCTGCGGTGCTCCAGGCTTTCCAGTGAGCTAGTTTTATTATAAAACTACTTGGTGACTATAACTTGCCTGCGATAAAATGGATGCGTAAAGGTACGAATATCGAACCACTTTTACCTAATACCCACTGTCCATACAGTCAGCATCTCTGTCAATTTATGTCTGCTACAAACTTAACACAATTTAATGATATGGTGAATCGCAGCGGACACACCTTGGATCTCTTCCTGTCTACTGAAGGGGAATGTTGCTTCACGGGCGCGCCGACAACCTTGGTGCCACCGGATGAGCATCATCCACCTTTCTGCGTGCTGTTACCCTTCGGTAATAAATCCTATATTCCGTTAAAGACCATCACAGGCTATCGTTTTAATAGTGCGGACTATACAATTATTAATAAAGAAATATTAAGTATTGACTGGGAACAGGTTTTCGTGGACAAGTCTGCCAGCTGTGCAGTCGATTCGTTTTATGAAGTAATCTACGGATTCATACGGAAACATATTCCCGCTAAAACTGTAAAAACCAAGCAGTTTCCAGTTTGGTTCAATTCTTCTTTAATTAAAATATTTAAAGACAAACAAACGGCCTGGACTAAGTGGAAAAAATATAACAACATATCTGACTATGAGACATTTAGTGTAATAAGACTACGATTTAAAACCGAATCGAAAAATCGCTTTAAAGAATACATGAACCTAGTTGAGGACAACATCAAAATTAATGTAAAATATTTTTGGCTCTATATTTCAAATAGGAAAAAAGGCCAGCACATACCAGGAAACGTGTTTTATAAAAATAATACGGCTAGCAGTTCCTCCGAGGTATGTAACTTATTTTCAAATTTCTTTCATTCTGTATTTATGCCATCAGATCTCACGGATAGTTTTAATATAGACGACTGTGTGCATGATGAAAATACGGTATGTGACGTTATTAGTCATGTTGTTATTACTGTCGAAAATGTAAAAAAAGCCTTACAGAAGTTAGACGTTGCCAAAGGCTCAGGACTGGATGATATCCCACCTATATTTTTTAAATCCACTGCTGCTACTATATGTAAGCCACCTATACTCCTATACAGTCTGTGCCTTCAGCAAGGGACATTTCCAAGTAAGTGGAAAATGGCACGTATAGTCCCAGTGCACAAAGGAGGTTCAAAGAGAGACGTGGAAAACTACCGACCAATCTCTATCCTACCCGTGCTCTCTAAACTTTTTGAAAGTTTGGTGCACGACTCTATTTATCCTCTTCTACATCAAAACATCCTTGCGCAACAGCACGGATTTGTGCAGAGACGTTCAACGGTTACTAATCTTCTTGTATTCACTTCACACTTATTTGAAAATTTGGATAATAATAAACAAACTGATAGCATTTACACCGACTTCCAAAAAGCTTTCGATAGGGTTGATCATAAACTGCTACTTGAAAAACTAGCTTACAACGGTATACGTGGGAATCTGTGGAGATGGTTCAAATCGTATATAACAAACCGCACTCAAAAAGTGGTTATTAATGGACATGACTCAGAAGTGGTCACGATAACGTCTGGTGTTCCGCAAGGGTCAATTCTTGGGCCACTTTTATTCATTTTATTTATAAACGACATTTGTAAATGTTTTAAATATAGTAATTTCCTTCTTTATGCAGATGATCTTAAAGTATACAAAACTATTGAAACACCTGACGATCATATCCGACTTCAAGCCGATTTAAATAGATTTTTTGAATATTGTAGGATAAATAAGCTTAGTCTAAGTTTAAATAAATGTAAATATATCACATTTACTAAGACAACCACTATTAGCAATTGTACGTACTCACTTAACAATATTAGTCTGGAGAGAGTTGATAATATTAAAGATCTAGGGGTGACATTAGATTGTAAACTTCATTTAGATATACATGTAAAAAATATCATTAATAAAGCTTTTAAAATGTATGGTTTTGTAGTAAGAGCGAGTGATAATTTCAAGAGAGCCTCTACATACATTCACTTATATAAGTCGATAGTACGTCCACAACTTGAATATGCTGTTTGTGTCTGGAATCCATACTATGACAAATATGTAAAAAGCCTCGAAAATGTCCAAAAAAAGTTCTTGCGTTGTATGCATTATAAATGTACACGAAGTCGACTGCCTTATGACCAACTTCTTGAAAAATATAACCTGCTCGACTTAAAGTCCAGGCGTAAACAACTAGAAGCCAAGTTCTTGTATGATCTGTGTCACAATAAGTACGACTGCATTGCCTTAACGCGCAAGCTCTGCTACCGTGTGCCGTCTAAAACTCCCATGCGTAGTTGCCGAACACACCAACTGTTCGCTACCACCAAATGCCGCACGAATGCAGGAAAGCGCTCACCTCTGCTCAGAATGACACAGACATACAATGAGCGCTTTGGCAATATTGATATTTTTGCTACTCGTGTAGGAGGTTTCAAGAGGTTGGTCATAGGCAACCTTAAATTAAAAAAAACTTATTAAGATTTAGTTACAAGCATATTTACTTTATTACTATCTATTATTATAATTTTTTTTATTAGTTTTTTTTTTGTTTTAAATTTATTTTCTTTCTAAATTGGCACTTGTATTTTTAAATTTCGTATTATTATTGTTAATTTACTTCTGCATTGCCCTCATCATACTGTATATACCTTTTGTTAATTCGTGGACACCGGTGTGGGTTTAGCTCTAGATAATATTTCATAAGTTTTACTGTAAACTAGAATGTTTAAGTGCTAGACTGTTTGATGTTCCGTGAATAATAAATAAATAAATGTAAGGAGACGCCCAAGTATGCCGTGTGTAATATTAAATTTTCTCAAATAGGTGCCTAGACTACCCCACCCAAAGATTTGCATAGACTACCACACAATGTCCGTGCGCGGGCGACCGACTCGATATTCACGCATTCGCCATTCCTAAGATCGGTGCGAACGAGTGCACATCGCGCGCAGATAGAGCCGGACACTGTCATTGTATCGTATAATAACTCGTGAATGTTTAGTGTAAGGATTGTTTGTGTTCGAATTATACAAATATCACCTTATAGTGGCGTCCCAACTGTGGGCTTGTAAAAGAAAAGCTATAGTGGACAATTATTCGCGCGCGGTTTACCATCGTATACCCGGATAATATACCTACCTGACCATCGTGAAGTACTCTACCGCTTTTAATACCTATCGATTAGCGTGATGCCTCCGCGAAGAGATAGAGCGAAGAAAAGTGACGACGAGAGTGCCGACGAGTCAGACGGAGGGAGAGCCGGTATGATGATGACGGAACAGCAATTAGAGGCCATCATGGCTAACATCGCCAGGAGTCAGGCGGAAACCAGCCGGCTTCTGATCGAGAACATTTTGGCAACGCACCGAGGAATCAACACAGACACCAGGGCGACGCCGCCGCTGCCGTCCCGTCAGGGAACATTTTCCAAATGTACGGCGCGGTTCGCGGGGGCTTTGCCCCGCGACCCCGACGCGCTGGAAGCATTCATCGACGCAGTCGAGGTCTACAAGGACTGCGCCCACGTGTCCGACGAGCACGCTCTGCGCGGCCTGCCCATGCTCCTCACTGGTGAGGCGGCCGTGTGGTGGCAGGGCGTGAAATCTACGACGGCGACGTGGAGCGTCGCTATAGAACGTCTACGCGGCATGTTCGGTACGCCGCGTCCCCCGTACAAGATCTTCAAGGACATCTTCGCCGCCGAGCAACGCGAGAGTGAGCGCGCCGACGTGTTCATCGCGCGAGTTCGAGCGGCGCTGTCTAAGCTCCCGTACTGCCTCGAAGACTGCGTACAAATCGATATGTGCTATGGACTCTTACATAAGCGTGTTCGTAAGCGTCTTCAACGTGAGGAATGTGTGAGTATCGAGGGGTTCTTGCGTAGGGCGCGGGAAGTAGAGGAGAACATCGAGGAATTAAATGTAAGTAGTTCTTCTGACAAAAATAATTCTTCTGACAAACATAATTCTTCTGACAAAAGTAGTTCTTGTGACAAAAATAACGGTTCGGATAAGACACCTGCCAAATCGCGCCAGGCGCGCCCCAGGTGCGGGTTTTGCCATCTTTTCGGGCACGATATTTCGGTCTGTCGTCGACTTGCAGAAAGAGATAAGGGTAATCCTAGGTCTGAACCCAGTTTAAGCACCAAGAGTGAAAGTAACGCGAAAAGCGAACTACGTTGCTATGGATGTGGCCAGTTAGGGGTAGTTAGATCTAAATGTAGTGTATGTAGAAGCACTCCCAGCACTAGTAAGGCCGACGATAAACGCGTTGATTTTCACAGCGTTTCAGGGGAAGATCTTCCTACTGCGAAACGTCCTACGGTGCGGGTGCGCGCTGCCGGTCGCACGGGCGTTGCCGTGCTGGACACCGGGGCAACACACTCCATCGCCAGCCCAGCATTGCACCAGATCCTGCTGGACTCTGGAGTGCAGTTTACAGAGTCTCAGCGTCCGATTGGACTTGCTGACGGGACTTGCCGTGTGAGTACGATTCTTACTTGTGATACAGAACTTGAATTAGAAAGCCGCTACTTGCCTATCACCTTTATGGTGCTACCTGATGCCGCCGATGCTAGGACGTTACTCGGTCTTGATTTTATTACTCAGGTGGGCATAGTAGTTGATGCACCTCAACAAGTTTGGCACTTTATTGACTCTCCGCACACGAAGTATGATTTTGTCGATTACCACTTACCATCTAAAAACGATGACCACTTACCATCGCGAGGCGATGAGCTCCTCGCTTTGAGTAACGATCCACCTATCTGCCTCAGAGATGACGAGGGTACTAAGCTTACTAGCGACCAGAGGTCACAGCTGGATCAGCTGCTTTCCAAGTATGCTGATGTGTTTGCCGCTGAAGGCCCGCCTACTGAGTATGCTATGCACTGCATCAAAGTGAAGGAGGGTCAACAACCTATTGCGTCGCCGCCCTATAGAATGTCTGCAGGTAAGAGAGAGATATTAGGGAAGGAGTTGCAAAAGTTACTCGAGGGAGATATAATAGAGGAATGTGAATCACCATGGGCCGCTAATGTAGTTTTAGTGGGAAAAAAGGACGGAGGAGTCCGCTTATGTGTTGACTACAGGAAGCTCAACTCAGTCACTGAACCTGACCGCTACCCACTTCCTCGGATGGAAGATATTCTACATGAGGCTAAGTCAAGCAACTATATGTCAACCCTTGACCTTCGCTCTGGATACTTTCAGGCTCTAGTTCGGCCTGAAGATCGGGATAAGACCGCGTTTGTTTCCCCGCTAGGTACATTTCGATTCAAACGGATGCCCATGGGTTTGAGAAACTCTGGCGCTACTTTCCAAAGGTTGATGGACCGGTTTAAGTCCAACCTAAAAGATGTCAATATATGGGCGTATCTTGATGATTTGTGTCTACTTTCAGACTCGTATGAGAAGCACCTGAAAGACCTGGAAGCAGTCTTTCAGCGCCTGCAAATGTTCAAGCTGCGCGTTCATCGAGGGAAAAGTTGCTTCGCCAGAGACTCCATAAGATTTTTGGGTCATGTGATAGTGCCGGGCGGATTGTCCGTGGACAGCCAGAAAGTTTCCGCCATCGCAGCCATGACCCCACCACAAAATCTCAAGCACCTCAAGAGCTTCATTCAAGCTGCTAGCTGGTTCCGGCGATTCATCCCAGAGTTTGCTGCTACGGCGAAACCGCTGACAGACCTGCTGAAGAAGACCAGCACCTGGAGATGGGAGCAACCCCAACAGGATGCATTCGACCAGCTAAAGGTAAAACTTACATCTGCACCTATATTACGCCAAGCTGATAGCACACAGCCCTACTCTCTATACACCGATAGTAGCGGTTACGCGCTCGGAGCAGCCTTGATGCAGGGGGAGGGGCCCGACGAGCGCCCCATCGAATACGCCAGCCGCTTGCTCAATAACGCCGAGAGGAACTATACAACGACCGAGAGAGAAGCGCTCGCGGTTGTATGGGCTGTGCAAAAGTTCAGAGGGTATATCGAAGGATCGACAGTACGCGTGATGACTGACCACCAGCCGCTGAAATGGCTCATGAATCTGAAGTCACCGAGTGGTCGTCTAGCGCGATGGGCGCTGTCGCTACAGGAGTACAATCTCGAAATAAATTACACACCTGGGAAAAGGAACGTCATCGCCGATGCGCTGTCGCGTCCCTCGTGCGCTGACGATAACGCGTGCGACTTTTGTTACGCTGTTGTGGATATGCCCACGCGAAACCCAGCGGATATCAGGGAAAATCAAATGAAAGACCCTGAGGTCAAGAAGATCATAGACGATATGGAATCAGATGATCCCTTCAAAGCGCGAGTATGGTCCGACAAGGGCTACGTCATGTCAGACGGCATTCTGCACAGGTGCTCAGCCGACGACGAGGACGTCGAGCAGCCTTGCCTTGTGGTGCCACAGCACGAGCGTGCGCGCACCCTCGCCGACCTGCACGACGCGCCCACCGCTGGACACTTCGGTGTCGAGCGCACCTTGGCGCGCCTGAGAGCTAGATACTACTGGTCAGGTATGAGAGCCCAGGTAGCTGACTACATCAAGCAATGCGTGCCCTGTCAAAGATATAAAGTGGATACTCGAAAACCGGCCGGCTTGGTACAGACACCAGCTATGGCCAGGAGGTTTGAAGTTATATCTATTGATCTGTTCGGCCCTCTCCCGGAGACCCAAGAAGGGAATCGCTGGATATTTATTATAGAAGATGTGTGCAGTCGTTGGGTTGAGCTGTTCGCGCTAAAAGCTGCCACCAGCGCAGAGTGTGCCAAAATCCTAATTAATGAGATCTATTTTAGATTTGGCGTTGCGCGAGGGGTGATATCAGACAACGGGGTCCGGTTCATCAGTGATGTGATGCAGCAGGCCTGCCACGCCATGGGAGTTACACAGGCGCTTTCTCCGCTATATCACCCGGAGAGTAACCCGATTGAAAGAAAGAATCGAGACCTCAAGCCACAGCTTGCTATCCTAAGTGGCAAAGATCACGCTTCGTGGGACACTCACCTCGCTGCTATCCGCTTCGCGATGAACTCCGCCGTTACGGCCAGTACCGGATTCTCACCCGCTTACCTCACCTTCGGGCGGGAACTCAGAGCGCCTAGCAACGCCACCACTGACGTCCGCGCTATTTTAGAGGAAGATAACTTCATCCCAAGTTTTACACCTTACTTGAAGAAAATGGCCAACGTGTTAGCACAAGCCAGGGATGTGCACGAACGTGCGCAAGTAGAGTCAAAGAAGTATGCAGATGAAGGTCGACGCCCGGCACCTCTGTATAAGGAGGGCGATTTAGTCCTGTTGAAGACCGACGGCTCCAACGACGCTGCCAAGGGGCAGACGCCGAAGCTACTGCCGCGACGCGACGGTCCGTACCGCGTGCGCCAGGCATGCGGTCCTGCTACATTCCAGTTGGAGAAGGTCAGCGATCAGAAGGACATTGGTAAGTACCATGCATCTGATCTTACTCCCTTTGTTGGCCACATCCAAGCCCCAATTCAAGAGAAACGTAAGAGGGGTCGTCCCCGCAAGTTAGGTGCTAGTCCTCGTGGCGACGTGGTCCCACCAGGACTATAGGGGGAGGGTGTAAGGAGACGCCCAAGTATGCCGTGTGTAATATTAAATTTTCTCAAATAGGTGCCTAGACTACCCCACCCAAAGATTTGCATAGACTACCACACAATGTCCGTGCGCGGGCGACCGACTCGATATTCACGCATTCGCCATTCCTAAGATCGGTGCGAACGAGTGCACATCGCGCGCAGATAGAGCCGGACACTGTCATTGTATCGTATAATAACTCGTGAATGTTTAGTGTAAGGATTGTTTGTGTTCGAATGATACAAATATCACCTTATATAAATAAATAAAACGACACGCCCATTCCCACAAATGTCTTTCGGACCCTCTTGAGGCGCAATCGAGGAATCACGAGTGGACAAAGTGGTCGATATCGACCCCTTGGGGTCGAAATCGGTTTCCCAGGGGTCGCGTCGACATAAACGAAAACTGATTTTGGGGGTCGACGAGGTTTTCATATTGATCCCTAAGTAACACAAGTTCATAATTGAAACTTTCAAGATACTGTATAAGTTGTGCTACGTGTACCAACTTGATATAAGAATGACTATAATAATTATACATATATAATATTTTAGTAGGAAGTATCATTGTTGTACTTTTTACGTAATTTCTATTCATAATCATGAATTACACTTGATATTTACTGAATTTTTGTATATATTTATTTAATTTTAATGAGAAAATTATGATGAGTTTACTCACTTCACCAACCGCTAAGTTTTTAAATTGGTAAGTATTTTGTAGAAAAAACTAGAGATGGGACTTTTAAAAGTAATTTGGCTTTGGCTATGGGGGTCTAAGGTTTCATTTCGGAAAATGGATCTCTTGCCCAAAATAGTTTGGGAATCCCTGGTCTAGACGGCGAGGTGCGAGGGACTCGGTAAATATCGGCGTTTAGTGTTTACGCTAAACCAATAAAGCTTCCTCGAGTGGTCGTGTGTACTCGTAGTTGTAACATCCGTCCTGACACTTCACACGTGTCGTCACTACATATTGACATGTGCAACCCACTTTGTTGACATACGGTAGCTTCCTGCTCTACTAGTGTATGTTTACTACTTTTCGCCATAACAGGTGATAACACCTCGTTGGTCTAGCGGTTAGCGGATTTGTATCATAGAATAGAAAAGAAAAGATAATAGAGTTCATCATCATCATCACCATTAGCAACCCATCAACGGCTCACTACTGAGCGCAGGTCTCCTCTCAGAGAAGGGCCATAGTCCACCACGCTGGCCCAATCTGAATTGGCGGACTTCACACACCTTCAAGAACATTATGAAGAGAATTCTCGGGTGTGCAGGTTTCCTCACGATGTTTTCCTTCACCGTTGAAGCAAGTGATATTTAATTGCTTAAATGCACTTGACTCCGAAAAGTCCGAGGTGCGTGCCCGGGATCGAACCTGCGACCCCCCGAATAGGAGACCACAGTCCTAACCACGAGGTTATCACTGCTCCAATCCGGAAGAGTTCAAACCGGCGGAAATGGGTCTACTTTCTATCTGCCCGTCTTAACATGAATTATTCCGGCACGACCTTTGTGTGTTGCCTTGTTTTATTATTATTACACACGTTCCGTCATAGCTTCGGTGGAGTAGCGGCTAAACGAAAAATGGTCCAAGATCCCAGTGCCGCCAGACCTAAGTTATTTTCTCAGCAATTATTTGTGCACGATTGAGTTCTGTTCGAATGTCCTTTCAGTATATGCGTACCAGCTAGATTGTGCCGACGGCCAATTTCCAGATACCAGGTGCTAAAGGTAGGTAAAATCTAGAATAACTTATCTTAAATTCTCAGGGCTGATTTTCATATATGTTTTAAAGAATATTGTAAAAATTAATAAATTAATACTGCCAGACGCTTACCGCCGGCGGTTACTTTAGCCAGACGCTTTGAAGCTCCCAAAAATATATATAATTTAAGTTAACTTATATTCTCAGTTCTGATTTTTATACATGATACTCAGGGAACTATTGCGATATTATCTGTAAGCTGCCAGACCTATTTATTGGAAGGGTCAAACATCCCCCCAGACACACATTATGCGTCCCCATATGTATGAGCGCTAGAACATGATTCACTTGTTTAAGTGTGTGAGATATAATATCATCATACTATAATATTATAAATGCGAAAGTGTGTTTGTTGGTTTGTCCTTCAATCACTGAGCAACAGCCGGATCAGCTTAGGATCTAGAGAGAGAGAACTATTGCAATATCTTCTGCAAGCTATACCCAGGCAAAAAATCACGTCGATCCGTAGCTCTGTTGCAGAGTGATTGAAGGACAAACCAACAAACACACTTTCGCATTTATAATATTATAGTATGATGATATTATCTCTCACACACTTAAACAAGTGAATCATGTTCTAGCGCTCATACATATGAGGAAGAATAATGTGTGTCTGGGGGGATGTTTGACCCTTCCAATAGGTCTGGCAGCTTACAGATAATATCGCAATAGTTCCCTGAGTATCATGTATAAAAATCAGAACTGAGAATATAAGTTAACTTAAATTATATATATTTTTGGGAGCTTCAAAGCGTCTGGCTAAAGTAACCGCCGGCGGTAAGCGTCTGGCAGTATTAATTTATTAATTTTTACAATATTCTTTAAAACATATATGAAAATCAGCCCTGAGAATTTAAGATAAGTTATTCTAGTTTTTACCTACCTTTAGCACCTGGTATCTGGAAATTGGCCGTCGGCACAATCTAGCTGGTACGCATATACTGAAAGGACATTCGAACAGAACTCTATCGTACACAAATAATTGCTGAGAAAATAACTTAGGTCTGGCGGCACTGGGATCTTGCTCTAAAACTGAAATTATCGGTTCGGGGGTTCGAATCCTGACTTCAGATTATTATATTTTATTTTATGTATTTTTATTATTAATTAATTTATTAAAAGTAACTTCGTTCCAACCGAGTATTACACGACACACGTATTTTTTTTATAAAAAAAGAGTAGGAATTAGCCATGCATAACATGACTACTAAATCTAATATTCCGCTTCACTTCATCTACACGTGAAGCTTGTTTTAAAACTTAATAGAACCATAGTGCAGTTCATTCATTCATTCAAATATTATGTACATATCAAGTAGGTATCCGTAGGAGAACCAAAGTCACAGCTCAGCGAGTCGCGAAACTGAAATGGAAACGGCCGAGGATCATAGTTCGAAGAGCTGATGGTCGTTGGGGTCCCAAGATGACGGAGTGGCGACCTCACACCGGGAAGCGCAGTGTTGGCAGACTCCCCACTAGGTGGATCGACGACATCAAACGAGTCGTAGGCTGCAGGCGGTGCAAGACCGAGGCCTGTGGAAGTTCATGTACGTTTGTACAATGGTGGATGTCTACCGGTTGATAAAGGAGTACATATAAAAACCAGCTGAATTCGAACCTAAGTCTATTCTGGTATCGGAGAATCGGAAAAAACGTCGACTTCGAAACACTATCCGTATCAGTAGGTTGCATCACATTTTGTATTGCGATAAGTGGACGAACGAACATATTCAATGTGCATCGCAAATATGTACAAAGATTTTATTATTATCAGTCATCATAGATTATAGAGACATAGTACTATACTATATACCTAAGTCAGTGCATCATAGCTAGAGGCCGCCTGATGATACAATACAATACCGCATCCTACATACAATAGTAGCGTATAACCGCAGACATCCGCATCTGTACCCTTAGAATGAGTTTTTACATCTCGCCAATGTTGATAGATGCCGAGCGTCTAAACACACTGACTGAGGGTACGTTTATGCACACGCGGGGCGTTGCGCGGCGCGTGGTGCGTCGTGTTGCGCGGTAAACTCAGACATATAGCCAAGTATGAGAGCGTTCATGCAGAAGCGTTTGCATTGAACGCGGCGGGCGCCGCACAACGCGCCGCATGCGCATAAACGTACCTTCGGCTCGCGAGTTCTGGAGACGCGGCGCATGGTGCATCGCGTCGCACGGTTATCTCAAGTATGAGAGCGTTCATGCAAAAGCGTTCTGGCGTAGAACGCGGCGACGGCGACGGACGCACTACGCGCCGCGCAACGCGTCGCGACTCCAGAAACGAGCCCTAAAACAGACCTAAAGCTTACGGCCCGGGCAGAAACAATGTTTTCCGATGAGGCTTTTCGGAACGATGAGGTTTCGTAAAGCGACTAAAAATCACAAAAGCGCTGATCTCCGTCACTTGTGAATTTTACGTCCCAATATGTTTCGAAATTATCATCACATCAACCCATCAACAGCTCACTAGTAACTACTGAGCGCAGGTCTCCTCTCAGAGAAGAGTTATAGGCCGTAGTCCACCACGCTGACCCAATGCGAATTGGCAGCAAAGAATAATCAAAGATTGGCAGATTTCACACGCCTTTGAGAACATTATGGAGAACACTCAGGCGTGTAGGTTTCCTCACGATGTTTTCCTTCACCGTTGAAGCAAGTGATATTAAAATGCTTAAACGCACATAACTTAGAAAAGCCAGATCGAACTTACGACCCCCCGAATAGGAGACCGCAGTTCTAACCACGAAGGTATCACTGCTTACTGTTTGTTCGCTGTTTCGATACTCGATCTCTATTCATGTTTTCGAGATGTGTATGTATATTATGAACTTGCACTAACACTACTGATCGGCGTCAAGTTATCGTTTACCACAAACTAACCTATCTAAATTGTACACATACACATATCCTCTTATTGTTTAAACTAGTGGTTCGCCCCGAACTGAGACCTCGCGGTAACGGTATCCCATGATTATTCATTCAATCGATACATGATAACCAAAACTGACATTATTATTATGCCCGTTTTCACCAAACATACCTAAATCATCCCCTAAGTAGGAGTCTCTTAACGTAGGTAGCTCCTAAATACAATCCTAAGTCCTAACATCCGTCCCAATATCCTTTTAGGTGTCCCGTACAGGATCGTGATAAATAAGTTGACAGAAAACATCAATCACCTAACTTATAGGTAGCCCGTAAAGGTTAGGGAACGTTAGTGAAAACATTGAATTATTTATCAAACATTGAATTTAACTCGTAGTTCCATTAAAAATTAAATAATCTCGTTTCTTTATAATATTCATATAATTTTAGTATTTGTTGTTCAAGTACAGGATATAAGTGACCTAAAAACATAAAATCAGTTTGAAAATCCATAGCGGATTTTTCTAGAGAGCGTCTTCAAGCGAGCGTATAAAATCGCCACTTTGAAAGCCCCCCATTTCGTCAATTTTAAGGGAAAAATTAAAAAAAATATATTTTTGTACTCAGTTCAAAATTATCTTTAAAATGATACGTAACAATTTTATGTAACGCGATTTTTTTTTTTTTACTTCGCATTCGCTTCTATGAGAGCCCCCCTGAAATAAAGATTTTTATAACTTTTTAAGCCATTTTCGGCTGGAGGCCATCGGTTTACATATTATATCTAAATTTGAAGTAATTACGTTCAGTAATTCAAAAGTTATAAGGCTCTGACAGACGGACGGACGGACGGGCGTGAGCCCTAACCACAAAATAGATAATAATTTGCTTCAAAAAATTCGGGCACTTAAGCTTAATAGAACGGGTGAACCGATTTCAATCTAGTAGGTGGAATATTTTGTGTCTTTTTACCCTCGATAGAAAAAGAGTATAGTTAAGTCAAGAGTCGTAGTTTAGCACAGCATACAAGTTATACTAAGTCAAGCCAATAAAATGGCATATTCAAATTCAAATTTATTTATTTAATGTAGGCCAACCTGTGGCTCTTATGACAAGTCATGACTCTACCACCGGTTCGGAAAGCGGATTCTGCTGAGAAGAGCCGGCAAGAAACTCAGCAGTTGCTCTATTCAAAATAATCATTTTACAATATTATTATACAGCTATTACATTGTAATAAGTTTTTTATACTATCTTGTGGGCAGCCGGATGCCATGCCGATTTAACCCATGCAACTTTGTTAGAATAGAATAGAATATAATATATCCACAAAGAGGTGAGGTTCCAAAAAAAGCGTAGGTACTACAATTTAATGCATGTCAAGACGGGCAGACAGAAAGCAGCCCCATTCCCGCCGGTGGAACCCCTTCACGAGCATGATCCAGCCGTTGCTTCGCTCGACCATATTTGAGGGAACGTAACAACCCGCACCACACGACACCACACGACATAGGATCAATAGTTTGGATAGTGCGCTCAGGAACTTCACAACCTCGTGCCTCCTTCACCGTTCTACCGCAGAGCTGCTAGAAGTCGTTAGCGTTGGCATCCTTCATGATTGAAATTCAACCTGCTCGCACGAGACGCTTTATATTTCAACGTTTCTGAAACGTACCGCTGAGGTGTGGAGCTCACTACCGGCGTCTGAGTTTCCGGCCACGTCAGTAACTTCAAGGCAAGACTGAATAGGCATTTTCTAGACAAGCGCGGTCCAACCTAGACCTCATCAGTGCTTTCTATCATCGATTGTCGAATAGAATAGGAATGTTTTTTATTCAAATAGACTTTTTTACATCAAGTGCTTTTGAATCATCGATGAATACCACTGGTTCGGAATGCCCTTCCTGCCGAGAAGAACCAGCAAGAAACTCGGCAGTTGCTCTTTTCAAAACAAGTCTCAAACTCTTTTTATTACAATATAATAAATATTATGCTATGTATGCAGTGTTTCCGCAATGAGGGGAAGTTCCACAGAAGCATACCTAATTATAATTCAACACGGGTTAAATATGTTAAAACGGCCAGACATAAAGTAGCCCCATTCCCGCCGGTGGCACCCGAGCATGACGCATGACCCCTGCATTGCGTCGTCAAGCGCAAGCATACCTCGGAAAAAAAAAGTAGAAACCTGTCCTTCATAAATGTAGGTAACCAAGTAGAATTGCAGATTACACTATGAATATTTAATCCAAATTAAGTACATATTATGTACCTACATATATTATAATTATTTAACATAATCATGTACTTATTTAATTAATTAAAATTCGTCGTTTTGTGTTTAAACAAGTGTTATTGTAATGTGAAATGACGCATGTTGACTTGCACTATAGCAAATATTGTAACGGTTCTACCACATTAAACTAAATAAATACGTCAAGGTCGCTACACATTGCACGGGTCCATAAAGGTGATTACACACGCACGTAAAGCAAGCTTGCAAGCTTGCAGGTGCAATAATTGCTATCATTCTTGAGTGTAATTTCTGCATTTCAACTGCATCACTTTTGATGTTTTAAAGTGGTTCTTTTAGAATGAACCATCCTTATGTCTATATAATATTTTCATCCAGTTCGGTGATTTCATACACACTGCCACTGACACTGACACTGACAGTTCACTGCCGAATTGAACAGAGAATGAATGCAACGTTCGTTACAAGTTCAAATATTGATAAGAGTAAGCACCTATTATGTTTCATCGTTCATCTTAAAGGTTTCACTTTGGATGAATATATGTATACTATTTGTCACTTTGGATGATTCCTCCAAATGAATATTGTAAATGTTAAGAGTAACTGATCTTGAAATTAAAGACGTTCTTCTTTCCTCCTTCATTCCTTTGCCTCCATCCGTCATAAAAAGGCAACCACTGAAAGGTATCCATTACTGAAAATGTAATTTGGTTCAACTGCTCTATTATTCCGGAAAAGTTGCATAACTCATTGCTACAGTTTCAATGGAGATGATTGGACGTATTTATGGTAGTCTAGCCGCAACAACGCATTTAGCCAATAGGGACAGAGTGTGGCAGTGAGTGCGTTCAGCGGCCAATCAGAGGTGATTGTGGTCGTCAAAATGGAGCAATAATTTTTACAAGCTTTTATTTAGCTTGACCAGTTTATTTATTTATTTGTTTTTTTTGGTCAAATCTTGCAAGATGAATTAGACCCACCTTCCCGGTTTCTGATCGAGCTGAAATTTTGCATTTATGTGTAAAACAGATGACAATGCAATATTATTGTGACATGGAGCTGATCTGATGATGGAGACGGAAGATGGCTATCGAAACTCTGTAATAAAACGACGTAACTCCATCGCGTTTGGGGTAGTTTGATTTGTCATAACAAGTAGGTACTCTGATCCTAGATGATATCCAGAGTCTAATGATGTAGCTACTAAAAGCTTGCATTTAAAAATAATATTTTTAATTTACACTTGTTTAGAAATTCCCGCAACTGTATTAATGTGTAACGTATCACGTGATGTGATGTGGATCGTCCTCAAAGGAAATCTCTTATCAGCGTGCAGTGTGCACTCATTTGAACACTCTCAATACTATAAGTAGCGACAATTAATGTTTAATTGCCCGCATTAGTGACAGGTTATTAGGGTTGTCAACCTTTTGTTCAAGAAATAAAGTACCTACACACTTTAAGGTCAGTGAATGAAAATAAACAGAATATTGTACATAATGTACGTAGCGTGTATTTTCGAGGGTTTAGTGCGGAGACTCGGTAGGTATAATTTAAGAATGCCGAGGTGGGCGGAGACAAGAAATGTTTCGTCAATAACTAATATAATTTGTTTATTTATTTCATTAGGATATCGTTATCAATGGACACAGCTGAAGTTAAGAAAAGAATAAATTCCCTCAAGGAGACGCCTCGGTTTAGCGTGTGAAAAGGAGATTGGTGAATTCCATAGAGTTTCTGACCCAGACGAACTGAACTGAACACTGTTCAGTGTTCAGTTCAGTTCATCTGGCCCACGTTCACGAATCAAACTTCTCATACTTGTTCTAGTAAACCAGACTAAGAAAAAATTAATCAAAGTCTATCAAATAAAGTTGGGAGAAAAAGATATTCACTTGTATTGCCATGTAACGGTTATTTATAATGTGTACTAGTGAATAATTATATTTTTGATCCCCATCTTCTAAAAATATGGGGTTTAAACAGAAAAATTATCTGGAAAATATTAATTAAAATTAAATGTTTTCTGAATCTGAACGGTTTTTAAATATGCTAGGTCAAAATTCGGCAACCTACTTTATTGCGCGCACACGGCTCTACTCCGCTCTAGACAGTACACACCACTTCTCCACTCTATCCAGTACACACCATCTCTCCGCTTTGGTGAAAGCGCCCTGCTCACAACTAGGCCTTGCATTCGAATATTCGAATTATTCGAATAATATGCCTTGTCCGAATATTCGAATATTAAATCTGCTATATTCGAATATTCGACCAATTTTCTGAAAGCCAAACTCGGAATATTGATGTACATGCCACAGGCATTTTGTGTGATTCCGGCGTTTACATACGGCGTCGTTAGTTTAGAAACGCTCGCTGTTATGTAATGCCGCGGCAAATTGAAGTATTAATTAGTTCTGTTTCTTATGCCTAACAAGTACTATGTTTGTCAAAATCTATTAGTTTAGGGTTATACAGGAACAGTAAGTCAGGGCATTTAGGTTGTATTGAGCTTAACTTGGGTATATTGACCAAATAGAAGGCCGGACACCTGACTGTTCATGTCAAATCCCAACCTAACTCACTTTAGAGACAGATTCGGTGATCAGGGCCTCGATTCTATAACTCAGTGCCTATCAAAAAATGATAGCCACTGACATATATTTTTTATACATTGACGGTTTGATATGAAAATGTTATTTTTATTTCATAGCAAACCTTCAATGGATAAAAAATATATGTCAGTGGCTATCATTTCTTGCTAGGCACTGAGTTACAGAATCGGTGTCCTGGTGCTTGCGAATTGCGTAGATTCGCAATAACTACACCTAAAACTACAGTGAAATCATAAAAGTTGAACGAGTTGTTATTTTGCCTTCGGCATATTACATAACAGCGAGCGTTTCTAAACTGACGACGCCGTATGTAAACGGCGGAATCACACAAAATGCCTGTGACATGCACAAAATATTACTTTTAAACTCCGCGCGCAACATTATGCATAGAAGTAGAAGACAATAATTATGCTTAGAAGAAAGCAGTGATGATGTCTTGGTTGGAACGCGCTTGCCTAGAAGATACCTTTTCACTCTTGCCTTGAAGGTACTTAAGTTGTACGTGTAAGTGTAAGAATAAGCCAAAGTTAGATGATAAGATTAAAACGTATTTAATTTTTGTGCAATGTAACATTGATGTGATTCTGATCTCATAATTTCTTCTTCTTTGTCAACCGATAGACGCAGTGGGGGGGTCTGCCAACACTGCACTTCCCCGTGAAGGGTCGCCACTCCAGCACTTTGGGACCCCAACAACCATCAGCTCTTCAAACTATGTGCCCCGGCCATTTCCACTTCAGTTTCGCGACTCGCTAAGCTATGTCGGTGACTGGTTCTCCTACGGATCTCCTCATTTCTGATTTGATCTCGCAGGGATACTCCGAGCATAGCTCTCTCCATCGCCCACTGAGTCACCCTGAGCCTTTTTATGAGGCCCACAGTTAGCGACTATGTCTCGGATCCTTAAGTCATCACTGGCAACACGCACTGTTCGAAGACTTTATTAATTAGTCTTCAGGCACTGAGGTATTTTGAACGAGAAGACATGGAGCTTTCCAAATGCTGCCCAGCCGAGTTTAATTCGGCTGTTGATCTCTTTCTCAAAAACCTGTTGAAGATTTGGCCAAAGATCCCAGAGCCAAACTGACACCACACTATACCGAAGATATCCCGGACATCAGCCTATACGAGATTAGTATGGCTCTCAAGCAGCTCAAGAATAACAAAGCGCCTGGTGATGACGGAATCACTGCGGAACTCCTGAAAGCGGGTGGAAAACCGGTACTTAAGATCTTTCAGTGATTGTTCAATTCCGTAATTCACGAGGGTATACCGCCGGAAGCACGCAGGAGGCACAGGAGCGTGGTGGTTCTGTTCTTCAAAAAGGGTGATAATACCTTGTTGAAGAATTATTATAGACCCATCTCGCTGCTGAGTCATGTTTATAAATTGTACGTTCGAGAGTCATTACGAATCGTCTCGCTCGTAGGTTCTACGACTTCCAGCCTCCCGAACAAGCCGGATTACGAAAAGGCTTTGGCACCATAGATCACATTCATACGCTGCGGCAGGTTATACAAAAGATGGAAGAGTTTAACCGGCCACTTTGCTTAGCGTTTGAGGACTATGAGAAATCTTGCGATTTGGTGGAAACTTGGGCTGTATTGAGGTCACTGCAGAGATGCCGGATTGACTACCGGTATATCCAAGTGTTGAAGTGCTCGTATGAAAACGCCACTATGTCAGTACGTATACAGGACCAGTCCACTTGCAGCGTGGAGTGTGACAGGGAGACGCAATCTCCCCGAAGCTATTTACCGCTGCATTGGAGGACGTCTTTAAGCTTCTGGATTGGAACGGACTTGGCATCAACATAAACGGTGAGTACATCACTCAATTGCGATTTTCCGATGACATAGTCGTTATGGCATAGACTCTGAGCGACCTCAATACAGTGCTCAACGTTCTCAGCTGGGTTTCTCAGCGTTGGGCCTGAAAATGAACATGAGCAAGATGAAAATCACGTCCAATGCTCATGCTCCACTCCACCTTCGTTAAGAATACTGCACTTGACATTGTGGACGAGTATATAATGGGGACACACAGTCCAGCTAGGTAGGTGGGTGGTAGGTGGTTGTCTGGTTAAGCACCAACTTTTTACATTTTTTGGAGGACTAAATTAGTGCCATAAAAGTCAAATTCCAAACAGTTTTGTTTCGATTCAGAAAAATTAGACTCAAAGTAAGAGATTGGCAATTAAAACATGATTATTATAACAACTTTTGTTTTTTTTTAATTATTCGAATATTATTCGAATAATTCGAATAATACCCGAAAAAAAGACGAATATTCGAATACCAAAACTTTTCGAATATTTGCAAGCCCTACTCACAACGCCATTTCCCCCCCATCTCTCCGCCCAACTCCGCTCCGACATCGAACTCTATTTGACGTGTGTATGTGTGTATCAGTGTGTCTGTCTAACTTTCACAACGTCAGTGTGTCTGTCTAACTTTCACAACGTCAGTGTGTCTCTCTAACTTTCACAACGTCAGTGTGTCTGTCTAAATTTCACAACGTCAATGTGTCTCTAACTTTCACAACGTCAGTGTGTCTGCCTAAATTTCACAACGTCAGTGTGTCTCTCTAACTTTCACAACGTCAGTGTGTCTGTCTAAATTTAACAACGTCAGTGTGTCTGTCTAAATTTCAATTGATTGATTTAAAATTTGGTGTACAGTTACTTCGCACTATTTCTAAGGCGTAATAGTTGCTTGCTTGACAACCCTACATGTTATCGCTGGTAGCTGAGCACGTTCTGTAGGTAACACCACCAAGGTATAATTTAGATAGCTGCAACTTTGTTTTCGCTTTTCTTTACAATAATATATGAGTAATTACTCCTTTAAGGCGCAATGCAAACCAACGATGTGAACACCGCCGCTTAAGGTTGATTATACGGGTCTGCCCGCGAAATTCAAATTTTAATTTGATTTTTCGCAATTTGTAAACTAATACGACAAAGTAGGCTTATGGCATTCTAATTGCGACAATGGCAGTATCATTTTCAAAGATTTATATAAAAATCTTTACTTAAAGTGCCCAGTTTAAGAATTAGTCAGAATATCGTGTTGGACGTGAGTTACTCATAAATTAGTCGATATTCTGACTAATTTCTTAAACTGGACACTTTCTAGTAAAGATTTTTGGATCCCGCGGATCCCGCAGACTTACTTGATGCTGCAGCATCAGCTGAAGGTTACCATGTCTTGGAATTAATTCGAAGTAACAGTACACCAAACAAATCAATCGCACCTGTGAAAGTGTGTAAGACCCTTTAATCAAGTAAGAAATGAGCTGATGATCTTCAAACGCCTGAACAGATCTTCATAAATTATAGCTTAAATCCATCTCGATTACAATCGGTCCATTCATTGGGAGCTATAAGGGAACAGACAGTAGGGCTTGCAAATATTCGAAAATTTTTGGTATTCGAATATTCGCCTTTTTTTCGGGTATTATTCGAATAATTCGAATAATATTCGAATAATTAAAAAAACAAAAGATGTTATAATAATCATGTTTTTAACTGCCAATCTCTTACTTTGAGTCTAATATCTTTGAACCAAAACTAAATCTTACTTAAAAATTAAAGAACTGTTTGGAATTTGACAGTTATGACACTAATTCAGTCCCCCAAAAAATATAAAAAGTTGGTGCTTAACAAGACAACCACAATATAACTCAGTCTTATAAACCGAGATATGAGTGTGAGTATTGTAATAATATTTATATATCAATAAAATCAAATAATCAATTACAAAAACAACAACTTGCTTAAAATCTTTTATCATGTAACTAGAAATAAAGTACTAAATTCTAAACATTATTTTTGGTTCTTCGTACTACTTACTTCGTATATTACTTACTTACAAATCTTAAAAGATTTAAAAGAAAGATTTTCAAAGTTGATAGAATACAAATAGGTAACAATTCAGTATTAGAAATTATGATTTTGGACCTACCTAGCTGGACTGTGTGTCCCAGGTATATTATTTACTCGTGCACAATGTCAAGTGCAATATTCTTAACGAGGGTGGAGTGGAGCATGAGCATTGGACATGATTTTCATCTTGCTCATGTTCATCTTTAGGCCCAACGCTCAGAAACCGTGCTGAGATCGTTGAGCCCTGTATTAAGGTCGCTCAGAGTCTCTGCCATAACGACTATGTCATCGGCAAATCGCAAGTGAGTGATGTACTCACCGTTTATGTTGTTGCCAAGTCCATTCCAATCCAGAAGCTTAAAGACGTCCTCCAATGCAGCGGTAAATAGCTTTGGGGAGATTGCGTCTCCCTGTCACACTCCACGCTGCAAGTGGATTGGCCTCGTAGTCTGGTCTTGTATACGTACTGACATAGTGGCGTTTTCATACAAGCACTTCAACACTTGGATATACCGGTAGTCAATCCGGCATCTCTGCAGCGACCTCAATAAGGCCCAAGTTTCCATCAAATCGCAGGCTTTCTCATAGTCCTCAGACGCTAAGCAAAGTGGCCGTTAATGCTCTTCCATCTATTGTATAACCTGCCGCAGCGTATGAATGTGATCTATGGTGCCATAGCCTTTTCGGAATCCAGCTTGTTCGGGAGGCTGGAAGTAGTCGAACCTACGAGCGAGACGATTCGTAATGACTTTCGAGAACAAGTTGTAAACATGACTCAGCAGCTGGATGGGTCTATAATAATTCTTCAACAAGGTATTATCACCCTTTTTGAAGAACAGAACCACCACGCTCCTGTGCCATGCTTCCAGCGGATGCAGCGGCGTGATGACGGAATTGAACAATCGCTGAAAGATCTAAAGTACCGGTTTTCCACCCGCTTTCAGGAGTTCTGCAGTAACTCCATCATCACCAGGCGCCTTCTCGTTCTAATACTCATACTAGTCTCGTTTAGGCTGACGTCCGGGATATCTTCGTTATAGTGTCGGGTCAGTTTGGCTCTGGGATCAAATCCTCAAGAGGATTTTGAGAAAGAGATCAACAGCCGAATCCAACCCAGCTGGGCAGCATTTGGGAATCTCCGAGATGTCTTCTCGTCCAAAATCCCTCAGCGCCTGAAGACGAAAGGCTTCTAAGTCACTAAAAGAACAGTGCGTGTTGCCAGTGTTGACTTACGGATCCAAGAATTGGTCGCTAACTGTGGGCCTCATAAGAAGGCTCAGGGTCACTCAGTGGGCTATGGAGAGAGCTATGCTTGGAGTGTCCCTGCGAGATCAAATCAGAAATGAGGAGATCCGTAGGAAAACCAAACTCACCGACATAGCTCAGCGAGTCGTGAAACTGAAGTGGAAATGGCCGCGGAACATAGTTCAAAGAGCTGATGGTCGCTGGGGTCCCAAGGTGCTGGAGTGGCGACTCCGCACCGGGAAGCGCAGTGTTGGCAGACCCCCCACTGGGTGGACTGACGACATCAAACGAGTTTCAGGGAGCCGCAGGATTCAGGCGGCGCAAGACCGAGATCTGTGGAGGTCCATGCAAGAGACCTTTGCCCAGCAGTTGTCGTCTATCGGTTGACAAAGAAGAAGAAATTATGAGATCAGAATCAGCTCAATGTTACATTGCACAAAAATAAAATGCGTTTTAATCTTATCATCTTACTTTGGCTTATTCTTACACTTACACGTACAACTTAAGAACCTTCAAGGCAAGAGTGAATAGGTATCTTCTAGGCAAGCGCGTTCCAACCTAGACCTCATCACTGCTTTCTTCTAAGCATAATTATTGTCTTCTACTTCTAAGCATAATGTTGCACGCGGAGTTTAAAAATAATATTTTGTGCATGTCGCAGGCATTTTGTGTGATTCCGCCGTTTACATACGGCGTCGTCAGTTTAGAAACAGTCAGGTGCCCGCTTAGTTTCCATTTGTCCAATATACCTTTTTTTTACGTGGGGAAATCCATCATGGATACCACCGCCCCCGGGGTTACGCGACAGTTATGTCGGACTCTAACTCTGACTCTAAAACCCCACGGTGTTCCTTCTGATCGCCTGGTGACTGGGCAACGGGACCGTAATCACGTTCACGCAACCCAGCCAGCGGCGCCTGCAGAGACAGAACCTCCTCTCAAACACAGAGTTCTTCACTCATTACTCTATCTGAGGCACACAAGGAACAAAGTGTGTCTCCCGGCCCGAAGACCTTACTCCCTCAGGCGACGGACTCCCCATATCCATCGCTTGGAGGCGATGAATTTCACTGTAGTTTTAGATGTAGTTATTGTGAATCTACGCAATTCCCAAGCACCAGGGCCACGAATCTGCCTCTTAAGTTAGTTAGTTTGGGGTTCGACATGAACAGTCAGGTGCCCTTAGGTTCACCACATTTGGCCAATATACCTAAGTGTTCACCAGACTCTTCACACACATCTGACTGTTCACACTACCACCCGACTGTTCATGTATAACCCTAACCTAACTTTAGATTTTGGCGAACATAGTACTTGTTAGGCATAAGAAACAGAACTAAATACTTCAATTTGCCGCGGCATTACATAACAGCGAGCGTTTCTAAATTGACGACGCCGTATGTAAACGGCGGAATCACACAAAATGCCTGCGACATGCACATCAATATTCAGAGTTTGGCTTTCGGAAAATTGGTCGAATATTCGAATATAGCAGATTTAATATTCGAATATTCGGACAAGAAATATTATTCGAATAATTCGAATATTCGAATATTCGAATGCAAGCCCTAAGACAGACACACAGATCCACACAAAACATAATCCTATTGCTATAATTCGTCAAACCCAAAAAATGTACGATACAACATGCCGCTTCCAATGAAATTGACACCACAATACACAATGCATTGGTATCTAGAGACGTAACAGTTTCCAAACTTTTTTCTTGTTTTCTAAATCTATGCGTGAAGAAAGGTAAACTTAAGGTCAGAACCTACTTGAACTTGTACGGCAAGCAGCAGCAGGCGAGTGTGACATAACAATAAAGCACACATGTAAATGTAATTAATTATGTAAACACGGCCGCCCTTGGCGCAAGGTCGAGGGCAGCGCGCATTGTTCACGACAAATGTCACTATTGCCCTATTTCGTTAACGGAACACTCTTTTGGACATTACGTATCATTACTTCGAGAGCGAAGCGTCGCGTCGCTTTGGTTGAGCTTTAGGGCTCGAAGAAATCGGGGGACAACGTCTCCCTAAGGGCGTCAGGAGGCGCCCTTAAGATGGCGATTTCTTAAGATGACGTTGGAGCGAATGGGTGTGATGGTTGGACTATATTAGTTAGTGGTAAGTTAGTAGTTAGTAGTTAGTAACGCCCCACGTCTGAGTAACGTTAGATATCGGGGACCTTGTCTTCGCCGGCGAAAACGCTGTGTAGAATTTGCCGATGTGTTTGACTGTGAGTTGTGATTGTGACCCTACCTGATAGGATGCGCATTAATTCAAGATGGCGCACAAGATGGCTCCTGGCACGCTCAAGATGTCAAAAGAGTCAAATGTCGATTTAAACTAATTTCGATAAATAAAAGGGTGATTTATGCAGCTTTCTAATTATTCAAGCTTTCTTTTCTGTTTCTTGCAATAAATGACTTTGAACTTTGAACTAAAATTCGTAATAAATTCTAAACACGATTTGGACAATAATATGATGTTTGGGTTATGCTCTCGTTCAGATAAAATCAAATGCGCTCAATAAGTTGAAATCACAAGCAGACTATTATAGCAGACAATAATAAAGCATTATCACAATTCACAACATGAGTCTAACATTAGTTCCGGCACTTTAATTATAATTATTTAGGTAGGTACATGAGCATGACTAGCAAGAGGGATATCCCCGTATGTATTTTACATTGTGTGATTAATTAAATGGGAAGCAGTGATAGCCTCGTGGATAGGACCGTTCGATCGCCCGCCCGATCGACCGCAGGTTCGATCCCGGGTACGCACCTCTGACTTTTCGGAGTCAAGTGCGTTTAAGCAATTAAATATCACTTGCTTCAACGGTGAAAGAAAACATCGTGAGGAAACCTGCACACCTGAGAGTTCTTCATAATGTTCTCGAAGGTGTGTGAAGTCCGCCAATTCGCATTGGGCCAGCGTGGTGGACTATGGCGTATAACCCTTCTCTGAGAGGAGACCTGCGCTCAGTAGTGAGCCGTTGATGGGTTGCTAATGATGATGATGATGATGACTAACCCCTGTGGCTCTACGACCTGAGAGTCTTGGTCGTTGCCATCAAGACACGTTAAGATGTACTCTCGACTGAATGAGGATATGGCGGCCAATCTAAGGTCCAGTGGGTCTAATTCATCCTGCAAGATGTGACCCAAACAAACATTGCAACTTTGCAAGTTAAATAAAAGCTTGTAAAAACGCACTAAAACCTCGTTAGCGCGTACAGTGCAAGTGTTGGCGCGCGGCAAATTGGTGCAACGATATAATTGAGGACTACTTAGATACTTTGAGTTTCTTTAAAGTGGACTACTACTTTAGTGTGCCAGACCAAAATTTTCGATTCATCATCTTCCTGCCTACTAGCGGACGGATTTTCATGCGGTTTTCACCAATAGATAGGGTAATTCACGAGGAAGGTTTTAGTGTATAATTTGTTAAGGTTTTGTGTGTTGAAATATGACGTTGACAATGTCGGAAAAATTCAAGCCGCCTGGGAACTTTCATCGAAAATGCTGCCTAATCCCTTTGAGATTAATCCCAGTATTAATCCTTTTCAACTTAAATACTTTTAGTTACCATAAGCATTTCATGCACAATATGATAATCCTATATGCCATATATTTAAATGAATAATATAAAATACAAGCAAACGCGCGCCAAAATAAATAATAATGTCCTCCCGACCGGATCCGATCACGGCGGCCAACCTCCTTAGAGGTCAGCCATCTGCGCGGGAGATATTATAGTGCAGAAGTGTGTGCGCAAACACAGGTGCACTCTCTATTCCCTCACTCTCATAGTCCGATGGGACGGAAATCCGACACGACCGGAGAGAGATCAGGCGCAGGACCGACGGCTTTACGTGCTCTCCGAGGCACGGGGGCGACTAACCGCCAACTTCCTAACTCCGGGCTAGTACTGAGAATTTCTTTGGCAGAAAAACCCAATACATTTTTTTTTTTTTACCGGCCCGACCCGGGAATCGAACCCGGGACCTCGTCATCTGTAGTCGAACAAGCTAACCACTAGACCAACGAGGCAGTTAAAATAAATACGCGGGTTTCAACCCGACGCGGACGCGCCGCGCTTTTTATACCTACGCCCCGTTCAATATGCTGTTCAAGATATAACATAAGGAGCATTTCAAATGGTTTGAAAAGCATAGGCGTAATATGCTCTACTACCCGTGCGAAGTCGGGGCGGGTCGCTAGTATCATATATTTATAGACTGATTATAAAGAATAGTTACTGTGACGAAAACATAACTATCGCTGGCATGACAGCGTCCCTAGTGAGAGTCACCAATGAAAACCTGCCATAACACCAACTCCCTCTAGTGACAAATTTAGATTTCAAATGAAATCAATCTACTATGTATTAATTGTAACTCACCTTCAGCGGGATTCGAGACAGCGTCGTGAACCAGCGACGCCAAGCAGCCCGATAGACCTGCAAAAGTAATGACGATTCATATTCAAATTCAAAATTTTTTATTTCACGTAGGCCAACCTGTGGCTCTTATGACAAGTCATGACTCTACCACCGGTTCGGAAAGCGGATTCTGCTGAGAAGAGCCGGCAAGAAACTCAGCAATTATTGCTCTTTTCAAAATAATCATTTTACAATATTATTATGAAGCTATTAAATTGTAATAAGTTTTTTATACTATCTTGTGGGCAGCTGGATGCCAAGTCGATTTGCTGATGCAACTTTGTTAGAATAAAATATAATATTTCCACAATGAGGGGAAGTTCCAAAAAAAAAAGTACTACAATTCAATTCATGTTAAGACAGGCAGACACAAAGTAGCCCCATTCCCGCCGCTGGCACCCGTTAACGAGCATGACGCATGATCCAGCCGTTGCTTCGCTCGACCATATTTGAGGGAACGCAACAACCCGCACCACACGATACCACCACAGAAATGTTTACAGAGCGTGACATATTTAGGTTTCTGTTTATTATTATTCTGTCTATTACTGGTTCCAGTACCTCCCAGTATTCTTACACATGTAGCGCTAAGTAATGCTAGAGTTAAGAGTACGTAGCCAACTGCAGACAGCAGCAGCAGGCGACGTGGCCGCGACATTACTGGTTTGTATGGCCAGGCGCTCATTGAGGTTTTTTGTCGCCGTGACTTTTAGTCGCTGTCACCTACAGTCGCCACGATGCGCTCACTGTTTCAGGTCAGCCGCATGTCGCTGGGCGACAAAACGCGCTCATTATTGAAATGGATTTCAAGTTTCGTCAGTTGCTGGAACTATTTGCCGCCTCTACAAGTCTACAGTGAGCGCACTTCCCTATATGTTCATATCACTCCACTTGGCGACAAAATATCACGGCGACAAAAAATCACAAAGAGCGGCAGAGGCCTTAGTATTTCTATGAAATTCCTTCCGCAGCTAGCAACACGTCGTGTAATACAAGTGTGTTCATACAAACCAGCCCCCGATTGTCTGAAAGTTGTCGATCAAAATCGTATTCATTTGATGGCTTTAGCGTCAAAGTAAAATAAACCATAACAACATTGAATTAGAGCTCAATTTCGTGTATGCACTCTTTAGGTATGTACGATAGCCTCAATAACGCTCCATATTAAAATCGATTGTACTGAATTAGTGACTTTAAATCAATACAATCAAGGAATATTTTACTTTGACGCTAATGCCATCAAATGAATACGACTTTGATCGGCAACTCTTTAGTCAATCGCACCTCGGCAGTGCTGACACGTCGTCGTCTGCTGCTGCTGTCTGTAGTCGGCTACGAACTTATACCTTTACTATCCTTACTAATTTAATAAACTAGCCATCAGCATACTAGTCACGGCCATCAGGCCGCAACTTGGACCGCGTGTTTAAAAATCCCGTGGAAACTCTTTGATTTTAGGAGACAAAAGGTAGCCTTAGATGTCATTCTCCAAGTTCTATTCTCATGCAAAAATCACGTCCACCCGTTGCTCTGTTGCTGCGTGATTGAAGGACAAACCAACCAACACATTTTCCGTTTCATTAGTTAGGATATCCGATAGTTTCAGGCGAGGCAAGACGAGCGTAGTTTTTTTTAAGTTTTGAGTCGCGTAATTAACGGATAATAGCATCCCTTTGTCAAATCGCAACAAACACGTGTTAGGTAGTGATTTGATCTATTTTAAACTAATCAGAGTACCTCACATGAATCAGCGCACAAACATTAAACGATAAAAGGACCAAGTGTTGAATGTTCACAGTTAATAGTTTCAAGGACTTATGTCATGCTAATTCTAGTCGCTCAGTCAATGATTTATCTTCTCTCATTAAGTACAGATATTAGTCATACGAGGAAAATTATTGAAATACTTTCTGCTTCTTTGCTGATATAGAGAACAACCGAAACACTTCTAATTGAAATCGTAACACATAAATGGCATTGGGATGATATCATAAGATTTCGTGGGTTCAGCGAATATCAAGAACACGACTTTACTACAGAGGTTAGGCAGAGATTTCGAAACCCTAGTATATAGACCGTAAAACGTTACGACCCGAAAGGTCCTATTCCCCGTATCTCCAATATGTCTGGTACGGAAGCCGGAGTACTTATAGCCATTTCATTCTTCTTCTCAATCGGTCACTCTTATCAGAGTGGTCGTGGCTGCTGGGATGGTGTGACATTAGTTGTTATTCGTCAGTTTCCTTGATTCATTTTGGATCGCACCGCCTCCCGTGCGATGCTCCTCCACTTGCGACGGTCATAGTTGCGTTGCGGGAGCACTCCACCACAGTTGTCCGGGTCACCGCTTTGATCAAGTCCGTCCAGCGCGTGGGTGAGCGTCCTCTCGTTCTTTCCCTTCCACCTGACCCTGCACCACCAACCGCTCAATTGACCCTTCATTTTTAGAGATGTGCCCAAAGAACTCCAGAATTCGCAGCTGCACAGTCGACGAAAGCCTTTCTGTTTTCTTTAGTTCCTTCAAGATCGAGTTGTTGGTTCTGAAGGCCGCCAAGGGATCTTCAAAAGGCGCCTCCAGCGCCACCACCGCCATTTCATAAGGCATAGCAAATAGCTGGCCGAAGACCACCTTCTATTAGTTGGAAAATACCATCTTGGCTTAAAAACTTGTGTCAATGGTACGAGAAAACCGATCCCTATTCTGAGCAGCAGCGACCAAAGTGTAGATAGCCTAATGGTTGCCAACCTCTGGTAGGAGTAGTCACTACAAGAACTATTTCACTTCTAATAGAAACTTATATTATGAAGATTGGTATAAAATCAACTATATTTTGTTCGACCTATATTATAAAATAGCTTTAGCTTACAATGATTTTAACACAATGATGACATAAATTGAGGCTAAGTGGTTCACAATAGACTTCAGGTTCTTTATTCAATAGAACTTCTTTAGGAATCTTGCATATTTCAAAACTTCTGAGGTGTGTGGGATCCGATCCAATCCTAAGCACACACGGAAAATATTATGCTTTCGTATGTCGGGAATGTCAAGGAAACCAATCAATCTGCAATCTGCACTGCTTTCTGCCCCGAAGGAAGACTGCTTTGTGCAATAATAGGAAAAAATTCTGGGAACGAACTGATTCTAAATTCTCGAGGAAAGCAACATATTATTGTGTCGAGCTAATTCCGAATGGGATTCCTGTTTATCCTGAAAGAAAATATTGTGAGAAACCTTGATATATCGTTATAATATATTTTACTGTAACAAAAGCTACCTACTAATCCCCTCTAGATAAATTCATGTGTTTTTTGATAGAGGATGCCTTTATACTAGTGGAATTTTTCCATTTCAAAATATTTTCATGGAAAAACTCCACTCTTCCACCCAACACATGCAAGAACGCAAGATCCTCAAATTCATGGTGCATCTTTCACTTCGCTATTCGCTATATTATATATTCGCTACCGGATTATCCTCTTCTCTTTACTAGCTGACAGACATCCAGGCCTGCCTGCAACATAGACGTATTACAGGCAGTGTTGGCAGACCTCCCACTAGTGTGTCAGTCATCCTAGTGGGAGGTCTGCCAACCTGCACTTTTCGGTGCGAAAAGGCATGACGCTGTGGAATGCCGTCACAGCCCCTCTGCGTGGCGTCGCCGCGGGTCCCGTGACGGCTACCCTATGTTTGTCTGTTTGTCTGTCGCGTACCGTGCGTGATGTGGTCGTGCCGATGCCTGGTGAGCTGCGACAGCGTGTGCTTGCTCTGCTCGTAGGTCGCGAAGAAGCACGCGTGCGCAGGTCCCGCGCCCATTACCACCGCCGACATGCCGCGGATTGGCCTAAACACACAAATTTCACAGCTTAGGCGTAGATCATTGGTTTTTTTAACATAATATATAGACTATATATCGCTGTCAAGCGCTATATTTTTATAGCGCTTGACAGCGATCACATCAGATGGTAAGTGAAGACGGAGCGTGCTCGCGTTGAAGATTCACTCTTAGGGCGTTGTATAATTTTATAACGACAAGTCTCAAATATGTCATACGTCCACCAAACACATCTCCGCTACACTCCACTTCAGTGGGCAAGCAGCCTTAAACGTATCCAAGTTATAATTGGAAAAACTGAAGCCGGAAGGGCATTTCAAATGGCACTTTTTTTCCTAGGGACGAGAAGACAGCGCTTAGTGTGATGATGATGATGGAACTAAGTTGCAAAGTTCCTGAGCACACTCTCCGAAATATATTCTGCAGAATACCGACAAACTGGCAACCTTGCACCGATTAATTTACATATTTTTTTATTTATTCATTATTTCTTCTTTTTTTTCTTTATCATCCGATAGACGTCCACTGCTGGATAAAGGTCTTTTACAAGGACTTCCACGGGCTCGGTCTTGCGCCACCTGAATCCAGCGGCTCCGACTCGTTTGATATCATCGGTCCACCTAGTGGGGGGTCTGCTAACAATGTGCTTACCGATGCGGGGAAGCATTATTATATATTAATTAATAAATTATCGACCGAGCGAAGCGAAGGTCTTTGAGTTAACTAGGGCGATTTGCACTTGTCCGTCCGTCCGTCCGTCTGTCAGAGCCTTATAACTTTTGAATTACTGAACGTAATTACTTCAAATTTAGATATAATATGTAAACCGATGGCCTCCAGCCGAAAATGGCTTAAAAAGTTATAAAAATCTTTATTTCAGGGGGGCTCTCATAGAAGCGAATGCGAAGTAAAAAAAAAAAAAACGCGTTACATAAAATTGTTACGTATCATTTTAAAGATAATTTTGAACTGAGTACAAAAATATTTTTTTTTAAATTTTTCCCTTAAAATTGACGAAATGGGGGGCTTTCAAAGTGGCGATTTTATACGCTCGCTTGAAGACGCTCTCTAGAAAAATCCGCTATGGATTTTCAAACTGATTTTATGTTTTTAGGTCACTTATATCCTGTACTTGAACAACAAATACTAAAATTATATGAATATTATAAAGAAACGAGATTATTTAATTTTTAATGGGCGTCAGTAATTCATATAGCATCAACATAGCTTCACAATAATGCTAATAGATGGCGCAGTCAGTAACTATTCCCATGGAACTACGAGTTAAATTCAATGTTTGATAAATAATTCAATGTTTTCACTAACGTTCCCTAACCTTTACGGGCTACCTATAAGTTAGGTGATTGATGTTTTCTGTCAACTTATTTATCACGATCCTGTACGGGACACCTAAAAGGATATTGGGACGGATGTTAGGACTTAGGATTGTATTTAGGAGCTACCTACGTTAAGAGACTCCTACTTAGGGGATGATTTAGGTATGTTTGGTGAAAACGGGCATAATAATAATGTCAGTTTTGGTTATCATGTATCGATTGAATGAATAATCATGGGATACCGTTACCGCGAGGTCTCAGTTCGGGGCGAACCACTAGTTTTTATAAATATTCGACGGGAATATCTCGAATATCATCGTTTCTTCATCCTTTATAATTATCTCGAGTGAATGCAAAATTATGACTACAAGTATGAGTTAACAATACAAAAAGGTGATTGTTTAGCTAAACCGTAAACAAATCGTTAACACTATGAGACGGCAGCCAGCTGACCGATATATTTGCCGCTACGTCATCAGCACACAACACCGGAGTCAATGTACAGGTTACGACCGATTGACAAATGACGTCATTGTGTGTGCTAACGGCTTGCTAACGGTCTATCGCGTCGCTATCGCCGTTCCTATCGATAACGAATTGTCAATAACTTTCACTGGTTGCACTGAGTTTACCTACGCTATATGCGCTTAAGCAGTGATAGCCTAGTGGTTACGACTATGGTCTCCTATTCAGAGGGTCGCAGGTTCGATCCCGTGTACGCACCTCTGACTTTTCGAAGTTAAGTGCGTTTAAGAAATTAAAAATCACATGCTTTAACGGTGAAGGAAAACATCGTGAGGAAACCTGCACAAACTTGTACAAACAAAAATTATTTATTTTTATAGTTTGTTGTGGTGGCGTTTGAAGTCGGTCGGATATTTTATCAACCTAAAGCATGCTAATATTATAAATTCGATAGTAACTATGTCCATCTTTCTGTTACCGTTTCACGCCTAAACCGATTTCTACATTAGGAAACTTTAAATCCCGGAATGTCAAGTTTAGTTCCACGGGATTTTTAAAACCTAAATCAACGCGGACGACCAATATAAACGCGGAAAACTGACGGTTGACTTCGGAAAACTAAGAAACAACAACAAACTCAGAAGTTGCTCTTTTCAAAATAAATGTTGTTTTATAATTATTATTACAATAAACATTTACTGTACTTACTACCTTTTGAAGTTAAAGTAACAGTGACCACAACAATAGAATTGTAGATTGCGTGACGTCATTCAGTCGCATTTAAATTGACAAAAACATTCATTTCAATTGCATTACAAATAATAATAAGTAATAGATACCTATAGTGGTCAGTTAACTTATTTAACGTTTCTTTACTATAATTCACTTTATTGCCCAATATAGTACAAAAGGCGGACTTACCCTCGTCAAAGTAAACAAGCAGGCCATCTAACAAAATTTTTTTTACCAAAGAATAAGTACTTGCCATTTTGAAATGGGCACATTTCCCCTTTCCCCTCCAAATTAAGCCTCAAGCTTGCGTTAGGAGTGAGCATGATTTCAGTGTAACTTCTTTTGCCACTCGAAGCAACCATATTTCCGTCACTTACACTTTTTTCTTTGTAACATGGTGTGGGTGACAGGTCAATAAAACGTAACTTATCTATACCATAATGTTTCAAACATAAGGTTTTTTAGAAAATCTGTTTTCGTAATTTAAACATTCATCATCATTAGCAACGCATCAACGGCTCACTACTGAGCGCAGGTCTCCTCTCAGCGTTATAGGCCAATCATAATATTCCACCACGCTGGCCCAATGCAAATTGGCAGACTAACACACCTTCGAGAACATTATGAAGAACTCTCAGGTGTGAAGGTTTCCTTACGTTGAAGCGTGTGATATTTAATTTTAACATTATGATTGCAAAAACATGGTATTTGTCTAGTGGAGGTTTTGGCCGTGGCTAGTTACCGTACTACCGTCAAGATGTGTCGCCAAGCGATTTAGCGTGTAGAAACCGATTAGTGGTATGGGTTTAATTTGCACTGCTACACCCTTCTTGAGGTGAGATAGCAATTAGCAGTTAAGGGCTATCTTGTCATCGAAAAAAAAAGGTTACGTTCTATTGACCTGTTACCCGCACCATGCTAGAACGGACAAAATAGGCCTTCCAATCCCGGACTTTCTCAAAACCTGTGTTAACAACTGTAGCTTGTTTCTCGATGGGCAAGTTAAACTTTAACGGTAACTTTTCTATGGTAACGGTAACGCCTGTCGTTCATGAAATGACCCTAAACACATCATGTGAATTGTATGAGAGTCTCAAAGTCCGTTCTGGGAATTCCCTTCGATCGTATCGATTGTTGTCGGGTCGACCTTGACCGAGCGAGGCCACGGTATAGTATGTTAAAGGTAAAGGTATAGTGGTAATTCTTAGTATGCCTAGAATTGGTGCACGCATTACAACTATGGTAAGGACAACTTCTAATTAGCTGGTGATATCTCAGATCACACTTTATCACAATGAAGCAAATCATCGAATAAATAAAAAGCAAATTTCAAGTAATACAAAAAAAAATTGGCTCCTCTAGGACGTACTTTTTGCTTTTTGCAATGAATCAATCAGATAGATTTATTCTCCGTGGTCCCTCCCGTTAAAGGTAAATTGTCAAAGGTAAAGTTTAGTTAGCGTATAAAAAATCCAATATGGTGTCTCCAAAAAAAATTAAGTGGCAATCGGAGACTGCCGCGGTAAAGCTATTGCATAGCATTTTTTATCAACTTATGCAATTATAATATTTATGCAATATTTTTTTCATAGTCCTAGTTCAAAGCCCGCGATAAAAGCTATGCAATAGCTTAAAAAACTATAATATACATTTTTTTAACTAAAACAAAAGATATCAACTGAAAATTCAATTTTTTGTAGGTAAGTATATTCGACCGAGCGAAGCGAAGGTCTCTGAGTTTACTTGAGTGAATTTGCACTTGTCCGTCCGTCCGTCCGTCTGTCAGAGCCTTATAACTTCTGAATTACTGAACGTAATTACTTCAATTTTAGATATGATATGTAAACCGATGGCCTCCAGCCGAAAATGGCTTAAAGTTATAAAAATCTTTATTTCAGGGGGGCTCTCATAGAAGCGAATGCGAAGTAAAATAATTTTTTCATCATACCTATTCGAAAAACGAATATTGGCTTCAGAGGACAGGGGGAGCAAAATTTCATTTTAACCCCATGGGACTTTTCATTTCTCTCTTCTGATTGGTCCGCGTTATAGTGCTTTAGCATACTAAAGCACTAACGCGGACCAATCAGAAGAGAGAATTCAAAAATGTGTCGAAATTCAAAAATGTTTGAGAAGCTGTAGTTGACTACGATAAGTCACGTGATCAAATTTGTCGATTAGACATATACGCCCATACTTCCAACATAAATATTAATGTTTAATTATTTCATAAAAAATTATTTGTGTTTTATTTAAACTTTCAATATACGTATTGGTAATGTCTATACTCTATACATAGTAGGTTGATACTCCTAGCTTTTTCTCATAGGTAATGATGAAAAATAGTATGTGTCATTCGGGGCCAAAATTTTTTGTTCTCGGGCGGCGTATATTGAATTCCTCGCTACGCTCAGGATTCTACTTTAGAATCCCTCGCTTCGCTCGGGAGTCTACTATACAATCCTTCGCTTCGCTCTGAATTCAAAATAACGCCCTCGGGAAACAAAAAATTCCTTTGGCCCCATATAACACAAATAACTATTTTTGCATTTCATAGGGTTGCAGTACCTCATTTTAAAGATAATTTGGAACAGAGTACAAAAGTATTTTTTTTTATTTTTTTCCTAAAATTGACGAAATGGGGGGCTTTCAAAGTGGAGATTTTATTCGAGGCTAGATCTCTAAAACCACTTTATTTTAAAAATTGAAACTTACACATAATTTGAGTTATATTCTGTACTTGAACAACAAATACTAAGATTAGATAAATATTATAAAGAAACGAAATTATTTAAGTTTTAATGGGCATCAATGTTTTTAACAAAACTTCACTATACTGTTAATAGATGGCGCTGTCTTTAATATTGTAAATACGCATCCCATCCACGAAAGCAGATGACGATTGACGTCATCAGATTCGGCGCGTTTTAATTACAATATATATAGTTAAAACTACCTTATGGGAATTATGCGATACCGCGAGGTCTCAGTTCGGGGCGAACCACTAGTGTAATCATAGACAATTTTTTGTATGAAGATCGTCGCTGGCTGGCACAGCGCACCGATATCTACATGCACAAGCACATAATGGATCTAATCGTAAACACCTACTTCCTCGCAATAATTTCATAATATTCATACGTAGGTACATCGTATGCATAATGCATGTGATTTCAACTTGTACCTATATAGTAATGATATTGCAGTAAGTAGTTAATTGCCTATTACTATTGCAACAATGTATACAATGTTGTTGATCGATATTAAACATGGGTCAATGTTTAGAGTAAGATCTATAGATGACACTCCCACTCAGATGCTCAGACTCAAGATTGAATTAAAACGAGACAGATTTATGTCAGGACATATTTGTGTCTCATTTTAACTCTATCTTCAGTCTTGAGCAGAGCCAGAGTACGGTCTATCAGATCTCAGCCTTAGTTATTGAACCTAATTAAGAAATGGAAAGACATTTTAAAAGACAATTCGTTTGGGCAGCGCTTGCTTAGAGATGTCTTCTCGTCCAAAATTACTCAGTGCCTAAATACCCAAAGTTTTCGAACAGTGCGTGTTGCCAGGTGATGACTTACATAGTCGCTAACTATGGGCCTAGTTAATAAGAAGGCTCAGTCACTCAGCGGGCGATGGAGAGAGCTATGCTCTGAATATCCTTGCAAGATCAAAACAGAAACGAGGAGATCCGTAGGGGAACCAAAGTTATCTCGTATATCCTATTAATTTCCTATTTTTTCTATCCTACTATCCTACTTATCCTACTTATATATTATAAATGCGAAAGTTTGTGAGAATGGATATATGGATGGATGGATGGATGTTTGTTACTCTTTAACGCGACAACGAATGAACCGATTTTGCTGAAATTTGGCACAGACATAGATTATAGTCTGGAATAGCACATAGGCTACTTTTTATCCCGAAAAGCAAACAGTTCCTGCGGGATAGCATCGCTAATTTTTACGCATTTGTCCTTCAAAATACGCGCAATGGAGTTTTAGATTTACGTGATTTTTTGCACAGGTGAAGTTAAGGGCCTGAAAAATGACAAAGGCTACTTTTTATCCCGGGAAAACAAACGGTTCCTGTGGGATATTAGTATGCTACTTTTCACATATTTATCTTTTAATTACGCGGCATTTATGTATGTATGTATGTATGTAAGTATGTATGTATGTATGTATGTATGTATGCATGTATATATGTATGTATGTAAGTATGTATGAATGTATGTATGTATGTATGTATGTATGTATGTATGTATGTATGTATGTATGTATGTATATTCCTACTACCTATCCGACTACCCTACTTCCTCCTACTTATATATTATAAATGCGAAAGTTTGTGAGAATGGATATATGGATGGATGGATGGATGTTTGTTACTCTTTAACGCGACAACGAATGAACTGGTTTTGCTGAAATTTGGCACAGACATAGATTATAGTCTGGAATAGCACATAGGCTACTTTTTATCCCGGAAAAGCAAACAGTTACTGCGGGATAGCATCGCTAATTTTTACGCATTTGTCCTTCAAAATACGCGCAATGGAGTTTTAGATTTACGTGATTTTTTGCACAGGTGAAGTTAAGGGCCTGAAAAATGACAAAGGCTACTTTTTATCCCGGGAAAACAAACGGTTCCTGTGGGATATTAGTATGCTACTTTTCACATATTTATCTTTTAATAACGCGGCATTTATGTATGTATGTATGTATGTAAGTATGTATGTATGTATGTATGTATGTATGTATGTATGTATGTATGTATGTATGTATGTATGTATGTATGTATGTAAGTATGTATGAATGTATGTATGTATGTATGTATATTCCTACTACCTATCCGACTACCCTACTTCCTCCTACTTATATATTATAAATGCGAACGTTTGTGAGAATGGATATATGGATGGATGGATGGATGTTTGTTACTCTTTAACGAACCGATTTTGCTGAAATTTGGCACAGACATAGATTATAGTCTGGAATAGCACATGGGCTACTTTTTATCCCGGAAAAGCAAACAGTTCCTGCGGGATAGCATCGCTATTTTTTACGCATTTGTCCTTCAAAATACGCGCATGGAGTTAGATTGACGTGATTTTTTGCACAGGTAAAGTTAAGGGCCTGAAAAATGACACAGGCTACTTTTTATCCCGGGAAAACAAACGGTTCCTGCAGGATATTAGTATACTACTTTTCACACATCTTTCAATTATGCGCCAACGGAGTTACAGATTGACGTGGTTTTTTGGAGAGGCATAGTTGGTGACTTGAAAAGTGACAAAGGCTACTTTTTATCCTGGGAAAGCAAACAATTCCCGCGGGATATTCGTATGCTACTTTTCACATATTAATCCTTCAATTATGAGCCAACGAAGTTACAGATTGACGTGGTTTTTTTGATAGGCATAGTTGAGGACCTGAAAAGTGACAACAGCTACTTTTTATACCGGGAAAACAAACAGTTCCCGCGGGATATTCGTTTGCTACTTTCACATATTTATCCTTAAATCATGCGCCAATATGCATGCATGCATACATGTATGTATGTATGTATGTATGTATGTATGCATGTACGCATGTATGTATGCATGTATGCATGTATGTATGTATGTATGTATGTATGTATGTATGTATGTATGTATGTATGTATGTATGTGTGTATGTATATATGCATGTATTAATGTATGTTGATTATTAATGTGAACTAATAATATTATTAATTAATTATACAATAATATTATTAATGTGAAAGTTTGTGAGGATGGATGTATACGGATGTATGTTTGTATAGATGTAGTATACGGATGGATGGATGTATGTTCTCTGAGATAGGGGTTGAACTATTTTGACTGTTTTACTCCTTATCTTCGTTACATTTAAACTAATTCAACTTTCGACTTCAAAAAAGGAGGAGGATCTCAATTCAACGGAATCTTTTTCTATTCATGTTCACCGATTACTCGAAGACGCCTAAACCGATCTGTTTTTAAAAAAATTCTACAATAAATTATATACTTCGTAGTGGCGCGGGCGTTTAAATGTATGCTCCCGGGACAAAAAGTAGCCTGTGTTATTTTCCAGGTCTAAAACTTTACCTGTGTAAAAAACCACGTCGACTATATGCACTTGCACTTTATATGGTGAAATATTATAACTGCGAAAGTGCGTTGCTTTGTCCTTCAATCACGCCCGAACAGAGCTACGGATCGACGTGATTTTTTGCAGGGGTACCTATAGTTGAGGACTTGGAGAGTGACAGGCTACATTTTATCCCGCAAAGTCAAAGAGTTCCCGAGGTATTTTAAAGGCTAAGTTCACGCAGACGAAGTCGCGGGCATCAGCTAGTTAATATTATAAATGCGAAAGTTTGTGAGGATGGATGGATGGATGGATGTTTGTTACTCTTTAACGCGACAACGAATGAACCGATTTTGCTGAAATTTGGCACAGACATAGATTATAGTCAGGAATAGCACATAGGCTACTTTTTATCCCGGAAAAGTAAACAGTTCCGGCGGGATAGCATCGCTATTTTTTACGCATTTGTCCTTCAAAATACGCCCAATGGAGTTTTAGATTGACGTGATTTTTTTGCACAGGTATAAGGGCCTGAAAAATGACAAAAGCTACTTTTTATCCCGGGAAAACAAACGGTTCCTGCGGGATATTAGTATACTACTTTTCACATATTTATCCTTCAATTATACACCAACGGAGTTACAGATTGACGTGGTTTTTTGGATATGCATAGTTGATGACTTGAAAAGTGAAAAGGCTACTTTTATCCCGGGAAAACAAACAGTTCCCGCGGGATATTTGTGTGCTACTTTTCACTTATTTATCCTTCAATTATGCGCCAACGGAGTTATAGATTGAAGGGGGTTTTTTGGATAGGCATAGTTGAGGACCGGAAAAGTAACAAAGGCTACTTTTTATCCCGGGAAAACAAACAGTTCCCGCGGGATATTAGTGTGCTACTTTTCACATATTTATCCTTTAATTATGCGCCAACGGAGTTACAGATTGACGTGGTTTATTGGATAGGCATAGTTGAGGACTTTAAAAGTGAAAAAGGCTACTTTTAATCCCGGGAAACAAACAATTCTCGCGGGATATTTGTATGCTACTTTTCATATATTTATCCTTCAATTATGTGCCAAGGGAGTTACATATTGACGTGATTTTTTGGATAGGCATAGTTGAGGGCCGGAAAAGTAACAACAGCTACTTTTTATCCCGGGAAAACAAACAGTTCCCGCGGGATATTCGAAATGCTACTTTTCCCGTATTTATCCTTAAATTATGCGCCAATATGCATGCATGCATACATGTATGTATGTATGTATGTATGTATGTATGTATGTATGTACGTATGCATGTTTGTATGTATGTATGCATGCATGTATGTATAAATGTATGCATGCATGTATGTATGTATGTGTGTATGCATGTACGTATGTATGTTTGTATCCTCCTGTTACTAACTTTAACTACATTAACTATATCCTATGCTACTTATCCCACTAATATTATTAATGTGAAAGTTTGTGAGGATGGATTGGATTGGATGGATAGATGTACTTAGCATACGGATGGATGGATGGACGGGATGTATGGATGCATGGGATAGGATAGGGATTTAAAAAACTAAATCCACGCGGACGAAGTCGCGGGTATCAGCTAGTTTAAAATAAATCTAAACACTTAATTCTTCTTCTTTTTCATTTCAACTTATAGAAGTCTCTTTCATAGAATAGAATATTTTAAACTTTTACAAAGTGATTTCGAATTCACATGACTTTCGCCGCATATATCCAACTGCTGCCTGTGACTTGTCTGATGTCAGTAACATATAAATGACAGCTTATATTTAGTTAATGACTCATTAAATATTATTTAATAATTGTCTCTGAGTGCAGCAATAAGTCAATTATTAAGGAGTTCGTAATAATTATTTATTAATCAAACAATATGCGAGTTAAAAGTAGGACCACACGGATTTGGTCACAGAAATCACAGGGGGCAGATGCTTGTTCACTTCTTGGAGCGGAAAGGGCTATTCCTGATGAATTCTTTCTTCAAGAAAAAGCCCTCTAGAAAGTGGACATGGCATAGTCCGGATAATGTGACTAAAAAATGAGATTGACTTTATAATGACGGATCGCAGATATATATTTGAAGATGTCTCAGTGATCAATAGGTTTGATACCGGCAGCGACCACAGGCTTGTGCGTGGTATCTTAAATATAGATCTGCAATTAGAGAGACAACGTCTGATGAAGTCAACTCTCCGACCAAAACCGTTGCAAAGTGTAAGCTCCGAACAATTCCAAATTGAGCTCAAGAACCGGTTCGAGCTGCTGGAAACCAACTTGGACATTGACCAACGATTCACCAATTTCGTAGATGTCGTTCGTGAAGTGGGACGCAAATACTGTCAGAACGATCATAAAAGGGTGTCAAAGATATCCGAAGATACCCGTAAACTTATGGAGCAGAGACGGGAGACTTCCTCAGCATTGCCTGAGTGGCATACTTTGAACAAGCGCGTCAAGAAGCGAATAAGATTCGACCTCCGGCGCTCCAACACCCGCAATATACAAAATGCGATCGAGCAAAACCGAGGTTCGAAAGTGTTCGCTAAGCGACTTGAGAGGAGCCACTTAACAAAGTTGAGAAACCCCGTCGGTAAAATCGTAACGTCTCAAGCAGAGGTCCTAGAGGAGATCGAACGATTTTACTCTCAACTATACTCCTCCAAAGCTCCAAAAGCGGCTCAAGACACGAACGACAAACGTGCGACATTGACCCGCCACTACACCGAAGACATCCCAGACGTTGACCTTGGCGAGATGCGAATAGCCCTCAATCAACTTAAAAACAACAGGGCACCTGGCGATGACGGCATCACATCAGAGCTTCTACGTGCAGGAGGTACTCCGATCCTGAAAGAGCTAGCAGAGCTCTTTAATGACGTCATTGCAAACGGAACAACGCCAAAAGCATGGAGCAAGAGTGTGGTAATTCTTTTCTTTAAGAAGGGTGACAAGGAGCTTCTGAAGAACTATCGGCCGATATCACTCTTGAGCCATGTTTATAAGTTGTTTTCGAGGGTGATCACAAATCGCCTCGCCCGAAGGCTTGACGATTTTCAACCTCCGGAGCAGGCTGGGTTTCGAAAAGGCTACAGCACCGTAGACCACATCCACACCTTGAGGCAGATTATACAGAAGGCCGAAGAGTATAATCTACCACTCTGCCTTGCTTTTGTGGACTACGAGAAAGCCTTCGACTCTATCGAAACTTGGGCTGTTCTGGAGTCACTGCAGAGATGCCAAGTCGATTGGCGTTATATCGAGGTGCTGCGATGTATTTACGATACTGCGTCAATGACCGTCCAAGTACAGTCTCAGCAAACAAAACCAATCAACTTGAGAAGGGGGGTTAGACAGGGGGATGTAATATCCCCAAAACTGTTTAATAGTGCACTAGAAGACCTCTTCAAAACGCTGGACTGGACAGGACGAGGATTTAATATAAATGGCGAATACATCTCACACCTGCGGTTCGCCGACGATGTGGTTATCCTTGCAGAGACTCCAGAAGATCTGGAGCAGATGCTGAGTAGTCTAAGCCGCTCTTCCAGACGAGTTGGTCTCGGGATAAACATGGACAAAACCAAGGTTATGTTCAATCAACATGTTGTCCCGATACCCGTGAACGTCGAAAATGTTGGAATCGAAATTGTTTCAGAGTACAACTACCTTGGCCAGACCATACAATTGGGTAGAAACAATTTCGACGAAGAAGCCAACAGAAGGATACGGCTGGGCTGGGCGGCATTTGGAAAATTAAGTCAGGTCTTCTCATCGTCAATACCTCAATGCCTGAAGACGAAAGTCTTCAATCAATGTGTCCTTCCCGTCCTCACTTATGGCGCTGAAACGTGGACACTAACAAAAGGCTTGATCCACAAATTTAAAGTCACTCAGAGAGCTATGGAGAGGGCTATGTTAGGAGTTTCTCTTAAGGACAGGATTCGAAATGAAGAGATCCGTAAGAGAACCAAGGTCGCCGACATAGCTCAAACCATTAGCAAGCTGAAATGGCAGTGGGCAGGCCATGCTTGTCGCAGAAGCGATGGCCGTTGGGGCCGAAAAGTCCTAGAGTGGAGACCGCGAACGAGTAAGCGTAGTGTGGGGCGCCCTCCAGCACGTTGGACTGACGATATAAAGCGGGTGGCGGGAAGTGGCTGGATGAGGAAGGCTGAGGACCGGGTGTGGTGGCGTTCTCTGGGAAAGGCCTATGTTCAGCAGTGGACGTCCGCAGGCTGAGATGATGATGATGATGATGATGAATCAAACAATATTATTAACCTATTCGTACAAACTATAAGTAGGTAGGTAGGCACTAGGCATATTATACACAATACCTAACAACCTATTTAAATATAAATATAACCGCAGATAAGAACCGAGTGCGTGTGAATGAACTGATCGAATAATTCCTATAAATGCGAAAGTGCGTTTGTTGTTCGTTTGTCCTTCAATCACGCAGCAACGGAGCAACGGATCGACGTGATTTTTTGCATGGGTATAGTTGAGGACCTGGTGAGTGACATAGGCCACCTTTTCTCCTGGAAAAACAGAGGGTTCGCGACGGATTTTTGAAAATCTTAGGGCGAGGCTACAACACTGCGTTGCGAAGACACATCTCAAAAACGGCACCGCATCGCCGTTATTCTACGGGCCACAAAACTGCAGTACGACGAGGTCGCTTAACGGTCGAGGTCGGGATTTTTATATGTTAAAAATTAGCAAGTTGAAATTAGCAATTACCGAGTTGGACGTGAGTTACTCACAAATTAGTCAGTACTTTGATTAATTTCTTAAACTTGTCACTTTCAAGTAAAGATTTTTATGTAAACCTGTGAACATGATAATTCTACTGGCGCAATTAGAATGCCATTAGCCTACTTTGTCGTATTAGTTTACAAATTGCGAAAAACCAAATTAAATTTGAATTTCGCGGACAGACCCGTATAATCAACCTTAAGTTAATAAAATTATAAAAAAATACCATCAATTATTGTAACAAATACATTTGTATGGAAAATCGAGCGCACAGCCGCTAGCCGCGCCGCTTTTCGCGGCTACAAAACCCATGGCCATATCCTTACGGTGCGGGTGTGTGATATACTACGATAATGACGCAATCTACAATCAGTGAGATAGCCGCTGCGAACCTTGGCGTTATCACTATCAGTTTACCGTTCACAGGTTACTCTTATCACTTCAATGGAGTATTACTTACAGTGCACTTTCAAGTGCTATTGTCAAAAACTCACAATGGTTTCAACATTCAATAAAAAATCCCAGCTTAAGCTTCCACGAGTCTTGATGTTGGGCAAGTACGAGTATGCTGGATTAAGTCTTTTGAAAGGCTACTAGCCACATAACACGGTCTTGAGGCGCCTGTATCCAGCTAACTTGACATTGTCGGTCCACCTGGTGGGGGTCTACCAATGCTGCGCCTCGCGTTGCGAGGTCGACATTCCCGCACCTTCAACGTCCATCCTTTCTTGAGGCTAGTTCGGACTACATTATTATGTATTTACATAGTCGAGTAACGACTAACAAGTAATTTAGTAACTAAACGTGTCTGAACACCAATTTAGTCGAGTTAAGCTACTCGACTTAGGCGCGCTTGCAGAAACGTCGTAACCCAAAGTTAGTAACTAACTCGGGGTTAAAAAGACAGATTTGACAGATTTCGCATAAAGCTTCTGTCAAAATACAAATTTATTCCTGGGTTAACTAACCCGGCGTCTCTGCAAGTGGGCCTAAATTGGTGTTTAAGTGACTTTGGTGTTTAGCCTAGAGCCATACGGGCCATCGTCACATCAGTTTCGCGACTCGCTGAGCTATAACGGTAACTCTGGTTCTCCTACTGATTTTTTTTATATTTCTGATTTGATCTCACAGGGATACTTCAAGCATAGATTTTTATCGCCCGCTGAGCGACCCTGAGCCTTCTCATGGCAGAGTTTTTATTACGAAAAAAAAAGGATAACATTGGAAAGAATACATTCAGGAAATAACAAAGCAATTGAATTAATATTTGCGAAGTTAAGTAACATAATCCGCACTTGAATAAATGCAGACCAAATACATAGTTTTCTCATTATCATTAAAATTATTATTTCTATACTAGCTGATGCCCGCGACTTCGTCCGCGTGGATTTAGTTTTTAAAATCCCTTCCCTCGGGAACTCTTTGATTTTCCAGGATAAAAAGTAGCTTATGTCACTCTCCAAGTCCTCAACTATACCCATGCAAAAAATCGATCCGAAGCTCTATCTTGCGGCATAGGTCATTTTTTTTTCTTTTTTTTACCTCTTTTTTCACCGTTTAAACCTTCCCTGGAGTTGGACTACGAAAAACATTTCAAAACCAAAGTCAGCTAAATCGGCCCAGTCGTTCTCGAGTTTTAGCGCAACAGCAATTGATTTTTATTTATATAGATATTATTTTGATTGCAAAATATGAACAGGTGATATATCAAGGACAGATGTGATGGGGGCTGTCTTCTACCACAGAACCTTTACTAATATTATAAATATGCGAGTGTGTTTGTTTGTTGGTTTATCCTTCAATCATGATGCAACAGAGCAACGGATCGACGTGATTTTTAAAGTGAATTGTTTATTAGAACCCGGAAAACGACGCATTTATCGTAACAAGTAATTATGGAGATTAAAGTTTAGTATGGATTATTAAATAGTGCTATACTATAATCATGATGATAAAAAGCTGAATCAGGATGATGCAGACTCCGGGTACATGTAATTACCCTTAAGAGATATGAGAAGAGATAAATAAATTAGGTATCATTAATCAACTCAATGTAGGTACCACTGCAGAACCGTCAACTCGTCAATTAAAATTTAATGTGCGCATTATTAAAAACTTGATAAAACTACGTATTGGATCATTGTGTTTTCAAAAGAGCAATAGCTGCTGAGTTTAATGCCGACTCTTCTCAGCAGAATCCGCTTTCCGAACCGGTGGTAGTCTTGACGTGTCATAAGAACCACAGGTCGGCCTACAATAATTTTGAAACTGCATTTGAAAACTTTTCAAGATGTTATGTTATATGTATTGCTTAGCTCCATTATAATTTACGATGCTAATGATTTACTATCGGCATGCGTATTGCGATATTTTGATAACTGATAGTGATAAGACTGATGATAGAAGGTGATGTTGTTACAGGAGAAAAAATATTGCTATTGGTACTCATTCATTGCAACCTATCGCCCCGGCAGGCTAATGTAGGGTTAGTATAAGATTTAATTCGATTGATCGTATTCGTATTCGATGATTTTAGCGCCAAAGTTAAATAAACCGTACTCAGAAAAAACAGATTTCTTAATATGAGCTATATTTAGTTAAATCAAAGCGATTAATCCAAGAAATATTTTCTCCCTATAGACGTGAGACAATATTTTCTTACCAATAGAAAAATAAATGCTCTTAAATATATTTTTCTCAATCAATCAATTCCCAAGTAGTGGCTTCACGTGCCAACTGGGCAGATTGTTTCGCCAGCATCGCGTAGTTGGAAGAGGCACGAAGGAGATTGAGTGGTGTAAGATGTTGCAAAATATTTTCTCAAAGTAAGATATAAGTTATCAAACCAAGAAAAAAGACAAATTGCCTTAAGCATTCACACATTAATATAATAATAAAACCTTTATTTCCGAACTTTGACAGTTTTTTCATTTACAAACATAAATTTTACTTAATTAAATAGAATAACAGTTGGTTAAAAACGTAGTACACAACATATTATAAAAGGTCTCTCAGTTCGGTGTGCCTTACGGCAAAGGCCTCCTCCAACTCTTTCCACTGATGTCTGTCTGCCGCCACTCTTGTCCAGAGCGGACCCAAAGTCATTTTCAGGTCATCCTCCCATCTTCTCTTTTTGCGACCTCGACTCCTAATGCCATCTCTTGGGTACCAGGTTGTCACCTGTTTGCTCCATTTCTCCTTTTTACACCTGAGCATATGTCCAGTCCACCTCCATTTAAGTTGGTCAATACGAGCCAGGATATCAGTTAGTTTGGTTTTGTGCCTGATGTCTGTACTTCTTACTTTGTCTTTTAGTTTTAAACCTAGCATGCTTCTTTCCATACTTCTTTGACATCTTGCAAGTTTATCCCTATGGTGTTTTGTCAGAGCCCAGGTTTCGCAGCCATATGTAATGCAGGGTAAAATACATGTATCAAAGGTCTTCTTCTTGATTTTAATGCCTATTTCTTTGCTTTTTGTAATTTCTTTCAAAGCCCAGTAGGTTTTCCATCCTGTTGCAATCCTTTTTTCTATTTCTTTCGACATCTGGTCGTTAGGCGATATTATCTGGCCAAGATATACATATTCTTCTACATATTCCAGTTTCTGTCCTTTAACTGTTATGTCTACGGGAATTGAATTTGTCATCACCTTAGTTTTGCTGGAGTTCATTTCTAGGCCTAATTCTCTGCTTTTTTCTGCCAGGTTTTGTATCATGGACTCCAGTAGTTTTGGATCTTCTTCCAATAGGACTAGATCATCAGCAAATCTGAGATGATTTAATCGTGATCCATTTATGTTTATACCTAGATGCTCCCAATCCAACTTCCTGAACATTTGTTCTAATACTGCTGTAAACAGCTTTGGTGAAAGTGGGTCACCTTGCCTGACACCTCTTTTTATTTGAAAAGCATCTCCTATAGATTCCAGTCTTATCCTGCCTGTACTATCGCTATAAATACTTTTGATGATCTTGATGTAGGTGTTTTGGATGCCCTGCTCTTTTAGGCTTTGCCATACAACTTCATGTCTAAGGCTGTCGAAAGCCTTGGCGTAGTCTATAAAGGCAATGTAAATTGTTTTTCTATATTCATTATATTTTTCTATAAGCTGTTTGATAGTGTGAATATGGTCTATTGTACTGAAATCTTTCCTGAACCCCGCTTGTTCCACAGGTTGATTTTCGTCGAGTTTGATTGAGATTCTGTCCAAAATGACTTTGGGGAAAACTTTATATACATTTGAGATGAGAGAAATGGGTCTGTAGTTTCCTATATCGTCTTTAGGACCTTTCTTGTGGAGAAGTATTATATGAGATTCTGCCCATTGACTAGGGATGTTACCAGTATGTAGAATCTCGTTAAAGATTTTTCTTAGAAGCGGACTTAGTTCTGTGATTGTCCCTCTCATAAGTTCGTTTGTGATCCTGTCGGGGCCGGGTGCTTTATCCACTTTCTGACTTTTTATTGCTTTTTCTATTTCCGATACTAATATTTCTGGTATGTCTTCGTTTCCTTCAGTCACATGCATCTGTTTGTAATCACTATTATGTGTGCTAAAGCTAGATTGATTTGAATATAGTAACCGATAATAATTTGTTGCTATATTTTGGATTGAACTCCGAGTAGTAGCTGGCAGTTCTTTTTCCTTTTCTCTTAACGTTGGTATCCATTCTTTCCCTTTTTCACGGAGTTCCTTAAGCGCTTTTTTCGTGCCTCCCGTTTTGTTGATGTGATTCTCTAAAATTGTGTTTCTTCTGATTTTTCTGTCCTTCCTCATATTTTCACGAATCTGTTTGCTAAGGTTAGATATTTGTTGTTGATTCTCCTTTTTATCCTTTTTTATTAACAACATTCATAAAGACATTCTTAAACAACATTCAACAATTCAACAAGACAACATTCTTAAAGACTGTACAAAGACCTGGCCCAGGCTCCATATATATTTGAAACAACCCCTTTCATTTTCTTGATTCAATTACTTAATCCTTTCTTTTTCCGTGTAAGCGCATTGAGTTGGAGCTCAATTTCGTGTATGCATTCTTTTACGTTTACGTATACGAATACGCTCCAAATTAAAATTTGTTGGACTCAAAATGTGACTTTAAATCGGACGGATCATTTTAGCAGATTTTAGCATTCAAATAACACATACGGAACTTCATCCAACAGGTTTTCGAAAATCCGTTATCATGCCTTTTGAGATAAGACATGGTTATGAACTAAAACTTGTCAACAGCTTTGTAGGCATCTACAGATACTCGCCGTAGTTTCTTGATGCGTCAATTTGTACTTATTTAAATTAATCAAACGACATTTAAGTAGGAGGAAAAACAAAGAAAACCTGATATGCACATCTCAGAGGTGTTTTAAAAGATACTATAATATATTATACCCTTGTAAGCTTTTATACTTTTGTATTTTGATTCTTTGTGTAATATCGACCCGAGATAGACAGACTATTCGACGCCTAGAAAACATCTAATGATGACATTAAGTTGATGGTACATTTCTCATCTTTTTTTAATAAAAATAATAATTCTCCTCTCTCCTACCCGTAAGTGAAAAGCTTGTGTTAGGAGTGGGTACGACAATAGTGCAACGGGTGGGGATCGAACCGGCGACCTTTCAGTTTTCAGTCCGCACCTTCAACCGTTGGGGTATTGAGGTTTTATCTTTACAAATAAATGTGCGACATAGCGAAAAAGTGGTATGTACAACAGAAATAACACCCTTCTTCCTCCTTCTTCTTTATTAACCGATAGATGTCCACAGCTGCACAAAGGTCTGTTGCATGGACTTCCACAGGCCTCGGTCTTACGCAGCCTGAAGCTATGTCGGTGACTCTGGTTCTCCTACGGATCTCCTCATTTCTGATTCGATCCCGCAGGGACACTCCGAGCATAACTCTCTCCATCGCCCGCTGAACTACATAATATTATAACACAATTATTATGAAGGATTTCCTAATCTTTATTCATTCAATGGCCGTAACAAATAGTTAACCACATGCATCGTGCATGAGTCGGGAAAGGCCCGATGAGATGCGATGACCTAACCTATAACACTTACAGCAATAACGCTGTAACGACGTCATCCGCTATTTTAGCCGATAGTCCCCGTGCCAACTCGCCTACTTTCACTTTCCTGATTTAAATCTAGCTGTACTAGTAACTATTGTATGCTAGGCGTTGCAGTGCGTTAATAATTTTGTGTAAGAATATTTTTAAGCATAACTAAACCAATTAGGTGATTAGTTCTAATTTCAATTTTCAAGTACTCTCTTCTAATCTTCGAGCCTTCTATTTAAAATAAAAGAATGCTATTTATTATACATATTTTAATTCCATACAATATATCGTACAATTTTACACATTCTACTCTTTTTACCTTCAAATATTTTTATTATTTCTAAATCCTAATACCTCTCTGATGGGTTGATGACTGATCTTATACAATGTACAATATATTATAAGACAGTGTATCTCGGCATGCATAATCATTCATGGATTTGTGGATTACAGCAGTTCGTTGTTTTTTGTCGTTAGAACGCTTTCGTGTATCTCCGAAAATTTCACAGTGACATATTTTTCAATCATCTAAGGAAAAATAAAATATAAAGTACATAGAAGTCAATATTCCGACTATATCCCTTTGGTGTATGTTAGAAAGGATGTGGGTACCTGAGGAGCCCCTCGCGCTGCACCATGTAGCGGAAGGTCTCCGTGATGCTGCCGTTGTGCGCTGAGCGCAGCGACTGCATCCGCGTCTGCAACAATCAAATGAAACCCTTAGCTTCATGGACACATCAACTGGCATAATATTTCTTTCTTCAGATTTCTTCAGAGGTGAGGTTCATTCAGAAAATTCAAAATAATCAATCTCATGTATACACTAGCGGCACGCTATGATGGCCGGTTTGACGTTTGTCCGCTCATGAAGTTCCGTATTAATTGATAACGACTTTGAAGGAAATAATTGTATTACTTTATTGACGATAGTGATGTGCAGAGATTCATAAATTTTATCGAATGTAGTTTTAGGTTTAGGACTCAAAATTTATTTATTAAATTGATTTCTAAAATGTATACAAGTGTAGAAAAATCAGTTTGCACCATTTAAGGGGTGAATGTACTTGTGAATATGAACAATTTTCACTATGTGGACAAACCTCTGAAATCGCAAAAAAATATCAGCTGTTTCATACAAAAGGTAAAATTTTTATTTTTATATGATATATACCACAACTCGGCATTTGGTTTTCTAAATTGAAAATTTTTAAAAATGGAATCTAATACGATCGTCACATAGGATCGCTGGCTAGCACAACTACTACCTCCGGCAAACTCGCGTCAATGCTCAATGCAAAACAAAGCAGTTTCGAATTGACGTTGCTTCGAAAAGTATAAACTGTCAGTGCAATGCGATTGTGATATAGTTTTGACCTGGCTTTGGATTTCAAATATTGATACTGTATTACTGTTGACCCTTGCTCGTTAATTTGGACTCTGTTCAAGCCCTTTGTTGTGGATTTCGTCGATATGACCGAACGTACGCAGAGAACTGTTCTAAATAGTCAGACACGTGAGTTCGTAATACGCCTTCGTAACTATTTCGATCGTGAAGCTCAAAATGGAGGGCCAATTTTACCTATAACGTCAGTGGTTGAACGCGTAGCTGATGCGCTTAATATTGGACAACGAACTGTTAGACGGATAACTAAAAAAAAATATGGCGAGACTGGCACAGAAGAAAATAAACTTCACACACCAAAAAAGAGAAAACGAGCAAAACCAGTCGTAGGCATCGATAGCTTTGATGCCGATGCTATCCGAAGACATGTTTACGGCTACTATTTACAGAAGGAGTATCCAACAAGAAAAAAGTTGGTGCATTCACTGAAGGAAGCTGGATTATTCTTCGGTGGGGAAAGTTCTTTAACGAAGATTTTGAAGACCATTGGATTTCGATACAAAAAATGTAACAAACGCAAAATATTGATGGAAAGATTTGATATAGCGATGGCAAGGTATACTTTTTTACGGCAAGTGAAAGAAATCAAAAATTGGCAAAATGTTGTGTTCTTGGATGAAACATGGCTTAATGCTAACCATACTGTAGGCCGTTCTTGGAACGATGACACAGCAGCATCTACTTCCAAAGTTCCTGTAGGAAAAGGATCGCGACTTATAATTTGTCACGCCGGAACCATCAACGGGTTTGTCGAAGGTTCTCTCATGGCTTTTGCGTCAAAAACCACTGGAGACTATCATGAAGACATGAATGGAGAAAAGTTTACTGAATGGTTTACCTCAATGTTGTGTAGCCTCCCTGAACCATCTATTATAATTATGGACAACGCCCCATACCACTCGATGCAAATTGACAAGCCACCTGCCCAATCCCAAAAGAAAGCTGATATCGTCGCATGGCTTCGTAAAAATGGCGTAGATGCAAACATGAATATGTTAAAAGCGGAATTAGTACGTCTTTTAAAAGAAAACAAACCAACCAAGATCCGATACGTCATTGACGAAAATAGCATTAGAACATGGGCACAGAGTTATACGGTTACCGCCTTACCATTGTGAGTATAATGCGATTGAGTTGGTGTGGGCTCAAATTAAGGGATATGCTGCAAGACACAATACAGAACCCCCATTTACCACAAAAAAAATGCTAAAATTATTAGAAGAAGCTTGTGAACATGTGACTAAAGGAGACTGGGAAAAGGTTGTGGATAGAACTGTTAAATTAATAAGGGAAGATTATGAAAGAGATGTGAAAATAGATAATATTATAGAAAACGAACATATAATTATTAATGTAGGTGATGATAGCAGTGACGACAGTGAAAATAGTAGTATGGACGAATCTGATTAATTATGGCCTTTTGTGGCACCTTTTTTGGTATCTTTTGTATTCATATGTTTCTTGTGTGCATATAAAGTATGTATATTCATTTTCATTCAAATATTCAGTTCGTTCAAATAAATTAAATAAACATATACATTTTTGTTTTATTAAACCTATTTAATCAGGTACAAAAACAAAACTTAATTGTTTTTTGTTCGAGAATAAATTGACATTCCACATCACTATTGTAATGTGTCAAACCGGCCATCATAGCGTGCCGCTAGTTTAGACCACATTGTGTCTCTTATGACAAGAAAAGACTGTCACCGATTCAGAAAGCAGATTCTGCTGAGAAGAACCAGTAAAACTCAGCAGATTCTCTTTTCAAAACATATCAATTACTAGTATAAAAGTGTATGTACTAGTATATGCATTATACATTTACATACGTGGGCTAATGATTATTTATTTATACTAATATTATAAAGAGGAAAGATTATTTTGTTTGTTTGTTTGTACCGAATAGGCTCTGTAACTACTGGACCGATTTTAACCATTTTTTCACCAATAGAAACCTAAGTTATCAGGAAGTAACATAAGCTATAATTTATTTTGAAAAAATTAGAGATCCTTAAGAAAATTGCAATAATGTAACCCAAAGTAGCAAAATTTTGCCTATAAAACGCATTATTTGGCGTGTGAATGAGAAAACTATTGATATATAAAAATTATGTACTACATGATAAAAGTACTCATTATTTTCTACAAAAAAGTCCCCAAGGTAATACACACATCAAAAGTGTCTAGGGATCAACATATATTTTTGCAATAACTTTTCTCCTGATTGATATTAATTAAAATTTTCTTTAAGGATTCATCAAATAAAGTGTTTTCGTTTGTCACAGTAACGATAAACCAAGTCACCTTTGCATTAATAAAGAAATTTGCCATTTTCCTAATAAAGGGATTTTTGACATTTGAACCACTAACATTAAAGTTCGAAAAAAAGACTGAAATAACAGTTTTCTTTAAAATTTTATTGGGTAACTTAAACAATTAATAATCCGTGTTTCTACCGCGAACACTAACAACACAAGAACATCGGTTTGGCATACTCAAAATGAGTTCATCCAAATCACGCTGTGGAATGGCCGCCCATGTTCGTTGCAACAACAAAAAAAAGTCTTCTTGCCACTGGATACCCTCCATATTCGGCAGAGCTCTTCTCTGTAGCATATCCCATGCATGCTCAATCGGGTTCAAGTCTGGCGACTGAGCAGGCCAAGGCCAAGACTTAGCTGCGGCGAGAGTCTGTCTTACAACTCTTGCGGTGTGCGGTCGTGCATTATCATGCATCAACTGAAATAAGGGACCGATTTGCACTTGTAGAGGAACGATGACGTCTGATACAATCGTCTCAGCATAAATTTGAGCGTTGAGGTTGCCTCTGATCCAAATCAACTCAGTTCTTCCGCCGATCCAAATACCCGCCCATACCATGATGGTTCCACCACTATAAGGATGGACTTCCTGGCAGGAATTTAATCGCTGATTATGAAATTATGAAATGCACCAAAAAGGATCCATATAAATTTATAAAATCATAAATTTATTACAAAGCCACATCTCAATCTCAAGAAATCCGCATAAAAATGCTTAATCCCTAGACACTTTTGATGTGTGTATATCTAACTATCATATTTAAGTCACAATAGTACCTTTTAGCTTTTGTGTTCTAAAATTTAATTAGATTGCCTTTATTATCGTAGTATTAATTCTTCCTTACTAATACATATTATTATAAATGCGAAATTGTCTTTGTTTGTTGGTTTGTCCGTCAATCGCGCTGCAACAAAGTTACGGATTGACGTGATTTTTTGGATAGGTATAGTTGAGAACCTGGAGGGTGACAGAGTTCCCGCGGGATGTTAAAAACTAAATCCACGCGGACGAAGTCGCGGGCATAAGCTAGTGAATAATAAAAACATCATCGTCTGGCATAAAAAAGGTTTTTTGCGCGTCACCTATTTAACAATATGATATTAAGATACTAAATGCGGAATCACATGAAAAAAAATCTCAAGGCCAAATCAAAAGGACTTGACAAACAAACCAAACTAGCAATTTACAATGAAAAACATACACCATTTAAGTGTATGTAATTTTTTAAAGTGACATAGCAGCTACCTGGTGAAAAAATTACAGTGTGTGATTAGATTATACAACATTTAATGGACAATATTTTTTAATGATCAACTTGAGGGTATAATTTGGAGTTTGGACATCAGAACAGACTGATAAGCATAGACTAAAGAAATTTATTTAAGCTGAGGTCTCGCAAACTAATTATTTATTAAAATTGAAGCCAGATGTGATTGCTGGGCAATTAATTCGCCTCTTAAACGTAATTTTCTTTTTTTGATTCAACTTCTTAAAAACTACAATGGAAATTATTATAATTTATATTGATGGAAGATATTTTACGCTGACTTTAGCTACTTTTAGCATTGCGTCGTCGTATGGAACGCTTTTGAGTCGCAGTCGCAAAAACGCAAACCGCTGCCGCTAAAAATATCCAGTCTGCTCTCTCCCTACCATTAGGACGAAAAAATAGAAAAATATTTTGTATGCATTATTTTTTTTTTTCAAAAATATACCACTTACAAGTACTTTTACCAACGAGAACATAAGAACTAGAGAAAAGCTAATATCTAATTTCATCACCAACAAGAAGCATTCCTATGTAGTTTTTGCGGACTCTACTAGCTTCACTCTCACACAAATATTTGCGAGGGCTCCATCTAACATTTTCGTTTAGTCCATGTTTTAGTTAGGCAGACATTTTTTTTAATAACCAACTAGACAGTGTAATTTAGGCATCAAATCATACTCGTTAATCATTTGTGTGTGACATTAACAAGGGCTATATAAAATGATTGTTAGTTAATCCTAACTCATTAGTAAACATTTAACTGAAGAGTTAGGATTGAAGTGGTACTAGAAGATGGATATGTTACCTTTCTATGTAGCTCTGTTGTGTTTTATATTGGGAGTCTCAGCCCTGGATGGAGAGATGGCAGAACTGGCCAAAATGTTGAGAGACAATTGTGTTGATGAATCCGGAGTCGATGTAGGATTAATCGATAAGGTAAAAAATTTAGGTATCAAAAAGGACTAATATGAGAAATGTTTCAGTGGTTCCTTAGGTATATGTAGTAGGTTTCATCAGTGCTCATAATGTCACCCTCGTAAGTTCATCAACATGTAATTATCATACTAATATTATCAATGCAAAAGTGTGTTTGTTTGTTGGTTTGTCCTTCAATCACGCCGCAACAGAGCTACGGATCGCCGTGATTTTTGCATGGGTATAGTTGAGGACCTGGAGAGTGGCATAGGCTACTTTTTATACTGGAAAATCAAAGAGTTCCCGAGGGATTTTAAAAACTAAATCCACGCGGACGAAGTCGCGGGCATCAGCTAGTTAATCTATAAATAAATAACTATCTAACTCACAAAAAAAAATTTAGTGAAACAGTAACAATGACATAGTCATCTGGTTCTGGCCCAAAACGACACCGTCTGTGTTGTTGAAAATTTAAGATAAGAAATTCCTTTTTGAAATTAATTTACAATACAGCATTTTATTAGATTTTTATTGTGTGAGTGACTGAGATGGATGACTAGTTTACATGTTCTACTAATATCACAGATTATTTTTGATGCACTGTAAATAAAAGAATTGTTACAATTACTTCAATAAACAAAAAAATATTGGCATAGTACCATGGTACTATTTAACTCAAGTGTACTTAACTTGAAAGCCAAATTAACAAATGTGATAGAACAGGTACAAAATGTTGTCTGGAGAATAACTGCTTATTTAAACTGCATATTTAAATTTAAACTTCTGTGTATAACCAAATTGCATTTGTAGCAGTGATAGCCTAGTGGTTAGGACTGTGGTCTCCTATTCGGGGGCTCGCAGGTTCAATCCCGGGTATGCACCTCTGAATTTTCGAAGTCGAGTGCATTAAAGCAATTAAATATCACTTGTTTCAACCCGCACACCTGAGAGTTCTTCACAATGTTCTTGAAGGTGTGTGAAGTCCGCCAATTCAAATTGGGCCAGCGTGGGGGACTATCTCTTCTTTTATTCCCTTCTCTGAGAGGAGACCTGCTCTCAGTAAGTGAGCCGTTGATGGGTTGCTAATGATGATGATGATGTATAACCAAATATCTTTGTCATAAAGGTCAACGGCGGTGCAGACCTGATGCCCAACGGTAAACTCAAGTGCTACATAAAGTGTGTGATGGAGACAGCTGGAATGATGTCAGACGGAGAGGTGGACGTGGAAGCTGTGATTGCAGTGCTACCCCCAGAGCTGCAGAAGCACTCTGACACTATGAGAGGGTGTGGGACCCAGAAGGGTGCCGATGACTGCGACACAGCTTTCAAAACACAGGCCTGCTGGCAAAAGGGCAACAAGAAAGACTTCATACTCATATAGGAGTCACTTAACTGTCATTATATTCCTGTACAGATTCATAAAAGTGAAGCCAGTTTTGTGCATTCTTCATATTTTAGTTTCTTTATTCTATGATAGCATGACCTTTTTATACAATAATATGTGATATCAGTAAAGCTTTACAGAGTTAGTGTTTTGGAAACATTTATTTTAATCCTACTTCCTACTAATATTATAAATGGGAAAGTTTGTGAGGATGGATGGATGGATGGATGGATGTTTGTTACTCTTTAAAGCATAACAAATGAACAGATTTGGCTGAAATTTGAATGGAGATAGCTCACACCCAGGATTAAGACATAGACAACTAAATAGACATCTCACAATAATGAGAATTCAAGACCCATCCTGTCCAGAGTGTGGTGAGGAAGAGACCAGCTTCCACTTTATAGCTGAGTGCCCTATGTACTCATTGGTAAGATGGGAACTGCAAGGTAAGGATAGATTAAGTGAAGAAGACCTGACAAACCTTTCAATAGGAGACATCGTTAGGTTTACGAAAGCTACAGGTAGGTTTGAGGGGGGTGGGCTGCCTGGGCACCAGTAACCTGTGTCCAAACACGGGGAATTGGGTGGAATAGTTCCGACACAGGACTGATCACCCGCCTGGCGTTAGCAGGCGTCCCCCCACAAATACAATACAAGACATAGACAACATTTTATCCTGGAAAACTATGGAGTTTCGATGAGAATTAAAAACCTTAATTCACGCAGATGAATAGAATAGAATAGAAATGTTTTTTATTGAAATAATCTTTTTTACAAGTGCTTTTGAATCATCAATGAGTCTACCATAGACTCAATCTTGTAGACCATAAAATTATATTAACTACTACATTCAGCTAATAAAACTAGCTAACTTCATAAAGCTTAAACAGCCTGTTGATTGCCCAATTAGGATTATACAATTGTGATGAAAACCAAATTCAGCAATTTCATTTTAATTGACAATGATTGGCAACATTATAATAAAGATAACAAAAGCTAGTATATGGAACTGTTGACAAGTTGACAACATTAGGTACCTATTGTTTTAATTACCTGACTGCCACACTTATGTTTTTCACACATATCTTGTATGTATGTAAATTTCTTTTATTACCTCGTATCTTGCAAATGGCTCTATGGAGTTCAACACTTAAGGTATCATTATATTCATTTGTTTAAAGGAAATTTAAAGGGAATTACAAAAATATATAAGTTTTAGGTTTGAATAGGAATAATAAATTGATTTCTAAAAGTTGGTTAAAAACATAACTTCTAAATGCCTGAACTTACTTCATCCCTACTTCATGACACTGGCTATATTATATATTTTCAGTTGTTCACATAAATGCAGTTAGGTTTTTATTCTATTTTAATAATTTGCTTGTTTATTCATGATGTAGGGTCGGCGGCAAAAATCCATATAGAATAAGCAAACAAGTTGCCTTCATCTTCATCATCAGCAGCCCATCAACGGCTCACTACTGAGCGCAGGTTTCCTCTCAGAGAAGGGTTATAGGCCATAGTCCACTATGCTGGCCCAATAAGAATTGGTAGACTTCACACACTTTCGAGAACATTTTCGGGAACTGTAAGGTGTGCAGGTTTCCTCACAATGTTTTCCTTCACTGTTGAAGCATGTGATATTCAATTGCTTAAACACACATAACTTCGAAAAGTCAGAGCTGCGCCCCGGGATCGAACCTGCAAACCACCGAATAGGAGACCACAGTCCTAACCACTAGGATATCACTGCAATTAAATATGTACTTACTACTTTCAAATTCAAAATTATATATTTCACGTAGGCCATCCTGTGGCTCTCATGACAATATGTCAAAACTCTACCACCAATTAGCAATAAGGCTGTCCTTGAACCCTAGCCCTATTGTATTCTGTTTTATCTCTGTAATGTGTTTATTTTGCTTTGTTTTGGTATAATAAAGTTTTCAACAACAATGACATAGGTATTGTTATAAATTTTATTGTGATTTGAGTTTGGTTAAAAAGTTTCAGCATAAAAATAGTGAAGTAGTGTAAGAGCAAGTAATTTGGTTGTAAACAAATCATAAAAACATTAACAGCTGACTGATAATCATGCCATCCTTTTCTACCATAAACAATGTGATAAGGACAGCATTACCTACTTTGAGAAATGTCAAACTCAATTTAGTAAGTTTTGTGTCAGACCCTAATGAGAACTATTCACTCTATTAACTCTCAGATAATTTAAAACAAATAGATCTATAGGATTTAAATTAAGTTCATCAATATCTACAGAAAGTAAACTTGATATAACCTTAATATTAAATAACTTCAAACATCTGTCATACAACAGTGAAATTAATTCTCTAAACAAAACACTAAAAAATATCAATAAATAATTGATACAATCCAAAATGATCTAGATTTTAGTCTATCAATAGACATATTCATTGATAAAACATTTATTTTGTTTCAAGGTTGCAGGGAAATCAATAACATGATGGCAACAACAACATTTAACTAGTAGCATAATATGTTTATGTAGTTCATATCAACAGATTTGAAGGAAAAACAGAAATTAATTATATTTTAGTGCTATTGTAAATTTATCAATGTGCATTTGACATACATCAAGGATAGTAATGTGTATTATGGGAAAATCATAAAAAGTTTATTTATTCACAAACACTATTTTTGTAAATAGGTATATTATAAGATAGTTTCCAATGAGAATAAAGCATGATTGAAATACAAATAGGTAATTCTTATCAAACTATGCAAATATCATAAACATTCGCCTAAAGCCTAATAATTGTAGACTTCGTAAATGTAAATTGCAAGTGGTTTTTTGTCTGAAGTTAAAAAGAAATCGTCCGATCGTGAAATTAGGAGGTTTTTATATAACTGTGGCTGGTGTAAGGTGGCGTAACAAGTCCGCCGACGGAAAGCACTAGGTGACTAGGTTAGGTGTCAGTCTGGGAAGTGGCCCCAGAAGAGTGGCCCTAGCTCCTAGCCGCTTACCTTCACCGAATCCAGCGGGTACATTACGCAATGCTCCATGACCCCCGCAATAGCTCCGGCGGTCATGTGCGTGATGGAGCTCTGGGTCGGGAGGGTTTCATAGTCCTCAAAGTTCATAATACTCACAGAATACTACACTTATCACGAAATAAACACAAATACTACTAGGCTTCCGGAATTTTACTCTACCAATTTATCAATGTCATTTTCACTGCACTATTTTCGTCACAGACATCCAAAATTTGGAATGATTTAATCAAAAATTGATTTCGTAAAGTAAAATATGATGTGCTTAGCACGCGCGGCACTTCTACAATGGGGTTGCCATTGCTAAAAATCAAAATTAGCAAAAAATTAAAAACTTGACAGTTGACAGTTCAATCCATCCAAGACCATCTGTCGTTTTCAATCCATGTTTACAATTCCACAGATTATACCTTGTAGGTATTAAGCTTCTATCGTATTCGTGGTCTATGAGCTTCATGATGTTTGCAAGGACGTAATAAACAAACAGGACCGAGTACTCGCAGCTGAAAAGCGAGCCGAGCGAGATAGTTATTTGTCCCTTTCTAACAGGGTGACAATAAGATTTTCGATATGTGAGACAAATTCTTGCAATCTTGCAATCTTCCTACTAATTAGTTTATTATAAACACAGTTATTGAAGTTTTTCATTAGCAATGGAAAATTTCTTAAGGATTAGGGATGGATTACGAAATAAATAATACAAATAGTACACGGTATCGATTTGTCCAGTCATAGTGAGTACATTGCTAGATATTATAATGACTGGTCATGTGTAGATAATGTGATAAATTCATCACTTTCTCTGGATATTAATCATAATAGCTGGCCAAAGGCACCCAAAGTAATAAATACAGCCCCACTTCCCCTCCCGCGCCTTATTCCGTTGCCGCACGATCGGTATATTTACCAAAATCTTAGGTTAGGTCAGGATTGTACAGAAATATTCAGGTGTCCACTTGGCAGGGCACTTAGGTTCTATTGGTTTGAAGTGAAAAATTAAAATAATGAAAATAGTAGTACAAAACTGTAAGGAGTAAGGAACCATCGTAATCGGCATCGGCATCGTAATTTGTACGTACTCGACCCATCACACAATACAAGAATTTAAAAATTCATGGTCAACATAGTTGTAGATTTAGCGTTCACGTTTTAACGGGTTGCCGCTCGAAAAAAAAAAGACTAGATAAAAATTTATATTTTCTTTTATGTTAAGGAATATATCTATCGAAATTAATGCAATTAAATACGGTGACTTAAAAATGTTAATATAAAATTAAAACATAAGTGTCTCAACTGAGTTTTTTGAGCCAAAATTTTTGATCAAAATCATTTTTAGATGGCAAGATGAAAGAACGAGACACAAGGCCTCCGTTATTATCTCCTGTTCTCGCCCTTGGGCATAGGGGGCCCAAGGAAGATTCGTGCGAACAAGAGAGATTGGCTCTTAGACATAGGGGGTCTAAGGGTATGAATAAGAAAGATCGGGTCCGATGGTCAGATGAGATAAGATTCCGCATGGGAGATGAGTTTGATTCCTTACACGTCCACGGCTAGAAATAACAGGAATAATAGATCAGATCTTAGGGCGTCACAAATGGTGATGTCATAGTTAATTTAATCATGCAGGTTACCGGTGCACTCCCGCAGCGGAGAGAGAGAGAATTAATTGGAGTAGTGCGGTGCGACAGGAGCCTTCTAGTTGATGGGCAGGTATGACTCCATTGTGATAGTTAATTAAATCGGTGACATTCTGTTCCACTAGACATCCTTTTTTAATATCCATATACAAGCGGTTCAACCGTGTATATCGCGTAGTTACCCGTAAATATATACCTAGAGAGAAAGCAGATAGTGAAATAGAATGGCCTCGCTGACAGTTGCAGATTCTAATTTCTATTGTCATAATTATGTATTTTACTTTGACTATTCAACCTCAGGGCGAGTAACGCGCCTAATGCTACGAACAAAAAAGTCTGCCACTTTTGGTGCGGGGGAGGAAACACTACATAGACAGAACTGCACACTTTATCAATTAAATTTGTGTCATTATGGCACACAAAAGATTTAATCTCTAACACTATTACATTTACACACACATAAGTTGAATACAATGTAATACAGACAAATTATGGGTGGAACCACATTTGTGAGGATCGATTCGGATTTTGCCTATACAAAACTGTCATTTTCCATACATTCGTGTACGCATCGAAAAGCCGATTTGATCCATACACGTTTCTATGGAATTTGACAGTTTTGTATGGGCGAAATCCGAAACGATCCTCACAAATGTGGTTCCACCCTAATTGCGATGCTACCATAAGGTGGAAGACAAGGGTCTGCCCGCGAAATTCAAATTTAATTTGGCTTTTCGCAATTTGTAAACTAATACGACAAAGTAGGCCTTCTAATTGCGCCAGTGGAATTATCATCTTCAAAGGTTTACATAAAAATCTTTACTTGAAAGTGACCAATTTAAGAAATTAATCAAAATACTGAGTTGGACGTGAGTTACTCACAAATTAGTCGATATTTTGATTCTGCTGGACTGAAACTGGACACTTTCAAGTAAAATTTTTTATATAAACCTGTAAAGATGATACTGCCATTGTCGCAATTAGAATGCCATAAGCCTACTTTGTCGTATTAGTTTACAAATTGCGAAAAACCAAATTAAATTTGAATTTCGCGGGCAGAACCGTGTCTTCCACCTTAATTGGAACCAATAAAAATGTTTGTGTAAATAAAGGTATGCAGGAAGTACCAAAAAGTATCAACTATTACTTATCAGTTGTCAAATAGTGCCCTCACAAATTTTAGTTCCTTGGACATTCGTAACTGTTTAGCGCCATGTTTAGCGCCATACTGGCGTCCTTGGCGTCAATCAATCTAAAAAAATTAATATGACAGCAGCCTGTCCAGTGTTAATCATCAATTAATTATAGAAGTCAGTGGTAGGTAACCGAGCAGTGAAGTTTGAAAAAAATTACAGCTGATAATGGCGCCAAATATGAAATTCCCATGCTTAGTACGATCGTCTATGTTCACATGAAGCTTACCATTGAGTTCCAAGCAGTACTGTGGTTAAAAACCTAAAACACGGCTATACGTCGGACGCGGAAGGACGTCGCGTTGGTGACTTGCGTCTTCTGGCGTATTTCCATGCATCAACCTATATAAGTAGGTACAGCTTTAAATTCCTTTCGAATGAATGAATTTAAAACATTCGGACAATTTTTTTTTAAATACATAATTATTATATCAAAAATTCAGAATTTTTGATATGTACTTATTTAAAAAAAAATTTGTTCGGTACCTACACTGTATACCTACACTGGAAATAACAATAATTTAAAACATAGTTCGAAACCTTCGATTTGACAAAGTAAAGTGATGGTTTAAAAAACCTATAGGTAAAAAATGAAAAAGGGAACATTAAAAAAGATAACGTTTCATTAAGCTTTTCAATTGCCATGTCCGATTGAATATCCAGATTCTATAGCACTACCTAGATCTAAATTAGTGTAGTATCACTCATCAAGATTAGCTCCACAGCTAGCTCGTTTCGTGAGTCTATACTTAAGTATTTTTAAAAACTTGAAATGAAAATTCCCTTCAGTATACAGGCACTTGTTGGAATATATTTCCTTTACGGTAGGTAACAGTTTAAGTGTAGATTTAGTTAGTTATAATCATAGAATTATAACGCATAGAAAGACAGTAGCCGCGCGCGGAGTCAATTTCATGGAGGCCTTCAAAGGCTCTTTACGCCTATCGGCACGCACGTGTCGGCCAGCGAAAATAAACCCTTTTCCCAGTAACTAGCCTATAAAGACTAGTTTCGCCTACCGGCACGCACACTTCTGTACGTGTCGGAGAGCGTAAATTAACGACGCCTCTTAGCACACATACTTAGTTCGAAAAGTCGTTTGGATGTTTGGGGTATCATCCTTATTATATAATTCCGAGTGATACTGGCTATTTTTTTAACCGACTTCCAAAAAGGAGGCGGTTCTCGGCCGGTATCTTTTTTTTCACTTTCACTTCAACAAACGAGTCTCTCATATTGTGTCATCAACTCAGTCATCACAAGACGAGCGTCGCGTAAGTCGGGTTCTAATAAATATGGGCAAGTGCTGTACCTATGGACGCTTACATACCTGTGGAACCAATCGATTCCGTCGAAACTAGCAACCCTAAAATTCTAATTTAATTGATTATACGGGTCTGCCCGCGAAATTCAAATTTAATTTGGGCTTTCGCAATTTGTAAATTAACAAAGTAGGCTTATGGCATTCAAATTGCGCCAGTGGCAATACTGCCACTGGCGCAATTTGAATGCCATAAACCTACTTTATCGTATGAACATCTTTACTTGAAAGTGTCCAGTTTAAGAAATTAGTCAGAATATCGACTAATTTGTGAGTAACTCACGTCCAACTCGATATTCTGACTAATTTCTTAAACTGGACACTTTCAAGTTAAGATTTTTGTAAAAACCTGTGAAGATGATACTGCCACTGGCGCAATTTGAATGCCATAAGCGTACTTTGTCGTATTAGTTTACAAATTGCGAAAAACCAAATTAAATTTGAATTTCGCGGGCAGACCCGTATAATCAACTTTAAACGCGACCGTAAAGCTTTGTCTATGGTTGACAGTTCGCTTTCAAATTAGAACTTTTAGGGTTGCTAGTTTCGACGGAATCAATTGTGTCCACAGGTACAAGCGTCCATAGGTACAGCACTTGCCCCTAATTTGCTTGTTTCATGTAACTACTTAGAGCGCGCGGTGAGCGGACAGTATTCCGAGGATGTGTCGAAGAACTTCGTCCCACTAACTTTCGGCTGGACGCACCGCGGCAGTTTCAACATCCCGCCCTGCGTCAAAGAGCTGCTCAACTGCTGGGAGGTCATCAAGTGAGACGACACCACCTTTCTCCTTTTTTCTCTGGTTCACCTTCACCTAACAGCAGTATTATTTCACGTTTTGCTTTGATAATAATATGTCGTACAATGACGTCTATATAACTTATAAGTTACACTCATGGAACTAGGGATTACGACTAATGGTTACACTACTCATTCCGTGTATAGTAGCGGCACGAAAGTCTAGCGAGGCTCAGAAGGGCTGGAACCCAGAGCCGTAAAGCCAGTTAAATAAAAAAATAAATAAAAAGAAAGTCTAGCGGTGCGCAGTAGTCGAAAATAAGATATATCATGGCGCTGATTGGCTTTCCAGTCGCATTCCGGCCGTTGTTATTGGTTGCGCGACAGTACCCCATGCGCAGCTATTTTGTTCAGCGATAGACTTTCGTGCCGCGACCTACAAAACAATATTGAAACGTATAAATCCTAGTTCCATGACGTACTTAGTCCCGGGTTATTGTGTTCTGTGTACCTAGTAGTGCAAGGCTCAGAACCAGAAGGGCTGGAACCCAGAGCCGTAAAGCCAGTTAAAAAAAAAATCGAAAGAAGCCTCAATAGCCCAACGGTTAAAGTTGCGTACTGAAAACTGAAAGGTCGCAGGTTCGAATCCCACCCGTTTCACTATTGTCGTACCTTGGCTGGTATTCTTAAGTACAAAAAAAAATTCTAATCACGCCATTCTTACACGAAGTGATTATATTCTATTAATCTGTGATTATTATATTCCCTTGGCGCGTGACACGTGCATTTAAACAACTACTTTATGTGAAACTGAATGTGACAGTGAGCTACATAGGTAATTTAATCCAGTCGACAGGTAGGAAAAAGTGAGTTTAGGTGGAAAAAGTCGGAAGTTCAATGGTGTTTTATAGATAACCTTTCGAGAGACCATGTCCAACTTTTCTTCTTCATCAACCGATAGACGTCCACAGCTGGACAAAGTTCTCTTGCATGGACTTCCACAGGTCTCGGTCTTGCGCCGTCTATGTCCAACAGCGGACTTCTATCGGTTGACATGATGATGATCACCGGTCGTGACCAGTTCTGTGTGGGCAGGCCGGACCTGGTGTGCTCGGGCGCTACAATCTTCGAGTCGGTGTGCGGCCTGCTGCGGCACCAGTGCACGGACGCGCAGCACTGGGTCAGCCGTGAGTATCGGCTGCTCACTTCGCTCGCCGCGACCAGCCTCCCATATCGTCTTCGAGTCGGTGTGCGGCCTGCTGCGGCACCAGTGCACGGACGCGCAGCACTGGGTCAGCCGTGAGTATCGGCTGCTCACTTCGCTCGCCGCGACCAGCCTCCCATATCGTCTTCGAGTCGGTGTGCGGCCTGCTGCGGCACCAGTGCACGGACGCGCAGCACTGGGTCAGCCGTGAGTATCGGCTGCTCACTTCGCTCGCCGCGACCAGCCTCCCATATCGTCTTCGAGTCGGTGTGCGGCCTGCTGCGGCACCAGTGCACGGACACGGACGGATACTATGCTATGTATGCAGTGTTTCCACAATGAGGAGAAGTTCCACAAAAGCATACCTTATCATAATTCAACACATGTTAAGACGGGCAGACAGAAAGTAGCCCCCCAGTACCACCCGAAAAAAATGTTTCCAGCTAAATTGGCGCATCTTGATAATACTCATATATATTTTTTTTCATTTCAGCTTTGTTGGCCCCGGTACACGAGGGGTTTTGTGATAGTTTGTGACCTGTGATGCATATACTATACCTACTAACCTAACCCAAACCTCCCCTACGCTATGATATTCAAACGATATTTATGGGTACCTACCACCTACAGGAAGTTAGGGGAAGTTACACAGAAAAAAGATACAACCATGGAACTAGGAATAACGACTACGAAACAACACACGAACGACAAAAGAACTAAACTAGGATAACCTGCCAAATCAAAAATTTGTATGCTACAAGGCTTGCGTGAAAAGGCACAAGTAATGTGCCCCTCCCTTCCTCCCATATTAGTGACTGAGTTTCCACGGCGCGGTTCGCACTCGCGCCCGCAGCGGTTGCGGTACCGCTGTTACCGCACCTGCCGCGGGCGCAAACCGCGCCGTGGAAAATCACCGTAAGGATTCAGAAATGATGATGATGACAGTAGGTACATATTCTACAAGGATATTGAAATAAAAGATGTCATTAGTCGGAAATGCAAGTTTTATTACTCATAAGCATAGTCCTCACTTGAAACATCACTGACAAAATATTTAGTTGGTCTACGCGGCTCTTCAGTTCCCATACATCGTTACAATTAGGGTTGGAACGCATGGGCGGTTAAATAAACGCAGGTCAAATAACCGCTGCGGTATATTGTGCGCCGTTTGGGACGCATAACTCGAAAACTGATAAACGTTAGGGATCCAAGGTGCACGAATCCAAAAAAACTGCAGCGTCGGAAGACACCTCATACATAGACGGACGATCTAAGCAGGTCACTGTTATAAGCCGCCGAGTACCCAGTGAATCCAATACACTTGTAACTATAAGAAAAACTGATTTTGAATCATGATAGAATACTTTTTTTCAGTTGTTCGAATTACTCCAAAATTTTCTTTACAAACTATTTAGTGCTTGGTATCAACAAATCAGAATCAGAACCAGTAACCAGTATTTTGGAGTAATTCGAACTGAAAAAAAATTGGTTGTCTGTAAAGTCAGTTTACAGACGATAGTTTTACGTGATAAGTGATAACGTCATAAAGAAACATTGACGGTGACTGGCGGGCGGCGGGCGCTTGAGCCGATCGTGCCTCTCTATCGCTTGTTCCGTCCTCTCGCTTGCACGCACAGACTCAGGCGGAACGTGACACTTTTTCGTGCGTGCAGCCGGTGTTCATCGATTTATAAGACGTCATATTATTTATTTATAAGATTTATATCACGTCAAATAAGCCTCACTCAGCTCAGACTCAAGACTCAAGTTAAAATAAGATGATTTATGTCGGGGACAATTTACGTCCCGTTTTAACCCTAGAGTCACTGTCAGAGTCAGAAGAGTAGAGTGTGAGTCTGAGTAGAGTCAGAGAACGCTCTATAGATCTTGCCCTGAGATACAGTGTTTCGGATTCACAAGGTACCGCAGTAAAAGATCGAGTTTCTAAGGCGACGTTTTCGCACAGGCGAATCGCCGCGCGGCGCGCGGTTCGACGTGTCGGGCGATATGGCCAAGGTATGAGGGCGAGAGAGAGCGAGCGAGCGACGCACCGCGCGTCACGCGGCGATTCGCCTGTGCGAAAACGTCGCCTCAGACTATCCTTGCAGGTTGAGAAAACGATTTTGAATGTGTACAAAAATTGACTCCTCGCAGTTAAACATTGCGTGGCACAAGTCAAGGCGGGTACTCTAACAGCGTTTATTTAATCGCCCGTGCGTTACTACCCTTACGCAGGAGATGGCCCTGGTATGGCGATTGCGAAGTACCTAACAGCGATTCTTTTACAAAACAAACTCTAAACATATCAGCTAAGCGACACCGATGTGAAATTTTGCTTAAATCGTTCGTTACAATTTACATTCAACTGTCTAATAAAGTGACCGCATTTAATAAATCGGTTATTTACAATTTATCGCCACTACAATGTGGACATGCGATTTATGATTTGGTAGACTCATTGTCGATTCAAAAGCACTTGTAAAAAAGTTTATTTGAATAAAAAACATTTCTATTCTATTCTATGACGTCGCCATAGCATCGCATTCGCCTTACCACTGCGACTGGCCTTAACACTGTCCCTATATTACGCGAATTAACGCACCGTGAAAACCTAGTTAACAGCAAACGTTATATTTTGGTGATAAAAAGTTGCAGGCACGATGTACATACCTATGTAAAAGTCACTGGTGGGCGTTAAGACAAATAATAAAGGAACGGTATAGAACCTTCTACAAATCTTTCATTACAAAATACATAATTTAAATTAAAATAGAACAGAAGCCGTCGACATAAAATGTGTGTAAAATAAAATCAATACACAGGACCTTAGAACAAAAACTGATCAATCGACTCAGGATCCTTTCCATAGGCTGATACTTACAAACTGTAGACTTGAATAGTTTGAACCGTACCTAAAGCCGGTATTAAAACTTTAGCTAATCCAAAATCAACGGATTACTTACAGAAGATTGAATTTAACCAGATAAGGCCTAGCGCAAACATACAACTTTTAGTTGAACAACTATTTAGTTGTTTTTCATAAGTTTATAGGAATGTACTGCGATCATAGAATGTGCGAAAACTATCAACACGATAGTTGCTCGACAAAAAAATCAAAAAGCCGTACGATTTGCTTTTGATTATAGTTTATTTGTGTGGAATTCACGAAAAGTACACAACTCGACTAAACAGTTTAGTCGATGTAAAAGTTGTATGTATGCGCCTTACCTAATATGTAGTACATTGTGATAATTCGATCCACGTATTGAGTCTGCAATCTATTTTACCATTTGGTAAATAGTAATACATAAAATGTACTATATCTGGATTAATTTATCGACTTTTTTTTAGATTTTGGATCAGGTAGGCTTTTAATTTAACACCGAACTATAAATGTAGTATGCCTTTCAGAAATGATTGTGATTAACGCATTGTTGCTGTCAAATTTCGTTGCTAGCACCTCAGGTTTCGCCACGAAAGCTGATTTTTTGCGTAAGTCTCTCTCAATAGTGCCGAGCGCGCTCCATACAAACGAAGTTTGTTTTCACCATATCAATCTGACAAACCGACACAGACACACATATTATATTACTTTCCAAAAATAGAGCCGAGAGCGTGCTTAATAAATTCAAATAAGAATCAAAATTCGTTTGTATGGGGAGCACTCGAGAGAGAACGCTATTAGGGTAACTTAAGGTGAAGTATCCGGAACGCTTTAAAAACACAGTCACGAAACATCCTAAATCTGTGCAGAATCACCGATTTTTGCAATTGACTTTCGTGACTCATAAAAAAAAAAACTATTATTCATATTGTCGGTCAATCAATTCGCCGCAAACGTTAAAAGACATTCACAAAATAAAATCAACGTTTAAAATAATAAAACATAATATGTAAGCACGTATTGCATACAATACAAAGTTGCACGTAAAATTTACAATATTCTAGAATAATAACTTAACAAATCCAAATCAGCTGCCGACACACACATATTATAAAATATCACGACGAAAATTTTCGTCGTACTATGTCGTATTCGTCCAATAGCGACGAAAAGTTTCGTCTTACTATCACCTGAAGGCCGCCGTCGAGCCAAGCCTTTAAGAAAATCGTGAAAAACTTACATTCCAAATATACTCAGCTCGAATACCTATCCAGTATCCATTCAACTTTTGCCGCATTATATTAATTTTCATACTTTTAAATAGCACGTAAATATACCTATTTATATTTTATTAGTTAAAAAAAAACAACAAATAACTGGCGTAGAAAACCTGGTCTATGATAGTTGGTGTACTACAAAGTCTCGATTGCTTGTAAACTTTTACGTTGAAGAACGGTTTTATTTTGTACCATATTGTTACAGCCATAAGGGTCAAATTCATCATTATCATCTACTGTGACATTCTTTTTCAGAAAACTGTTTTCGCAATTTAAACCTTATGATTGCAACAATGTGTTATAAAATAAGTTGCATTATATTGACCGGTCACCCGCACCATGCTCAACGAAAAACTTGCTCACTTTAGTCCCTTCGCCGAGCGCTGGGCTAACGTGTAGATGGGGCATGATACTCGAGATTCGATGTACAATTACTATTGTATTATCTCGATCATATGTAGAGTAAACGAGGCATTTCAATGGTAACAAATTAGGCATTCAACACTGACTTCTATGGCAACGTCAGACAGTCAATAAATATCGAAATACCGTCATTTTAAACTAGAACTACCGCCATTTTAAACTAGAACTACCTTCATTTTCATCAACCAAAAAACGTCGACTGGCTCTCGGTTTTTTGTTACACGGTAGGCTCTCGCTTGGCAACAATCATGCCTGATGGGAAACAATGATGGTCTAGATTGGAGCGCGCTATCGCTTGCAAGAATCGCCACAGGACACGATGCTGTGACGCTTGTATCCAAGAGTTCTCAGGGTTTCGCTAGAGATCGTCTATGCATGTAGTGGGGGTCTTCCAAAGTCTATTGGTTCTTCAACTCAGAATCTTTTTTTATGCATGTTTACCGATTAAGTACTCGATGACGCCTGAACCGATTTAGAAAATTCTTTTTTGTTTCAAAGGGCTTCCCAGGTGGTCCCATTTAAATTTTACTGAAATCGGTCGAGCGGTTAAAAAAAATCAACAATAAATAGTCATTTTTTTTAAAGAATTTTGTTAGCGAACATTTACTCAGAGTAGGATAAAGTAATTACAAAGATCACGAATATCGCGACATTTACTGACCATCTGAACCTTGCCTGTAAATTAGTAAAAATACGGTGTCTAGCATATCTTAAGACGGGTTTAGACTGATAGAAATAGCAACAGCTTATAAATGGCAGTTCCTTAATGTAAACATTAAACTATCATCGAAACAGTAAAGTATTGGGGTTTGCTGATAAGATTATCTCAGCAGCATGAAATTTTATTTTTAGTCTCCATTGACAAATTCTCCGACATCAAACAGAATACGAAAACTGTCAATATATACAACTTATTCGGTGGTTAAGGTTTACTTGATTGTGATAAAGTCACTGCAGTGATAGCCTAATGGTTAGGACTGTGGTCTCCTATTCGGGGGGTCGCAGCCTCGCAGGTTCGATCCCGGGTCGACGCACCTCTGACTTTTCGGAGTCAAGTGCGTTTAAGCAATTAAATATCACTTGCTTCAACGGCGAAGGAAAACATCGTGAGGAAACCTGCACACCTGAGAGTTCTTCATAATGCTCTCGAAGGTGTGTGAAGTCCGCCAATTCGCATCGGGCCAGCGTGGTGGACTATGGCCTATAACCCTTCTCTGAGAGGAGACCTGCGCTCAATAGTGAGCGGTTAATGGGTTCCTAATGATGATGATGATGATGAAGTCACAAAATAAGCAAAGAAGAAGTTTACCCGCCGATTGTGACATAGGATTTTCGGGTAAGACCTATAGATGGCGCTTTCACTCAGCTCAGCCTCAAGACTGAGTTAAAACGAGACACATCTATGTCGGGACAAATTTGTGTCTCATTTTAACTCTATCTTGAGTCTTGAGCAGAGCCAGAGTACGCTCCATAGATCTCAGACTTAGTCTAATCCCGTCTTTTTACCAGAAGTCAGTATATTTTGATTGTATCGTTAGCTATCTTATCTCTATTATCCCTACGAGCCGTGTCGGTAGGCGTCGCGTGCCGAATTCAAAACACTACAATATACATTCATACACTCCCCTATACACTTCGCGTCACGAAAGTTGAAATTGTACAACTAAAATATACATCTGTAGACTGTACCCATAGAATATTTGTCTATGGTCTGTAACCCCTAAAGTAGAATCAATAATTCAGTAGAGTGAAATGTCAGTTGCTAATGTCACTTTGTAAAATAATATTGCCATATTTAATGTAATAGTGATGTTCTAGTACAGTAGGTAGTGATAGCTGTAGTAATGTACTTTTACATTTCATTTTATAAATCTCATAAGATCACATAATATTATGTAATAGAAATAGTAATAAAGGTCACCCTTTTAAAGCTGTAATAATAGAAAGCACGAATAGAAATATTTAAGATCTATTTTTAGTACTAAAAGTTGTTTTATCTCCTCAGTATAGGCCGACAAAGACGAGATCAGATTTTCCATAAGATATTAATTGCTATTCAAAATATTTTTGTATCAATTATAATAAACACAATTTGGGAATTTTCTTAGGAAAAAAAATATAAAAATAAGTGTTTTGGTACACGACGTAATGAGTAAGTGATTGATGTGGATCCTTTAGTCACAATACTATTTTTTTAATCAGAAACTGACAACACTGTAAATGTCAATTCACTCTACTGAATTATTGATACTACTTTTAGTACGAGTTTACTAGTTTTTTCCATACCTAACGACAACGAGGGTCTCAAAATCAATCGGATTTCAGTAAAGCTATTACTCTATCAGTTGAGATGATACTAATATTTGCAGTTATCGTTTCCGTAAGGTAGCATATCATTATAACGTCAAGAGTGAAATGGACCTAACTATTCTTCAATTAAAGTTTAAAATCTTCGCTAACGGCGGAAGCAGCACAGCTATAAAGGTACGGAGCGACTCGATTCGAATTTCGTTTTCAAACATTATAAAAACTATTAGGGATACAATATAAAACCTACTAGGGCTATTGATGAGGTCAATGCGTTATGAAACTTTCGTGACGCGTGACTATACTTATAAACGATTCCCCTAAAACATATTGCAACCAAAATAATATCTGGCTTGAATAAAATTAAAAACAATTACTTCAGACGCGTTGAGCGAAAAGTCGATTAAATTGTCATTTTATTTAGTCCCTTGGCTTGCCGTCTGATGTAATATATTGTTTATGGTAATTAGCAACCACCATATTTTATCGTTCTGTCTTGCTCAGTGACTCATACGTGAGCGAGACAGACATGGTAAAGTTACCAATTTAACCGTAATAGTTATTAACGATCCAAGGAAGTGTGACCTAGATAAAGTGACAATACTGAGCGACTACACTCTCAAAGCGTTTGAATTATCCGATCTTACGCACACACCCACAACTTAGGAACATATACACGCGCCCCTGTGAGAGGCCCCACCCACACACACAGACCTTCGTGACAACACACACACACACACACACACACACACACAATTATCGACCTACACATGTGTTTCGAATCATTTAACTTCAGAATTAGGTAAGTATAATTATTATTAGTGTGCTCCAGAATTTCAAGAATCGGAAACCTCCGCAATAATTGCTAACTCGTTTAAAAAAAAGGAATTCCACAAACAGGTAATAATATACATGGTGTCTTACAAAAACGGCCCCAAAAATGTGTCGGATAAAAAAATCTCAAGGTAATCTATATATATAAAAGAAAGTGGTGTTAGTTACACTATTTATAACTCAAGAACGGATGAACCGATTTGGCTAAAAATTGGTGGAGAGGTAGCTTAGAACCAGGAGACGGACATAGGATACTTTTTATCCCGTTCGACCGCGTTTCCTTCAAGTCACTATAAAACGTGGTTTAAGAAAAACGCATCTGACATGGAATTACAAAACGCAAATGACAGTGGAATAACAAAACGTTAATGACAGCTAAACGTAATTTTGTCTTTGGTTAAGTATGGTAAAAAATTTGACAATTATAAAAAGGTTTTATAATAAAGCATTACTGATATTATAAATGCGAAAGTGTGTTTGATTGTTGGTTTGTCCTTCAATCACGTCGCAACAGAACAGCGGATTGATGCGATTTTTTGCATGGGTATAGTAATGGATGTAGTAGTGGTTCCTCAGACCGGGAGAGCTACTTTTTATCTCGGATAATGAAAGAGTTCCCGCGGGATTTTTAAAAACTAAACCCAAGCGGACGAAGTCGCGGGCATCAGCTAGTATCTAATAAAAATTAGTTCAGGTCACACACAGAATAGTGATTAAAAGTTATAATGTGATAATAAACTTTTTGTTTAATTTTTTTTTGAATATTTCTCATTGGAACGTTCTTTATATTTTATTTTCGTTTTGCCAATGGACAAAAGGCACTGGGTACATTAACTGGTTTGCATTTGTAAGACGATAAAAAAGTCACCGTGTGTAGTAAGTAATACAAAAGTTTTCTATAAAGCAATAGTAGGTATTTCCGATTCTTAACTAATTAATATTGGCAGCTACTATTTTAAAACATTAATAACGTCATTTAAAAATCTGTCGACACAAAATGGTAGGATAGTACCAGAAAAGGCAAATATTTCCGTTATATGCTAAAATTAGGGTTGTCACTTAGATTGTTTGTATAAATGTCGCTTTTTCAAACTAGTTAATTAGAAATTATTTAAAATTATCAAAATCTAACTATTTTAAGAAGATTGCGAGATTTATTTAAGGATTTATGTACATAATAAAACAAATCGGTTATAAAATTTTAGGTCAGTTTTGAATAAGCAAAAACGTGACAACCCTAGCAAAATGACACATATTAGAAGTAACATAACATGTATGGCATCTATTTACAGATATTTATGTATATTTATGACAGAAACCGTACAAAATAACACCTTCATACACGTGCCATTCAAAAATGACAGTCGGCCATTTTTATATTTCATTTTATGACGATAATATAGCTTCAAGGTAAAATATAAATACTTTAATGCGTTTAGAAATCTTTCTATGTTTTTTTTTATATTGTCTATGGTAGCTGCCATGTTAGAATTAGGATCCGTCTCACACATAACCCGAATAAATACATTTGATACAAAATTTCTAACACTACATGCAGTGTCTCTATAAAAATAAAACCAGTGTAGTCCTAAATTGTGCTCAAATTCACACTATTATGATCTATTGAGACAACTCTTTTTCAGAAAATCTGTTTTCGTAATTTGAACCTTATGGCTACGTTAATATGGTACAAAATAAGTTACGTTCTTTTCATATGTCTATGGATCAACCCGAGTGAGTTGCAATAGAAAAACAAAGATGGCCAACTGACACTATCAAATGTCCACGATTGTACTATACACTATTAAACGTAGCTATATAAATTGCAGCCCAACTTAAAATCTAACGCAAAATTATTCCTCCTACATCATAGTATATTCATTATATAATATAGTTAATATATTTGGTTCTCACTAAAGTAATCGAAGGTCACGCACTCGCATATATCTCCTATACATATACATACAAAAGGCATCGTATTTAATAAGTCATATTATGATATAAATTGTATGTAATGCCACTGTTTGCGTGTTTTCAAAGTGTTTCAAAACACGCGTTTACAAAGTCAAAAATTAATTAAGGAAAATATTCAATAGTATTTTAACCTTCTTTTGTTTAATCATACTCCTTGAGTAGGTTGCCTGATTCTTGAATCTTTGCGTTTAGTGGAGTAATAAATTAATATAAATTGAATATTGGTTCGATTAATAAGTATTACTTACACTAAGCAAGAAAAGTTGCAAGGTGTTAAGTTATAAAATCTACACGTAGGTATATTTTGTCATTAACGACGTCTGATAAACATTAAAGAAGTCTTTGAAAGAATAAAAACAATCAAAAAGGTATTTTCATCATTGTAACTTTATAGAATGGAACTAGACATTTTTTGAAATTGTTTCAGTTTTAAAATAATGTCATAATATTTATTTATTCTAATTTAAGCAACATATTTCGTCATGATGAATCAGAAGTATGAAAAAAAAAACTAAAACTTAATAGGTGTGCTTAATTTTCATAAAAGTAGTATACTTTATAATTTATCGACATCGACTAAATTACTAGGCAAGCGTGCGCTCACATCGATACTCGATAGGCAAACATCGATACTGTGGCATTACAAAACGATTTCTCAGCGACAAAGAAGTTCTATGAACTCCCACAATAATTTATAGACACGAGCAATAGAATCACACCGCATACTTAATAGGTAAATATTTATTATGTGAAAAGTTATTATAATATCAATAATCAATATATTAATTTAAACTAAATAAGACAGGTCACGCTTGGCAGCTGCCCTACGCGATCTCTAATAAAAGTAGTCATAATTTTAAAAAAAGTGGCCGTCACATAATGCCCGGCAGATGTGAAACGCGTCACGGCCGACATAAGAGAGCGTCATGCCATTTGTCGTCACCTTATACAACATGACGCTCTTTCACCTAAAGTGCGTCCATCATAGATGTTTCACATCACAAAAATTGGTACGAATTCGGTTCTACACAATTGAAGACGCCTGTCTTGATATGCTGTCCTTTTTCGGCACTACTTTTGAAATAGTATATATTTGTTTTTGTTTACAACCGAATAAGCACCATTATAAAACGATCGATATTTAGATCTTATATAAAGTTAAAATAAATCATCATCGGCAAATTCGTACCGCCAAGCGGCTTAGCGTACCGGTACGATCGTATTAGAACGTTATGAAAATAAAAATTATTTTTATAGATCGCATTGCACGCTAGGACTCTAAAAGCAAATGCAAGTGTAATAATATACATTTCAAAAAAAAAAAAACACCTATTTTCAGAGTCGGCTAATAAAATCAACAGTCTAAAAAATAGAGTTAAAAATAAAAAAAACACATTATCTACACAAGTAGACGAAATCGCGCGGGGTCTTTTATTTATTGCGTAAGAATTTTTGAATTTTGAGTCATCCAATGTAAAGGGACTGAGAGGAAATTTTGCATTCATTCATAATTCTATTTACGCCAACGAATAATGTCAACGTAACATAGAAAAGTGGTATCACCGTAACTATAACGTGTTAACGATGTCTACACAAAGGTTTTTCAAAAAAGTTGTACCATTTTCCCCCTTCTTTCGCATTCTCCTCTCGTTTCCATCTGTTCCCCTCATCAATTCGTTACGCAACAAACACTGCCCCCTGCCGGCCGGTCGGCGCCCTAGAAGAGCCGCGCGCGCCGCTTGAGCTCGTTGCGGCGCCACTGCGGCAGGCGGTAGAACTCCTGCCGCCCCACCTGCAGGATCGCCTCGAACTCCGCGTCCGATAGATGGCGCTGCAACCATAGACAAATAAAATCGAATAAATCAAATCATTTATTTTCGTAGATTGAGTAGTACAATGGTGTTACATTATAATAAAGGTGCATATAATCTGCCGGATAGGCATGAAAAATAATATTTAATAATTCTTATTCTATGTTTATGTGTATGTAGGTGGTAGAACTAAAGAGCTTTACAATAACAACATTTCATAAATGTAAGCGCTCAGTAGAATTTCGAGGAGGTACCTCTTATCGATTTAATTGAAGTGTCATCGTGTTTTTATTGAGTTTTAAAACAACTCCGCGTCCGATAGATGGCGCTGCAACCATAGACAAGTGTCACTGTTTTCATTGAGTTAAAACAACTCCGCGTCCGATAGATGGTGCTGCAACCATAGACAAGTGTCACTGTTTTTATCGAGTTAAAAACAACTCCGCGTCCGATAGATGGCGCTGCAACCATAGCAAGTGTCACTGTAAATAATGAGTTTTATCAACTCCGCGTTTGATAGATGGCACTGAAACCATAGACAAGTGTCATTTTGTTTTTATTGAGATAAATAAAACAACTCCACGTGTGACAGATGGCGCTGCAACCATAGACAAGTGTCATTGTGTATTTATTGAGTTACAAGATGATGCCCGCGACTTCGTCCGCGTGGATTAATTCCCACGCCACGCCGCGCACGCCCACGCCCACGCCCACGGGTGGCCACTCACCTCCAGGTTGAGCCGGTCGACGTCGGGCGGCAGGCGGTAGTTGGTGATGAGCAGCAGGTGGTAGGGGTACAGCTTGGCGGGCTCGTGCAGCAGGTGCGACGTGGCCATGTTGGGCAGCGAGCGCCGCACGCCGCCGCCGCGCACGCCCACGCCCACGCCCACGCCCACGCCCGCCGCCGACGCCGCGCCCGCGCCGCGCACCACCACGCCGCCGTCGGTCGTCTGCAACGAGCGCACCGTCAGCAACCCATCTACAGCTCGCTACTGAGCGCAGGCCTGCACGCCTAGCATGCGCGCGCAAGAAAATTTTGTCTACCCCATTTCTCGTATTATCTCTATCGAAAGTAACATGGTTGCACATGATTCGTCTCGTTACATCAAAAGTAGAGACAAAAATATTTTCTCTATTTTTCTCTACGAACTCTTAACATGGCGACGTAAGTTTCTCGAATTTTGAAGTTTAAAAGAGAGATATTTCTCGTCATTTTTAAAGGTTTCATTGCACACATGAAAGTAAACTCGCCGGCATATTTAGCGGAACATAAAAAAAAGGTCCATAATTAAAAAAATATGGTTTTATTTTAAAATCTACTTACTACACTTCTTTTGTTATTTAAAGTTTCATTTGTTTTACTTAAAATGAGATCACATTAAGAACAGATTTTGCGAGTAAAGGCTATTTGTGAAAAATTGTACATTTTTGAACTTTTCATGTAACCGGGAAAAGTGAAATTTAATATTAAAATAACAATTAATTAAATTAGAAAAATGGTGATTAATATCGCGTATTTCCTCCACGTGCTCTTATTAAAGTTTCTACCCGTCTAGGCATACTGAGAATGATGTTATCGATGGTCTCCTGGGATAGTCTCCGCCATTCCTCAACTACGGCGATTCGCAGTTCTCCCACGTTGGCAGGAGCTGGAATTCTGGACTTAACTTTTCTTTTCAGCAAGTCCCAAACGTGCTCTATTGGGTTCATATCCGGTGATCTCGCCGGCCACTCCATAACAGTGATATTCATATCATTAAGATAAGCTTGAGTTACCCGAGCGGTATGCGGCCGAGCATTATCCTGCATGAAAACAAAATCGTCACCGATACATGGGGCACACGGTACGACATTTTCTTCTAAAACTTATCTGATATAGCGGTCTGCAGTGAGACTCTCTCTATCAATCACTACCAAGTCTGTGTGAGCTCCCAAACAAATGCCCGCCCAAACCATTATTGATCCACTACCGTATGCAACTGTAGTTTCAAAATTTGTCTGAATGTATCGTTCTCCTTTGCGTCTGTATATTCTTTGCCTGCCGTCAATTTGATTTAAGAGAATTCTGCACTCATCACTAAACAATACCTTACTCCATTGGTCCGCGTTCCAAAGTCGATGTTCCTGAGCAAAAGTTAACCTGTTTTTACGATGATATACCTCGAGCCTTGGAGCATTGGCGGGCACAAATGAACCCAAACCAGCTTCTTCGAGCCTTCTTCGTACCGTACGCTCACTTACGGTTACACCCCGCACTGCTTCTAACTCATGTCGGGCTTGGACGGCCGTCAAACGGGGGTTCCTACGTACACGAAGCCGAATGAAACGATCATCCCTACTCGAAGTGCGTCTTTTTGCCTGCCTTGTCTGTTCCTTGTGCCTTGTCCTGCTCTTCTCACATAAGTACCGGTCTCCCTGAACCGTTGGATACTGCGATGGATCGTTGAAACTGGTCGACGAAGATCTCTGGATATCACTCTGTAGGTTTGACCATTTCTTCGCATTTCGAGTGCCCTGGCAATCTCCGTTGGGGCTAAGTCATAATTCAGTCATCAACTCCAGAAAGATACGCGATTAAAAAAAACTAACAAAAAACAGTATTTCAATGAAATTTTAAATCAAACTCAGAAGGAAGAAATACTCGAAGTTCGCTCCAGATAAAATTAAAATTAAAACAATTGCATAAAATGTGATGTTCAGTTGTTTTCTTAGTTTGAAAATATTTCTTTTTAAATTAAATGACGTATAAACCAGCCAGCAACCTTATATGATACTGATATCAAACCTTTTTTTTATGTTCCGCTAAATATGCCGGCGAGTTTAGTAAATTTCCATGGTCTCTGAATTATGAACGAAATCGGTGTTGCAACATTAGATTATCGTATGGTGTTTTGAAACGGCTACATCGTGCACCGGTTTGTCTACGTCTTCTGTCACGAGAAAGCAAAGTCTTGGACGAGAAATTATTCACTCGTTGCGTGCATTGTTAAGGTAAACGAGAAATCAGTCTACATCGACAATATCTCTCTCTCTCTTCGCGAGATATCACTTCGACGTACCTGCTGGGCCCGCAGGCTTTACAAGCCATAGTCCACACTGGCCCAACGCAAGTCGGCAGACTTCACACACCTTTGAGAACATTGCGGAGGACTCTCAGGTGTGCAGGTTTCCTCACGATATTTTTTTAAATTCCAATTTATTTCCAATTTTATTTATTTATTAAAATATCTTATATAGACTAGCGCTTGACTGCGGTCACACCTAAATCACACGATACACCATACGATCACACGATAGTATGTGAAGATGCAACCTACGATAGAGCGCGCTTGCCTAGAAGATCATTCCTCGATCCTATTTACTCTTGATTTAGTAGTTTGAATTTTTATTTACTTTAAGTAAGGGGACCTCCCTTGCCATTTTGTACCAAAAGGTCCCTTTTATGTCTTCATTGAGTGGACAATACAAAGAAAAAAGAATTAGGACTGTAATTATATTTTAAGGGCGCTTGTGCACTTCCTCGTACCTATTCGATTCGTTTTCGTGATTCTTGAAAATACAATTCGAAGTAAGTCTACCTACAAAGTGTACACTGTGCGTGCGCTTGTGCACTCATTCGATTCGTATTTTGACGGATTCGTATTTTTGTATGACGGCCACTTCGAATCGTATTTTAAGGAATACGATTACGAATGGAATACGTATAAGTGCACAAACGCCCTAACGATTGACTTGCCGTCATTTCACACGTTATTTATTTACAGTCTCGATTGAAAATGTGTCGTTATTGCAAGAAGAACACAAAAGCACTCACCACAGCACTTCTATCCACGTCGGTGATAGAGCCGGCAGAAACTGGAAATTGAAAAACGAATTTTTAAATCAATTACGTCAAAATAAAAATCAAAGTAAAATTGATTAAGTGCCAATTTCACGAACACCGTAACGTTTAAGTGAAAAACAAACAGTTTTTGTATTGAAAATCTAATTTATTCTAGCATCTAATTTATTCTTCGGTTAAACGTTTCTCGATGTTCGAATTGGCTCTTAAGGTGGAAGACACGGGTTCTGCCCGCGAAATTCAAATTTAATTTGGTTTTTCGCAATTTGTAGACTAATACGACAAAGTAGGCTTATGGCCTTCGAATTGCGACAATGGCAGTATCATCTTCACAGGTTTATATAAAAATCTTTACTTGAAAGTGTCCAGTTTAAGAAATTAATCAAAACATCGACTAATTTGTGAGTAACTCACGTCCAACTCGGTATTTTGATTAATTTCTTAAACTGGTCACTTTCAAGTAAAGATTTTTATGTAAACCTGTGAAGATGATACTGCCATTGTCGCAATTAGAAGGCCATAAGCCTACTTTGTCGTATTCGTTTACAAATTGCGGAAAACCAAATTAAATTTGAATTTCGCGGGGAGAACCGTGTCTTCCACCTTAAAAATAACAGCAATAACCCGGAAAAATACCAGAGGAAAGTTCTTATTGGACAAAGACTGTCACTCGAAAAGCTAAGCTGTCATGCCGTGATGTCTACAGCAAGCTTAGCTTTGTTCGCCGCGTGCTTACAGTGATGAATTGATATCGGTCGTAATGGATTGCCAAGTGAGGGTAGTACAGCAAAATTCCATAAAAATAACAATCTTCAGCTATAGTCGCAGTTTTAATCAGACTAATGTCACGGCTAATGTGGTCTGTCTTCCTTAAACATATCGACTGGAGACGACGTTTTATATAAATACTCCTCTTACTAAAATTAGAGATCAGTAATTAAGAACTTTTTAACACTTTATAAATCAAGTTACGCCAAAAATGTACCTAGATGGTGTTACTGGGATCGTGATCTAATACTAATTACTGTGGTCAGTCTAATCATCAAAGATCTAATCATACTAATATTATAAATGCGAAAGTGTGTTGGTTTGTTGTTTTGTCCTTCAATCACGCCGCAATAGAGCCACGGATCGACGTGATTTTTTGCATGGGTATAGTTACCTGGAGTACTTTTTATCCCAGAAAATCAAAGAGTTACCGAGGGATTTTAAAACTAAATATCCACGCGGACGAAGTCGTGAGCATCAGCTAGTATTTACTAAATATTTCAATTATACAAAATTTTCATAAAAGCATACTAATATAGCTTATTTTTAGAGTGTTTGAATTTATCATTAATCTCTGGTAGATGGCGTAGCATCTGATAGGCACATAAAGTACAACCAATTTAACTTTTCAGGTGGACATAATTAGTTTGATTAAAACTACGACTATAGGTACATACTATTTATGATGAAAAAAAATAAAATCAACGATTATGGTCTTTAAAAAAATAAAAAACGAATAACTTAGTGCACTATACTGTACGGGTTTTATAGCACGATAGTAATTAGTAGGGCTGGTAGGAGGCCGTTATAGGCTAGGACTTTGGCATCAAAGCAATCGGTGACCTTGGTCAGATTGATCTTGGTTGACGGACTGAAGATATACCATTTAAAAATAATGTTTCGTCGACTTCCTCTAAATAAGGCATATTTAAGGTACTCAAGGAAAATTTCTTCCTTTCTAAATTCTCGCTAGTAGTAGATCTACGCTGGCAGATTGCCATTTTTAGACAATGCCATCTTACTTCTTAGTAATCTTAGTCCTACTATCCTACTAATATTATAAATGTGAAAGTTTGTGAGGATGGATGGATGGATAGATGTTTGTTACTCTTTAAAGCCACAACGAATGGACCGATTTGGCTAAAATTTGGAATTGAGAAGAAATGGAGAATGAAGAATGAATGGGGAGTGCTTATACCCAGGATTAACACATAGGCTATGCTTTTTATCTCGGAAAATTAAAGAGTTCCCGCGGGAATCAAAAACCTTAATCCACGCGGACTTAGTCGCGGGTATTTAACTTTCAATCATGCAGCAATGAAGATACGAATCGACGTGAATTTTTGCATGAGTATAGTTAAGGACTTAAGGGCATATAGGCTACTTTTTATTCCGGAAAATTACTTCAAGCTGAGGAAGTCATGGGCAAAAGTTAGTGTTCCATATGCATAGATTTACGTACTGATTCTTGATTGGCAGTTATTCTTAATTTTGTTTTTAGGGTTCCGTACTAAAATGGTAAAAATCGGCCAAGTGCGAGTCGGGCCTCGCTCTTTTAGGGTTCCGTTAAAAAAAAATTAAATTAAAAGATTTCCATCTACCCACCTACCCATTTTAATTTAATTTTTTTAATTTAATTTAATTTTTATTATTTGTTGTTATAGCGGCAATAAAAATACATAATATGTGAAAATTTCATCTGTTTATCTATTACGGTTTACGAGATACAGCCCGCTGACAGACGGACGGACGGACGGACGGACAGCGTAGGCTTAGTAATAGGGTCCCGTTGGTACCCTTTGGGTACGGAACCCTAAAAATGGAACCCTTATGGTGCGACTTTCTCCCTCCGTCTGTCCGTCTGTCACAGTCGATTGTTATTTAGTGTACACTTAAACCTCTTCAATCTTCAATCAAAGGTAACAGACTGAATTGATGTCAAATCGATCGTATAATGGCCGCGATGAAAAAATAATGACAAGCGGAGCTGCGGCGCTATTGGCGTCTCGCTCTTACGCGAGTGAAGTAAATATTTCCGTCCCGTTCGGAAGCGAGGCGCACGCTTTACTTACTGCAAAGGTCCGTCCGCACTGAGCGCACAAAATTAATAACACAGCCCTTGTCATATCAGTATAATATTATTTTACGAATATATACAAATCATAACTTAACTTGTAAACTGACTATATAACTCATCAAAATAATTGCGATTTTCATAGAAAACGATGTCTTGAAACGAATTTCCAACAATATAGGTACATGAAATTTTGGTTTCGTCATCATAATGGATCCTGAATCGTTGATGATTAAAACTAGCACATTTATGAACCTTTGAGCCGATTTTAAACGGCGTGATAATTGGGTATTTGACTGTTCTCAAAATGTTGATATTCTTTATTTAGGTATACTTAATCGAAAATGTAAAATACAAGGATAACATATTTTGTAAAAACAGAAAAAAAATCGGTCAAAAAACAAATATGTTTAGTTGTAAGCTGTTTTACTGCGACTATATCATCTGTCTCTTTCTAAAACGAAATTTTCTATGGAGCGTGTATGGAACTGGTGACTTGTGACGTCACACTTCAGTAGCGCTCTTTCCGTCTAACAGGAAACTTTAGAGCGATATTTAAAAAAGAAAAATGGTATTGTGTTATAATATTTAAAAACGTTATTTTAAATAAATAAAAAAAACACAAGTCAAATACCCAACTATTCCAAACACTTGTATTTATTCGATGTCGTTAACCGATAGACCTCACCTAAGTCTCTTGTTCCGTGGTCTTGCGCCCTGGGTCCAACTAAACCCTGTCCAACCATTTATTTTCTTTCTGACAGCTCACATAGTGAGAGTGAGTGAGCTGTCAAAAAGAAAATAAACGGTTGGACAGGGTATAGTGGGGCGCCCCCTGGGTCCAACTAGTGGGAGGCTTAGGTACTGCTTTGTCCGATGCGACGTCGCCATTAATAGCACTTTGGGGTCCCAACATAATTCCATTGGTTCTTCACAAAGAGTATAAGGCCGGTACTCACTGTCTGATTTGCCGCTGCTAAAGTCGGTGCTGTGGGTCTTGTCCCCGAGGCCGCTGAATGTGAAGTCGCCCTGCAAACACGCACAAGTCAACGTTACGCACTGTTTCAAAATAATTTAATATAAAAAAGAATTGGTTGTCTGTAAAGTCGGTTTACGGACGATAGTTTTACTTGATAACGTCATAAAGAAACATTGATGAAGCGTGCGGCTAGAACTAGCTCGCGACACATCCGCTAACCACAGCGCGCACGCGATGACTGGCGGGCTGCGGCGGGCGCTATAGCCTCTAGCCAACGCTTCTATAATCGTGCCTCTCTATCGCTTGTTCTACGCTCTCGCTTGCACGCTCAGGCTCAGGCGGAACGTGACACTTTTTCGTGCGTGCAGCCGGTGTTCATCGATTTATAAGACGTTATCACGTCAAAAATTCTTTTTACAAAAACCGACTTCAAGCGCCCGCGCCACTACAACGTATATAATATACCTATTGTTGATTTTTTTTAAACTGTTCGACCGATTTCGATAAAATTTAAATGGGACCACCTGGGACGTATACTCTTCGAAACAAAAAAGAATTTTCCAAATACATAGGTTCAGGCGTCTCCGAGTAATCGGTGAACATACATAAAAAAAAAAGATTCCGGCGAATTCAGAACCTCCTCCTTTTTGAAGTCGGTTAATGACATTGGGTAAGGGATTGTGATTAGGGGCTAAAAATCACTCCTACTGAGGGCAGGGCAGGCACGCTCTGCATTTTAGGTAGGTATAAAGCTACAAGTACCCGACGGGCTCGATCTGTCGACCCAATTCAATGGGCTAACGGAGTCGGAAGGGATAACAGTTACGAGATAGAAAGAGAGGCAACTTCTAGGTGAATAAAACTGTAAGTAAGCTAGCGCTGTGCGACCTAAATTGCACTTTAGTGTGTGGTGCTAAGAGTCACTATTTATTTAGATGATTTTGGAGACTGAATCTTTTATACCTGTACTATTATGTGTTCGGGGATGATTTAGGTATGGCTGGTGAAAGCGGGCATGAAATGCGTAAGTGAAGGAAACTGAAGTGGAAATGGGCGAGGCACATAGTTTGTCGAGCTGTTGGTCGTTGGCGTTGCGCGCAGTATCGGCAAACCCCTCACTAGGTGGACCGACATCAAAGGAGTCGCATGGAGCCACTGTATGCCAGCGGCGCAAGACCGATACCTGTAGAAGTCCATGCAAGAGACCTTTGTCCACCTTTGTAGACGTCTATTTTTTTTTTTAAAGAATATTAGTCAAATTTAAGTTGACTAATATCCTCCTATCCCCTCCAACTAAGCGGAAAGCTTGTGCTAAGAATGGGTACGACAATAGTGCAATGGGTGGGATTTGAACCTGCGACCTTTCAGTTTTCAGTCCGCATCTTTAACCGTTGGGCTATTGAGGCTATTGGTTGATAAAGAAGAATAAGAAGATGTTTGTACTTCTTGTACTCTGTCCTTTTTTTTAGATGTTTGTTTTATTTGAAAATGGAATTAACCGGGACGATTCTTGTCATGGGATACTGGATAGAGGCCGTGGAAGTCCACGCAGGAGACCTTTGTCCAGCAGTGGTCGTCTATCGGTTGATAAAGAAGAAGAGGGCTGTAGCGACATACGTGTACGTGCAGCGCATTTTACTGAGTTTTATAAAATGCACTGCATGACGACACACGGGGAGTTCGCCCATATACGCCATCTAGGCGAGTCGCGTAACATTTCTTGTATTGTGAACTTACTGTGTAAAAAGAAAGTAAAAAATAAACTTAGTTCCAGTGCTCTACCTGAAGTTTTAATTATCATCATCAGTGTAGGGCCCTAGGAAAAGTGGTGACCCCGACGTGATCACTAGGAAAAGGGCCATAGCGTTGTCAACTCTGCCACCTTGTGGTGCGTATACTCACCGCAGTGCTGGAGGAGAAGGTGTGTGAGCGCGCCGCCAGCCCGTAGCCCGGCCGCGGCGCCGCGCGCAGCGACGACACCACTGCAACACTGCGTCTTTACACCGCGCACTGCACCGCGCTGACCGCACTCTACCGCACTCTGCCGCGCTCTACCGCGCTCTGCCACGCTCTACCGCGCTCTACCGCACTCTACCGCGCTCTACCGCACTCTACCGCACTCGACAGCGCGTTAAACGATCACGCATCGACCAGCCCCTCTATCCAAGTTACACTTCGTTGTATTTATTCTCTTTCTACGATAGTTGTCACTTGAAGTTTTAACTAAGGTTAGACTAGATGGCGCTGCAGCTGATTAAAGACTGTGTATTGATAATATTTCGCGGCATTTTGTATGATAAATGTTTTAAATGCTAAAAAAAACAACACAAAATGCCACGAAATATTATCAATACACTTCTGTCTTTGATCAGCTGCAGCGCCATCTATAGTCTAGCCCTAACCATAACTTCAAGTGACAACTATCGAAGAAAGAGAATAGATACAACGAAGTGTAACTTGGCTAGAGGAGCACAACAGTGAGTTGAGCAAACATATACTTGCCAGCATTTGCATTAGATACTTTGATAAGTTGTAGGCTACCCTCACTTTACTGTTTTTACAGTTGGTTGGCATTAAGTATAAGGAAGAGGACAGGACTGCATCGCGTTTTCGTGACTCAAAAGCGTTCGATACGATGCTAAAAGTAGCGAAATCGCGATGCTAAAAACGCAAATCGATCGCTGTGACTGGCGTTTGTTGTGTGCCCACTGTGGTGCCCACGTTAGCGTTCGGACGCGGGTTCGAGCTTCGGAACAGCGACCAAAAAGTCTAAAAACCATAAAAACGTCGATCGCTAAAAATAGCCAGTCTGCCTTCATCCTAAGTAAGGGTAATCAGTGACAGGGGTTTTGACACAAAAAAAAATTAGGTTCTAGTAAAAACTATCAGAAAAAAAAGAATCAAAATCAGTATGGATTATCAGAAAAATCCGTTTAAGTCTTCAAAGTTGACAAAGCTTTTATGCTTACAAAATATCTTACGCAGACGTTATAGCGTTGTATACGTTTGCGAAACTCAGATCGTTGGTTGATTTGGTCTATTCTAAGTCCTAACCTAGTTTGATAGTTATGCGGGGTAGCAGAGTAAGCTGCCCGGATGAGTTGGTACCGACAGGAGAGACTGTGGAGGGGTGAAACTGATTCGACAGGAATCTGAGGCAAGGACATATTACTCATATGGCATGCAGACAATATGCTGGTAGGTAAGGTAGCTTGGAAGGTGCAAGAGTAGGACGTACTAGGGTAAGTCAACTCTGCCACTAACGGAATAGGATTTTGTTCTTAGATGAGCTCGGAAAGACAAGAGGAGTGGAGGGGTACTAGGTACTACTGAAAGGACAGGCGATGAGTAATGGGTTTATTTCCTCATGTCACATGCTCTTTAACAACTGGTTAGGTTGTTGGATGATGGAAGGGTTGATGGTACATTCAGTGCTACACAAGAGCTGGCATCGGCTTTGTAGACCGTCATCCCTGTCACAAGAAGTGGCACACTGGTACGAGTGACAGAGACGATGCTCTATGAAGCCAGGCCAATTTTCTCTTTTTGGCTTGCTTAATATTAATTGCACCGGTTACTATATTTATGTAAGCGATAATTAATGGAGCATTTCATGCGCACAGTCCGTCTGGTTGGGAGGTATTCGTATTAGGTAGACTGTTCACGGTATAGAAGTTAGAGGAATGTTAGGGATTAGTTAAAACTATGTAAGAGTCAGTCAGGAATCTTAATATATAAAAGGAAAACGGTCGCTGACTGATAGATCTATCAACGCACAACTCAGTCACTGGACAGACAAGGCTGAAAGGAATACAGGTGACGACCTCCCTGGCTCAGTGGTGAGCGCTGTTGTCTTGTAAAAGGGAGGTCCGGGGTTGGATTCCCGGCGGGTCAATTTGGGAATTTATAATTTCTGAACTGTCTCTGGTCTGGTCTGGTTGAAGGCTTTGGCCGTGGCTAGTTACCACCCTACCGTCAAAGGCGTACCGCCAAGCGATTTAGCGTTCCGGCACGATGGCGTGTAGAAACCCATTAGGGGTATGGATTGAATGTTCACTGCCATACCCCTTCCAAGTTAGCCCGCTACCATCTTAGACTGCATCTTCACTTACCATCAGGTGAGATCGCAGTCAAGGACTAGCTTGTCATCGAAAAAAAAAGGTATTTTTGAAAGTTCAACCCCGAAAGTGGTAAAATAGGGGTTTGAAAAATCGAACTTAACGTGAGCAAAGCCGCGGCCAAAAGCTAATATTTATGCATGTATGAATGCCGCGCTAATTAAAAAGGGGTAAATAGGGTAGAGATAAGGGATATCTATGAAGTACAGATACGTATACAGTAAACACGTAGTCCACCGGATTGAAATGACGAGGAAGCGGTAAGGGTTAAGCGTATGAGATAGGGTTTAATACATAAAGCAGGTTTGTATACTCACGTGTTAAGGCTACAAGATGCTGTTTGATTTCGCCTGTGCCTCATGCAGAGGTAATAACTGTGAGCTGGCTATGTGCTGGTGAGTGTACGGTTAGGATATGAGAATGGCGGTAAGGGGAAATGTATGAGATGAGGTGTGTTACTTACTTTTAACTCCTGCTGTACGCTACTGTTGACGGTATATAGGGTTGTACTCACATTGTATGCGTGTTCCTTTAGTTTTATGGGGAGTGAGGAGTAAACACGTCGCAAGGAGCCACTGAATACAGAAGATGCAATGCAGAGACGTATGAAGTTCTTACAAGAGACCCATGTCCAAAAGAGGGAAAGAGGTATTGAATAGACGTCACTTTGACTGCCTGCATATTCCTGTGTTGTTTGACGGGGAAGCGGTTACAAGGGGTCGTAAGGGGCGTACTACGCTGTAGTTACGTTTCAACTTTTTAATGTGCTAGTGAGGGTAAGAGTATCCCTGTATCTTCCAGTGTTGTTTGACGGGGTAGGGGTAACAAGGGGTCGTAAGGGGTGTAATACACCGTATTACGTTTTAACTGCTAGTGAGGGTATCTTCCTGTGTTGTTTGACGGGGTAGGGGTAATAAGGGCTCGTAAGGGGTGTAATATACTTACGTTTTAACTTGTTAATATGCTAGGTAGTGAGTGTAAATTGACTGTCTGTATCTTCCTGTGCTTTTGACGGGGAAGGGGTAACAAAGGGGTGTAATATACCATACTTACGTTTTAACTTGTTAATATGCTAGGCAGTGAGGGTAAGTTGACTGCCTGCATCTTCTTGTGTTGTTTGAGGGGGAAGGGGTAGTTAGGGGTAAGTGTGGGGTAAGTGTGGGGTACTCACGTTGCAGCCGCGCAGTCCGCCGGCCGGCAGCGTGCTGGAGCGGAGGCCGTAGCCGGGCCGCGGCGGCGCGTGCATGACTACACATTACACAACACACGCATCACACTACATACGCACCGGCACAGTGCAGGCTACAGACTATCACTACCACGCTCTACACCAGGGATGTAACGGAGGTAATTTTATCGGAACCGAAGGCGGAGTCCGAGTTTTTAAATTTGATTTATCGGAATCGGAGTCGGAGGCCGAGGCAGGGTCAGAAGTGGTGGCAGTCGAGAGAGATATTTTTTTTAAGGACAAATAAAACATTATGAAGTCAAACTTTTTCATTTTAATTATAAAATGAAACACAGACAATGAAAAAAAATTGGCATGTTTCCAAATAAACAAGAAATTAAATTAAATGAATTGAATCCCAAAGTAGCAATAATCGCTACTATAGCATATTATATTAAATGAACAAAAGCTTTGAAACAAATTAAACTAAATGAATTCAGGATGGAAAATGGAAATCAGGCCGCTGCCGCTATGTTATGCTTCGACCTCCGATTAAAACCTCCGATTTAAAAGTTTCGGAGCCGAAGTCGGATCCGAAGGTGTAATAATAATCGGAAGTTCCGACTTAACGGAGTCGGAGTCGAAGCTCCGTAACATCCCTACTCTACACTACAGCTTAGCGAACACAACGCTGTCATATGTGAAACCCACCAATCGGATCGCTTCATTAAAACAAATGCTAATAGAGCAAGATCCCAGTGCCGCCAGACCTAAGTTATTTTCTCAGCCATGATTTGTGTATGATAGCATAAGTCCTTTCAGTGTATGCGTACCTGTTAGCTTGTGCCGACGGCCAATTTCCAGATACCAGGTGCTAAAGGTAGGTAAAAACTAGATTAACTTATCTTAAATTCTCAGGGCTGATTTTCATATATGTTTTAAAGAATGTTGCAAAAATTAATAAATTAATACTGCCAGACGCTTACCGCCGGCGGTAACATTTGCCAGACGCTTTGAAGCTCCCAAAAAAATATATAATTTAAGTTAAGTTATAGTCTCAGTTATGATTTTTATACATAATACTCAGAGAACTATTGCAATATCATCTGCAATCTGCCAGACCTATTGGAGGGGTCAAACATCCCCCCAGACACACATTAAGCGTCCCCATATGTATGAGCGCTAGAACATGATTCAATCGTTTACTTCTACTACTTTTTAGGGTTCCGTAGTAAACAAGGAACCCTTATAGTTTCGCCATGTCCGTCCGTCTGTCTGTCTGTCTGTCTGTCCGCTGTTTAGCTCAGAGACTATTGGTACTAGAAATCTGTAATTTAACAAGGGTATAAATATCGATCACGCCGACAAAGTCGTGAAATAAAATTGTGAAAAATATTTTTTTTAGGGTACCTCCCCTACATGTAAAGTGGGGATGAATTTTTTCATGAAGACAGACAGACAGACGGACGGACATGGCGAAACTATAAGGGTTCCTTGTTTACCACGGAACCCTAAAAAGTAGTAGAAGTAAACGAGTGAATCATGTTCTAGCGCTCATACATATGGGGACGCTTAATGTGTGTCTGGGGGGATGTTTGACCCCTCCAATAGGTCTGGCAGCTTACAGAAAATATTGCAATAGTTCCCTGAGTATCATGTATAAAAATCGTAACTGAGAATATAACTTAACTTAAATTATATATTTTTTTGGGAGCTTCAAAGCGTCTGGCAAAAGTTACCGCCGGCGGTAAGCGTCTGGCAGTATTAATTTATTAATTTTTACAATATTCTTTAAAACATATATGAAAATCAGCCCTGAGAATTTAAGATAAGTTAGTCTAGTTTTTACCTACCTTTAGCACCTGGTATCTGGAAATTGGCCGTCGGCACAAGCTAACAGGTACGCATACACTGAAAGGACTTACGAACACTATTCTATCGTACATAAATCATGGCTGAGAAAATAACTTAGGTCTGGCGGCACTGGGATCTTGGACCATAAATAGGCATGTGAACTGTATAATTAATCTATGATTTGCACTGAAGAGGTTGCTGTCATATTTTTTTGGATCTACTTGATTGACGCCATTTTGGCGCTGTCAGCAGATACGAGTGTCTCTGGGACTAATAATATTGCAAATGGCGCACCGACCTCTATAATTTCATAATTAATTATTAAAGACCTCTATAATAATTACTCTATGATTTCATGGATAAATTGTATCGACCTTTGTAGTTAATCTGTGTTTTTATAGATCAATTATAGAGTTCGGAGCGCCATTTGCAAAATTATAAGTTCCAGAGACACTCGTATGTCAAATGCGGCGCTTCGAATTGATCCATAATTACTAAGCTGTCCCCAGTTGGCACGACTAAAAGCCATTGCTTGAGAATTAAGCTGTGATTTGCATAGGGACAGCCTATCCATCGTTTATCATAGATTAATTATAAGATCAGTGTAATAAGGCACACTAAAGTTTCACTAGTTATTTGCGCGACGCCTACAATTCGTTAGTTTCTGAACTGTATGCTCGCTAAGCTGTTATAAAAAAGACCACGCATGTACTTTGAAAAAAAAAAGAGAAAAAAATCTTTTTTCTCTAGTCATTCTAGGATTTTTAATTCTCAGATTAAATCAAATTTATCCTAGAACAAGGTAGTTAACGTTTCAAAGTGCATGGTAAATGATCACTTATTGACTTATATACTTCCATCATCAATGTACAAGATATTCAGTCCCATACAAAATCTTATTACAAAAAATGTTTCAGTGAAAAATAAGTTCTCACCTATGAGAAATATGTAAAATACATTTTCCTTCAAACTTATAGAAATATGAATATTATGTATTATAAACTTGAAGGTTTTTGAATACCACTGCAGCATTGATAGACGTGTTCACGTCGGCTTTCTGACTGAAAAAAGGTTAGCAATCGTCGGTGAGAACTTATTTATTGTAACGGCGACAGCATATGACTAGTTGTACATGATTGATCGAAGTTGATATATTAAAGCAATGTTCACTTGTTCCTCATCAATTAGATTCGACCTGTGAACTAAAAAGAAATTTTTTTCGTACGACAAAGAAAAGTAAACATTGCATCAATAATTTTTGGCCAAAATATATATTTTGATAGCGAAAACAAAAATTTATATAGGTATGATCGATCATTGAACATGCTAATAACATCATATTGATTTTATAGCTGCAACAAATATAAAAATTCAAGACATTATAAATACATGTACTTATAAATATAATATATTGTATAATTGCATACCATGAGGTATGCAATTATAACATAATATAGCTTTTATGTATAAAAAATAATGTTCAGTGTATAATATTGTATTTGTATATATTTCTTTATATCAAGCACATGCGTATAATTTCAACTATATAATAATATATGCTGTTGACATTCCGAAATACACTCTAAAAACAAGATCTTAAAGATCATTTTCAAACGAAGCGAGGCCATATAAACTATACAAAGACAATTGGACATACTAATGTGACAAAATCACGCGATACTTTATAAGAAGCTTAAAGCATAGCACACACTATGCAACGAAAGTACGCCGCCAAAAAAATAACCGAAAATGTGTGATATTGTTAGAGCTAATAAATAGAAAAAAAAATACCTTATTACGGTCAAATCGTTGAATTAATTATATTTGGAACATTGTATTCTGGAGTGACCAATTTTGAAATTTTTACTTTTTCAAATCAAGAAAAGCCGTGAAATTGTTTAAAAATTATTGCTACAGTGTGACCATTACAATTACCTGCAATTACCCACAGCAGGAGAGGCCAACTTTGCAGATTTTACTTTTTTTTTACTTCTTAAAAATTTTACAGTCAAATTATAATATTTTGAAAAACTCAACTGACCAAAGAAAAATCAGAAATTAAAGATAATAATAGATAAGTAAACAAAATTAGTTATTTTTAAATTTCGATAAGGAACAAATAGGGTTGGCGGCGTAACGTGCAAAGCTTACAGAAGCATATCGCCATATTGACAATCGACAATGATTATGGAAGAACGGAGGAATTCACGGCTCACCTCAAATCGGTACCGAGCGTTTGACCGGGGTTTAGCATAACTTGGGTTGCATTTCCACTTTTGTATAATTTTGTTTGAATAATTAGATCGTTCGATATCTTCAGAAAAACTGCTAAACTGACTTATAACTCACAGACGGTTGATTGGTTGACTAGTCAGTAGATTTATGCATCTAAAACGATACGACTCTACAAAATTGCAATGGTATGCGGAGTTTAGTACATAATTTGGTACGCAGAGTGCCGTATTTTTCTAATAATATGCGGTCAGCTTTAGTGTCTAGACAGACCGACTGCATTTTGTTTGCAAACCAAGTTTCACACAACTGCTTCGCAACTGCCGGCAAATGGCACGGTACGCATGCAATCACAACATGAAGAGTAATATTTTCTAGGCAAGCGCACTCCAAAATAGACCATTCATTGATTTCCATCAGGCATGATTGCCGTCATGGGCAAGCCCGTAGCGCCATAAAAATGTGCGCAGTCTCGTAAAATGGTATGCGTAATGCGTTGTGTGTAGTCGGCAGTTGCGATGCTATTCAATTGTCAACTGCAATACAAATGCAGACTTGAGTAAGTCGATTTGCAGTCCAAATGTAGACCGTCTGTCCACGAATCATTGAGTTATTAAATAAATGTTTTCCAAATAGTGAATTTAGTTGCTGACTAAATATAAAGAAAACTATAAGAAAATGTATACGAAGAGTTATTAGTATTTATTGAAGTTAATATTTATTATGTAGGGGCCCTAGATACGTTCAATTATTGTGTAAATTTTGTATGATATGTCTTATAGATAAATGTTATTATGTGGAGTAGACACAGATCATGGTTTACTCTAGCTTCAAGTATCATTATAGACTGAATGGAAAAATTGAACGTGTGGAGGGCCCTTAATAAACTGTGATGATCGAACAAAGCCTAGACTAAATACTCAATTATTTAATCAAATAATATGTACCTATATAATTACGCACGACATGATGAAATGATGGCAATGAGGCAAAGTAAAATTGCACTGGTTTATAATAAAGCTTAAGGGAATTTAGATTACAAGTCAAAGGGTCGGAATAACTCACCATCGTTCAAATGGTACGTAAATACTGTAAGGTTTATTAAACATATTAGTCTACGCTCTGTCCATAACATCGCGTTAATTTTATAACATCGGCCATTAGACGAATGAATAGTGTCATATGCGTATTTAGTGTTGATATCCGATTTCAAAATCATCAGTCAATTAAAGGTCACGGATTGCATCGACATCAAATTAATCGTCTAACAGTTGCTTTGTAATTAATTTTAAGATTCTCGATTATGTTACTTAGTGCTTATTTGGATGTCGTTTCAGTTGAAACAACATCCAAATATGTTGTTTCAACATATTTGGATGTTTTGAACGCTTTAAACTGTAAGCGTTCCAGTTGTTGAGTTCAGTAATATTGCTTGATATGTCACATGCAATGCCATTGTAATTCTAATTGTAGTATCAATATTGTGTTGTCATCCGTGTTAAAAGAGCATCATACCATACTTCGCTACATATTTTCATACTAAACTTAGTAGGATATGATGTATTTTAATGCAGCTAATTGTTGTACCCAATCTCTAAACGACTATCGACAGGAAGAATTATGAAAGTTGCATGGCAGCAATTAGTTTTGCATCCAGCTACATAATAAAATTGTAACATTTCGATTTGAAAACAGCAACTGCCGAGTTTTTTGCCGGCGTTTCTAAGCAGAATCTGCTGCTAGAAGCGGTGGTAGAGTCTTGACTCATCACAAGAGCCACAGGTTGCCGCAAGTGAAATAAATAAAATTTGAAACACGGGGCAGCACGAGATTTAGACTTGTCAATTTAGTTTACTTTAAAGATGTGAACAACAAAATTAGCTGCATTATAAATCTTTGTAAGGTATTTATTGGAGTTTACTCCTTAAGAATCGATTTTAGGCGCCCGGTATGAGAAAAATCCGAGCACTAAAATCCATTTATCAATGACCTCGTTACGTTTTTCACAACGTTGAAATTTCTACCCTAACGTTGAGTAAATAGGGTTGGTTTTCACTTGAGTTGTCGTACTCCGTACAACGGAGAGTTGTACTCCGTAGAACGGAGTTGCTATTCGAAATAGTTTACACATAAGCCGAAAGATGGCGCTGATCCACATGTGAACGAAAACCAACCCTATTTACTCAACGTTAGGGTAGAAATTTGCATCGTTGTGAAAGGCGTAGCGCGGGCATTCGACAACTCAAGCGAAGACCAACCTTATTTACTCAACGTTAGGGTAGAAATTTCAACGTTGAGTATAAAGTAAACTCCAGTCGTGCGTCGTAGCTGACACACACAAAATTTTTTTTTCGTGTGTAACGTATAGTGTGTTTAGAGCGATGTGATGACACATACCGTTGTATGACGGCACGTGGTGGTGCCTGGCCGGGAGCGGAGCGGAGTCGAGCGCTCGCGGGTGGTCGAGCGAGCGGGACGGCGAAGCGCCAACCGGCGACGAGTAGCGCAACCTGATACCTGCCTCGCGAGAAGCGCTTGGTGTCCTGAAAACGTCACCATTGACATCATGTTTTTTTTTGTTATAAAGAATACTAGCTAACCCGGCAAACTACGTACCGCCAACAAAAATATTTAGATGTTGGCCGATTCTCAGACCTACCCGATATGCACACAAAATTTCATAAAAATCGGTCTACCCGTTTCGGAGGGTAAGGTAACTATCATTGTGACACGAGAATTTTATATATTAGATTAGTCAAGTTGAAGTTGACTAATATCCTCCTCTCCCCTCCAAATAAACGGAAAGCTTGTGTTAAGAGTGGTTACGACAATAGTGCAACGGGTGGGATTCGAACCTGCGACCTTTCAGTTTTCAGTCCGCACCTTTAACCGTTGGGCAATTGAGGCTATTGAGGCATCTTGTCAAAAGTTGGGCTCTTGCGCCTCAATAGTCCACGAAACTGCGTACAGAAAACAGAAAGGTCGACGGTTCGATCCTCCCACTCGGTGAACTTTTGTCGTATTCACTCTCAACACGATCTTTCCGCTTAATTGAAGGGGAGAGAATATTGGTCAGTACAGCTTGGCTGATATTGTTTTTTTAATTTGCTCCCAGACATACGGACATAATATAAACTCGCGTTAGTCCCAAATGTAAAAGTAAACAGATACACTTTATGTTAGTAGTACTAGGGAAGTACCTGCTAGCGTTTCTAGGATCTAAATTTTGCTTCTTCCATTGTTGAAGTTTCTCGCGCTCTTTCACTTCTTTCAAAAACACCTGTAAAATAAAAAGTAAGGTTTTAACCCTATATTTTGTATGGAAACACGCTTTGAAAAACCTGTAACTGTTCATTGAGTTAAACTAGAAACTTGAAAGTTTCACAGCATTAAGAGACGATTGACTTTTGTATTCAGTATAAATTTCAACTTGACATCTCAAGCCGTTTTTGAGAAAAAGGGCCTTGACACACGGACAGACAGACGGACAACGAAGCGATTCTGTAAGGGTTCCGTTCTTTTTTCGGAATCCTAAAAAAACAAAGTACCTGCGCGATGCCGGTCTCGATCTTAGACAGCTCCTGCTCCTCCCGGCGCAGCTTGGGGTCGACGTCGCCGTTGAGCCCGTTGACGCGCTCGCCCTCCTCGTCGCTGTCGGGCACGCCCTTGTACGTGTCCGACCAGCGGCGTCGGCGTTCTGCAATAGGACAAAACAAAGTACCTGCGCGATGCCGGTCTCGATCTTAGACAGCTCCTGCTCCTCCCGGCGCAGCTTGGGGTCGATGTCGCCGTTGAGCCCGTTGACGCGCTCGCCCTCCTCGTCGCTGTCGGGCACGCCCTTGTACGTGTCCGACCAGCGGCGTCGGCGTTCTGCAATAGGACAAAACAAAGTACCTGCGCGATGCCGGTCTCGATCTTGGACAGCTCCTGCTCCTCCCGGCGCAGCTTGGGGTCGACGTCGCCGTTGAGCCCGTTGACGCGCTCGCCCTCCTCGTCGCTGTCGGGCACGCCCTTGTACGTGTCCGACCAGCGGCGTCGGCGTTCTGCAATAGGACAAAACAAAGTACCTGCGCGATGCCAGTCTCGATCTTGGACAGCTCCTGCTCCTCCCGGCGCAGCTTGGGGTCGACGTCGCCGTTGAGCCCGTTGACGCGCTCGCCCTCCTCGTCGCTGTCGGGCACGCCCTTGTACGTGTCCGACCAGCGGCGTCGGCGTTCTGCAATAGGACAAAACAAAGTACCTGCGCGATGCCGGTCTCGATCTTGGACAGCTCCTGCTCCTCCCGGCGCAGCTTGGGGTCGACGTCGCCGTTGAGCCCGTTGACGCGCTCGCCCTCCTCGTCGCTGTCGGGCACGCCCTTGTACGTGTCCGACCAGCGGCGTCGGCGTTCTGCAATAGGACAAAACAAAGTACCTGCGCGATGCCAGTCTCGATCTTGGACAGCTCCTGCTCCTCCCGGCGCAGCTTGGAGTCGACGTCGCCGTTGAGCCCGTTGACGCGCTCGCCCTCCTCGTCGCTGTCGGGCACGCCCTTGTACGTGTCCGATCAGCGGCGTCGGCGTTCTGCAATAGGACAAAACAAAGTACCTGCGCGATGCCGGTCTCGATCTTGGACAGCTCCTGCTCCTCCCGGCGCAGCTTGGGGTCGACGTCGCCGTTGAGCCCGTTGACGCGCTCGCCCTCCTCGTCGCTGTCGGGCACGCCCTTGTACGTGTCCGATCAGCGGCGTCGGCGTTCTGCAATAGGACAAAACAAAGTACCTGCGCGATGCCGGTCTCGATCTTGGACAGCTCCTGCTCCTCCCGGCGCAGCTTGGGGTCGACGTCGCCGTTGAGCCCGTTGACGCGCTCGCCCTCCTCGTCGCTGTCGGGCACGCCCTTGTACGTGTCCGACCAGCGGCGTCGGCGTTCTGCAATCGGGGACACGTTATTTTTTAGTTAATAATTATTGCTCACAACAGATTATGATTGTAAAAAAGGAAAAAAAACGAGTGTGCTTTAGACCACACGACTGAAGTAAAACTTCTTTAGCTCCATCTTCATATATGTATCTAGAATATATACATATATTAATTTTTTACAAATATTTAAAACTTTTCGTAACGCATTCACCAGCTTACTCCCTAAGTCAAGCGTGCGTAAAGAAGTTTTAGGCCTGTACTGTGTCTTAGATATACGAAACGCAACTGGCTATGAGAGAAAGAGAGAAAGAAAATGTGTGCTAGCACCTCTCTCTCTTGCCCCTACAGTAATATACGAAACGTAACTCTCTCTTTCTATCTTCACTAACTTATATCTCCGTCTCAACATCCGTTCGCCTCGCCCGATCACATTTTTCGTAACGCATTCACCAGCTTACTCCCCAAGTCAAGCGTGCGTAAAGAAGTTTTACTTCAATAATACAACCGTGATCAAAACTACGTGATTGAGCCTACGTTTGGAGCGTTATATAGTTCGATGGGTGGTAATTGTGGGGTGCAGTTCTTTGTGGAGGTTGACAAAATGATAAATTAGATATAGAGATGCTAATGGACTGTATATTCTGATATTTTATGATATAATGATATAATGATATGATGATATGATCTGATGCTATTGATATTATATTGATATATAAATGAGTACGACCCGTGCGGACGACCGAATTGTACTGCCTTTACCGCCCTAACTCGCGAGCATGAAGCAGTTGCGTAAACTGGTAAATTTGATAGGTGCAATGGTCCTGACTGATCATCCGCCTAAGCATCCCCTCTGTAAATACAAGGTGCTAATTTGTTGGTGCAATTGAATCCACTCACCAGGGTCCGTGTAGGGGTAGGGCGGCGCGGGGAAGTCGTCTCTCTCTATCTTGGGCTTAGTGCCGGGCGGCGGTTTGTAGGCCGACGGGTAGTGCGACAGCTCGATTGGTTCCTGTAAATGATAAATTATGGAATTTCGCAAAGTAACGCCTGCCAATGTATGTAAATCAGAAACATGAATGGACCTAGAATAGAACCCTGGGGTACACCCATTACTGAGGCTGATCCGGATGATTTTACATCATTGACATATACCTATTATTATTGACGACCTCCCTGGCTCAGTGGTGAGCGCTGTTGTCTTATAACTGGGAGGTATCGGGTTCGATTCCCCGATTCCCGGCGGGGTCAATTTGGGAATTTATAATTTCTGAATTGTCTCTGGTCTGGTCTGGTGGGAGGCTTTGGCCGTGGCTAGTTACCACCCTACCGTCAAAGACGTGCCCCGCCAAGCGATTTAGCGCTCCGGCACGATGGCGTGTAGAAACCAATTAGGGGTATGGGTTGAATGTTCACTGCCATACCCCTTCCAAGTTAGCCCGCTACCATCTTAGACTGCATCGTCACTTACCATCAGGTGAGATCGCAGTCAAGGACTGGCTTGTCGTCGAATAAAAAAAAAAAAAAAAAATATACTCTTTGAACACGGTCACTAAGATAAGACGCAATGAGGCTGTAGCGGATAGTTTCAATAAAAAGTCAAGCTTTTCTTCAGGATTATAATTTGCAGCGGAAAATTTTTCTCACATATTGACATCTGTCTACATTTATTTTTTAATAGGTATTTTTTCTTATAAATATGTGACACTACAAAAAGGTTTATCTTCGCGTCGCTAACATAGCCCGCCCCAGTGCTGGGTTCAGCACTCTTCTCCAACTGGCAGCACTGCGACGCGTGCCATCAGTCTTCTTAGCAGTCCCGACTTCGGCGCCTCGTCCACGACTCGTAGGCGCCCGTCCTTGTCTGGCAGCACCGCTTCGATGACGCCTCGAGGCCACGCCCCTCGAGGCATGTTGGGGTCGACAATAACGACCTGTACGCCACGGTAGGTGTGTTGCAGGACCCAGCTGCGCTGGAACTGGCTGACATAAAGCTGCGAAGTGGGCCACTGCTTCCTCAGGAACAGGTTGGAGTCCACAAATGCTCCGACCAACGTGAGGTTTGAGGAAGTACCTAAAACAAACTGATTAGGAGTTATGGCTTCTGTGGTTGAGAGTTCCACAGATACATGAATAAGTGGACGGCTTTTGACCATCTGTTCCACTTTTGATATCAAAGTGATCAACATTTCTTTTCTTGGTGCTCGTTCTTTCATTTTAATCCTCTTGTAGCTTCTAATTAACCTTTTCCATGGCCCGCCCCAGTGCGGACTACCCGGAGGTTTCTTCCTCTCTTTCTTGATTTCAGTTGCAGCGTCGATGCGGCCCCCAACCCGAAGAATTCCATGCTCGTCTAGGAACGGTGTTAAGGTAAGTAACTTACTCTTCTTATCTAATGGTTTTTCTTTTTTCAGGCGTTCGAGTTCTTCAGTAAATGATTGCGTCTGTGCGTATCTCATTAACAGTTGTTCCGCGCGTTTCATCATAACACCATTAATTTCACCGGTAGGCTTCTTACATTTCTTATCCACAAATGATAACACTACGCAAGTAGATTTCAGTAGACGTAGCCATGACGAGAATCTCACAGGGTCCGGACAGGCAGGTAAGCATACAGCAGTGCTTTCTATTATAGCCACACATTCTGTGATATCTTGATTTGACGTAGATACTCTTAACATGTCCTCAGGCCATTCATTCTCGTCGCGTGAAAGAAACGACGGTCCGTATAGCCATTCGCCGCTGAAAATCTTCATATCGCAAACTTCTCTAGTCGCGGCATCTGCGATGTTCAATTTAGTAGGTACGTAGCGCCATTCATTCGAACAGGTAAGTTCATCAATTTCCCCTAGTCGATGAGCTACGAACGTTTGATAATTTCGCGCGTTATTTTTTATCCAGTGCAGCACAGTAGTCGACTCGCACCAAAAATATTTTCTCTGTGGTTTGATTCTATGTTGCTTGATTATAGTGTCCGCTAACCTAGCCCCCAATACAGCTGCTTGAAGTTCAAGCCGTGGCACCGATAGCGATTGTTTTACAGGCGCCACTTTGCACTTGCTTGCAACAAACGCGACGCTCCTATGTTTGTCATTACAGCGCCAGTAAGCGACGGCGCACATAGCTTTCGGCGAAGCGTCACAGAAAACATGCAATTCTAATTGTTCGTACACGCCTGCTAGTAGATTCGGTGCATCCACTGCATCTTCTTGACGATCGTTTACACGCGTGGCTGCTAGATAATGACGCGGTAGGCTAACTTGATCAATATCCATAAGCAATTTTAACCACTCAGTCCACATAACATAAAGTTCACTTGTAAGTGATTCGTCCCAGTCGATACCAGTTTGCCATGTTTCTTGTAATAATATCTTGCCTTTAATGGTAAATGGCGACAAAAATCCTAACACATCAAATATCGACATTATAACTCGTAGCATTTCTCGTTTCGTAGGTATCTTCTCGCCCGAGACTATAGTAGCGGGAATGCGCTTGAATGATACATCGAAACTTAGAACATCTTTTTTAGGGAACCATATTAAACCTAAAGTACGTTCTGAGTTCTGTTCAATATTGAACCTTACTGTTGTAGGTCCTAAAGCTTGTGTTGGGAGGGACGCCAAGATTTCCTCGCGATTGCTAGTCCAATTTCTTATCTCGAAACCGCCTTGACCGTGAATGAATGAAATATCTTTTACTATTTCTCTCGCCTCGTCTACGCTATGAAGGCTGTCGATATAATCGTCCATGTATCGATCGATCCTCTCTTTATAACGCATAGCATATCCATTGTCAGCCTGCATCTTTCTTTCTACACCTTTCAACCTCGACATTGCGGAAGGAAAAGAGTTAGGCATCTTAGCATCGCAATTTTTCCATGTTAGACCAACGTGCCACCTTCCGTTTATTAATTTACTTGTTTTTTCTAAGTGAGCCTTAGCTTGCAGGTCATCGGCGTTCTCTCGAGGTGCAGCAGTAACACCTAGGGAATCAACAGCGAAAGAACGTTGGACTTCTTCATGCATCTCTCGGAGTAAGCACTCGCTCTCGATATCCAAGTCGTGGTGGTTAGTGCTGAGCAGCAGGGCGGAGCGCAATAGACTACGAGAAGCGTGCGCTCTGGTACAACCATGAAGACACCATCCAAGTGGAGTAAGAGTAGCAAACGGTTCCCCTGGTTTACCTTCAAGTACTTGTAGTGGTAACAATAAATGGTAGTTGTCCTGCCCTATCAATATCTGCGGCTTAGAGTATTGACGAGTTATTTTATTTTCAATTTCAGAAATATGCCTATATCGTTCCGTGCATAAATTGGAAGTATCCTGCGCTGGCAGCTCTAAGTTTTCAACGCTGTACGCTTCAAACGTAAACGGCTGCCCATCTCTGTTAGTTACAGTTAATTCTACAACTTCGCAATAACGCTCGACCACGTGTCCACTCCAGGCGCCGCATACTCGCATACATTTCTTAGAACCATGTAGGCCGACTCGAGCGGCGAGTTCTGAACTAACCAGAGTAATAGTCGATCCATCATCAAGCAACGCTGAAGTTGTCTCGATTCCTTGCGGCCCGTGTACTTGTACCTTTATCATCTTTAGAAGTACTCGGCTGCAGTCATCTTTAATATGAGTTATTTGTTGCGTTTCCGCGATCGGTTGTTGTTCAATCGATTCAGACGCGGGGGTATTATTTTCCTGTAGCGAACTATTGCGATTAAACTCATAGTGCAAAAGTTCGTGATGTGCTAATTCACACCCGTTTTTTCCACACTTCTTCGCAGGGCAAGTTTCACGGCTGTGACTCGTTCGTGGTACCTTCAAACATTGAAAACAGATACCGTACCTCTTTGCATGACTCCAACGGTCTTTTCGAAGCGCTTTCTTGAATACCTTACAATCCGGTAAATCGTGTTTCGGCCCGCGGCGGCAAAATCGACATTTCGTATCTTCCGTGCTTAATTCGCTTTGTAGTAATACGTTGTGGGATCTATTCGCGTAGTTTTCATCGTACTTACGCTTAAAATTACTTTGTTCGGGCTTAGCACAATTAATGTTCACCGCGGTTTTTGTTGTTTTAACGGCTTCTTCCCTTAAAAAGTCTGAAAGTATAACCAGTTTAGCCTTAGAGCCTTCAATTATAAGAGGATAACTGTAGTCCGTCCATTTTGAAAGTAAAACCGTGGGGAATTTAGACAATATAGCCGACATAATGTTCATGTTTTTTAGGTACTCATCTTCGCCGATTGAAATAACTGCTGCTACGAAGTTCTGAACTTTGACTGAGAACTTAACTATATCTTTATGATATTCCTGCGACATAGCAGGTAGCTTCTGAATATCATGCACTATTCTGGAAATAATTACGTCCGGATTTCCAAACTGTAGCTCAAGTGCAGACATTACCGTGTCGGGAATGGTGGCGCTAATTAATAGAGCTGTTACAGCTTCCTTCGCCGGTCCACGTAGGCAGCTACGCAGCCTCCACAGATTTTCTCTAGGTGTAAAGTTACATACGTCTGTAGACTCAGTGTAGGCCTGTTTAAAGTGTAGCCACTCTAGTGGGTCACCCGCAAATACCGGTAGATCCTTCTGAGTGCTGATACGGCTAAGCAATCTGGTATTTGGTGCGTTGCTTTTGGAGATAGCTGCAATATCTTTCAGTGCGCTAGCCAGCATTTGAACAGTGCTTACAGTGCCACCGCCTCCAGCGGCGGGCGGGCACAGCTCGCCTAAATCGTGACCATCTTGCTGGACGGGCTGTGCTAAACTTTCGTGGTGGCTGCGCTCCAACCATCTCTCTACTTCACTATTAGTGCTACGCACCTCACCTTCATCCGCTTGAGAACAATGTTCCTCATCGAGTGCCGCTATATCTGCTTGGAGCTTCTTATCTATAAGCTGCTTATCTATAAGTGCTTTTGCTTCCGCTGCCGCTAGCTCCAGTTGTCTCTTTCTAGCTATAATAGATGATGAGCTTGACTTTCTAGACTTACTCTTATGTGTAGACATCTTACTCGGCGACACTACGTGGCTGCCAATACACTGTCCACTAGTGCCAGGTTCTACATTGTGGAATTGCTGATTCTGTTCCTCCCGCTTCCTTGCGAAACTACGCGTAATCATTGGTGGAGGAGTCTTAAACATTACCAGATCCGCGCTCGAATGGACCACTCTGTAGCGGATAGTTTCAATAAAAAGTCAAGCTTTTCTTCAGGATTATAATTTGCAGCGGAAAATTTTTCTCACATATTGACATCTGTCTACATTTATTTTTTAATAGGTATTTTTTCTTATAAATATGTGACACTACAAAAAGGTTTATCTTCGCGTCGCTAACAGAGGCTAAGTGCAAAATCTTTCATACCATAGTAGCTCACTTTAAGCAAAAGGCTCTCGTGATCAACGCAGTCGAATGCTTATTGTTATACCCTATGTCAGTACTCACAAGTAACTCGCACTTGTCCATATTGTTGGCATATCGAAACTCGTTAGTCGGGTAGCATCAACCAAAGAGATCAGACATCTCTCAACCAATTTATTTGTGCCTTGTATTTTCTTTTGTGTTAATAAATAATAAGTAATTAAAGTAATTCCTTTCTTTAGGAAATAAAATCTTTTTTCTAAAAAATCGGCCAAGTGCGAGTCGGGCCTCGCTCTTTTAGGGTTCCGTTAAAAAAAAATTAAATTAAAAAAATTTTCATGTACGCATGGAAATATTTTTATTTAATTTTTTTAATTTAATTTAATTTTTATTATTTGTTGTTATAGCGGCAATAGAAATACATAATATGTGAAAATTTCATCTGTCTATCTATTACGGCTTTCGAGATACAGCCCGCTGACAGACGGACGGACGGACGGACGGACGGACGGACGGACGGACGGACGGACAGCGTAGGCTTAGTAATAGGGTTCCTTTGGTACCCTTTGGGTACGGAACCCTAAAAAGGCACCCAAGTCGGATCCCATAACATTATGATAAATCACAGAAAATACCAATGGCATTCTGTGAGTTCTTCCATGCATCGAATCCTAGTCTTGTGTATAATTTAATAAATGTTGTGTAAGTTTGTATCTATATATATATATATATATTTATATATATATAATATATTTGACCGAGCGAAGCGAGGTCTCTGAGTTTACTGGAGCGATTTGCACTTGTCCGTCCGTCCGTCCGTCTGTCAGAGCCTTATAACTTTTGAATTACTGAACGTAATTACTTCAAATTTAGATATAATATGTAAACCGATGGCCTCCAGCCGAAAATGGCTTAAAAAGTTATAAAAATCTTTATTTCAGGGGGGCTCTCATAGAAGCGAATGCGAAGAAATTTTTTTTTATTTGCGATTCATATGTTTTCTGTGTATCATTTTAAAGACAATTTGGAACAGAGTACAACCGTATTTTTTTTTTCCTAAAATTGACGAAATGGGAGGCTTCCAAAGTGGCGATTTAATACGCTCGCTTGAAGACGCTCTCTGGGAAAATTTTCTATATATTTTCAAGTTGTACTTATTTTCTTACTTCACTTGTATCCTGCACTTGAACAACAAATACTAAAATTATATGAATATTATAAAGAAACGAGATTATTTAATTTTTAATGAGCATCAGTAAATTTCACATAGCTTCACAATAATGCTAATAGATGGCGCAGTCATTAACTATTCCATTGAACTAGGAGTTACGACTACGATTTATCCCAAAAACAGTTTTGCGTCGACCATTATTATTTAGGTACATAATATAATAACATATTATTCAATTAAAATTATTCTTTAGTTAAATATCATTTTGTAAGTATATTTTCTATTCGCGTCGATAGATGACGATTTGTACAGATGCCCCTAACCCGTTTTCACTCGTTAGTACCTACATAATAATTCAATGTTTTCACTGACGTTCCCTAACCTTTACGGGCTACCTATGATAAGTTATGTGATGATTACTGTCAACTTCTTTATCACGATCCTGTACGGGACACCTTAAAGGACATTGGGACGGATGTTAGGACTTAGGATTGTGTTTTGGAACTACCTATGTAAAGAGACTCCTACATAGGGGATGATTTAGGTATGTTTGGTGAAAACGGGCATAATAATAATAATGTCAGTTTTGGTCGTCATGTATCGATTGAATGAATAATCATGGGATACCCTTACCGCGAGGTCTCAGTTCGGGGCGAACCACTAGTTATATATATATATATATATATATATATATATATATACATAAATAAATATATATATACATATATATATATATATATATAATTTATATATTATGTATATATGTAGGTAGTTATGTATGGTATGTATGCATATGTTAAGTATGTGTTTATATTCATTATTTGTGTATTTAGGTATCTGAATGTTGTTTTTTTTTCCTCATAAACTTGCGTGCACCCTCACTTTATATTTGATCATTATATCCTTTGCAACGTGGTTGCCTGGTAGAGATCGCTTTTTAGCGATAAGGTCGCCATTTGTACTACCATGTGTTATTATTTATTTTTAAGTTTATTTTTAATGTGGTGTGCAATAAAGTGTTTTTCATTCATTCATTCATTCATCGAATATGTGTTGTCTCACCTCGTTGTTCATATGCGGCGACTTGGGGCGCGGCGTTTCCGAGCGGATGGAGTCGACGAGCACGCGCATGCCGGGCCGCGACGACGCCTTGCTGCCGGGCCGGGAGCTGGCGCGCGTGCTGGCGGACGCTGCGGGCGACAAACACTTCACATGTGGGTAAGGCACAGATACGAGTTTGGAAGTACACGAAACCGTGCCTCGAAGAGCACGTAAAGCCGTCGTTTCTGCAAACACCCGCGCTGTGAACGATTGGCTCCCCGCCGCGTGGGATAATGTCTAATGTCTAGTCCGCAGTAATCACGTTAGTTCCACTTGGTAATAAGAGATGGCGCCACTAGTTATTTGTATCGCGCTTATGTAATCCCTTAAGAAAATTTAAAGGTGGAACACATCACTCCTTAGGACTGTGGATACTCCTAGGACACGGCGGCCTGTGGAAGTGCGGCGAGGTGGGCGGGCGGTCGTAGGGCTGCACGCAGCGCCGCAGCGTGTTGGGCTCGCTGGCCAGGTACGAGTACGTGGTGATGCGGTGCGGCGAGCACGTCTCGTCGCGCGAGTCGCGGTACTCGCGCAGCGTGAGCCCCGGCGACACCGCTCGGTAGCCGTACTGCAATGTACTCACACGGCGGCCTGTGGAAGTGCGGCGAGGTGGGCGGGCGGTCGTAGGGCTGCACGCAGCGCCGCAGCGTGTTGGGCTCGCTGGCCAGGTACGAGTACGTGGTGATGCGGTGCGGCGAGCACGTCTCGTCGCGCGAGTCGCGGTACTCGCGCAGCGTGAGCCCCGGCGACACCGCTCGGTAGCCGTACTGCAATGTACTCACACGGCGGCCTGTGGAAGTGCGGCGAGGTGGGTGGGCGGTCGTAGGGCTGCACGCAGCGCCGCAGCGTGTTGGGCTCGCTGGCCAGGTACGAGTACGTGGTGATGCGGTGCGGCGAGCACGTCTCGTCGCGCGAGTCGCGGTACTCGCGCAGCGTGAGCCCCGGCGACACCGCTCGGTAGCCGTACTGCAATGTACTCACACGGCGGCCTGTGGAAGTGCGGCGAGGTGGGCGGGCGGTCGTAGGGCTGCACGCAGCGCCGCAGCGTGTTGGGCTCGCTGGCCAGGTACGAGTACGTGGTGATGCGGTGCGGCGAGCACGTCTCGTCGCGCGAGTCGCGGTACTCGCGCAGCGTGAGCCCCGGCGACACCGCTCGGTAGCCGTACTGCAATGTACTCACACGGCGGCCTGTGGAAGTGCGGCGAGGTGGGTGGGCGGTCGTAGGGCTGCACGCAGCGCCGCAGCGTGTTGGGCTCGCTGGCCAGGTACGAGTACGTGGTGATGCGGTGCGGCGAGCACGTCTCGTCGCGCGAGTCGCGGTACTCGCGCAGCGTGAGCCCCGGCGACACCGCTCGGTAGCCGTACTGCAATGTACTCACACGGCGGCCTGTGGAAGTGCGGCGAGGTGGGCGGGCGGTCGTAGGGCTGCACGCAGCGCCGCAGCGTGTTGGGCTCGCTGGCCAGGTACGAGTACGTGGTGATGCGGTGCGGCGAGCACGTCTCGTCGCGCGAGTCGCGGTACTCGCGCAGCGTGAGCCCCGGCGACACCGCTCGGTAGCCGTACTGCAATGTACTCACACGGCGGCCTGTGGAAGTGCGGCGAGGTGGGCGGGCGGTCGTAGGGCTGCACGCAGCGCCGCAGCGTGTTGGGCTCGCTGGCCAGGTACGAGTACGTGGTGATGCGGTGCGGCGAGCACGTCTCGTCGCGCGAGTCGCGGTACTCGCGCAGCGTGAGCCCCGGCGACACCGCTCGGTAGCCGTACTGCAATATACCGTTTAGAGTAACAATATTTTTAATGATATTTTAAAACTGAGAAGTTATTTAACTACAGGCGATGGTTGGCTGGTGACACGCAGTGTGAACTCCGCTTCCCGCGCATCGCTTCTTCCATCGCAATCTCGCGCATTCTTGACAGTTCGTTCAATTTTGGCACTTGCTAGAAACCTTCGGTTTCGACCAAAACTTCGTCAATTTTTTGGCTTAAGCCGAAGGTGGTATCGTTGGCCGAAGGTGGCCAAAACCGAAGCCACCTTAGATTCGGTCGGTCACTACTCACTAGTAGACAATTCAATACCCACTTGTTGCATTTAAACTTTACATAACGTGTTAACAGTAAAGAAATAATTTTATTTTCAAATGTTAAAGAATAGTCTATTACATTTTTGATAAAAACCGATAGAGTACTTTAAAACCGAAAATAGCAAATATTGTAAAATCAACCAAACCAACGAGAAATAAAAAATTAACAATGTAATAATGAATTGTTGAAAACTTAAAGGTTCCCATGGTTGTAGCATATTAAACAGCCAGGTCGAATCAAAATCCATTTTTTTAGCATTACTAATGTTACTAAGTATAGCGAGAAGATCAAAATATCATAAATAAAATATGGCTTTGCCACTAAGCATAAAAAATATCTTTTAAGCAAACTCAACTCCAAGCAAAGAAAAATAACCCGTGAAACCAGTTTTTAAGTCAGTTGAGATAAAAAATATCTCTCAAACAACCCAACGCAAGAGGAAAATGGATTTCGGTCTACCTGGATAAATAAAAAATGAAATAAATGAATAAAATAAAACTTGCAAAGTAAAGACACGGACCTTCCTGGTCAAGCTACTGTAGGGGCTGCAGTACGAGCCGTTGACACTGGGCGTGCGCGAGCGCAGCGAGAACTGCCACATGGAAAATAATAACAAAAAATGAACCAAAAATGTAAAATGCTCTAAGGCTCTACAAAAACAAATATTATCAATAGTGGTTGAAAACATAATAGATAGTGAACGAATAAACAGATGATTCTTATTTTCATAGTGAAAAATAGATCTTTACAAAAATTTATAAGTTACTCATATTTTAATTTGAAATCCCCTTTGGATTCACATAGAAGCAAAACGCTGTTCCAAATAAGGATTTTTCAAAATTTAACCAGTCGTGACTCAACACTTTTGTGGAAGGGCACAAACCTGTAGCTCTGAAGACGCTCGCTCTAAGTCCAAAGGAGCGTGCGGCGCAGGCCCGCACCGCGGATGCCAAATAGCGGCACCTTGAAGGAACATCTCCTCTCCGTCGCCAAAAGGATCTCCACACTTGCTGCATCGAGCACACGTTGGATGGAAATGATGGTTATCGCCAGCCTATATAAACACATAAAGAGATTAAATTAAGACATTACAGAATTTTAGAATATTTACGTACGACTCTATGTGGATTTATGAAATGTAGTGGATTACCTACCAACATGTACTGTGATAACGACGCAAAATTAGAAGGAACATATAGAGAACTAGGATTCCGGTCACTTAAAGACAAAGAGTAAACTGTGCAATCCTACGAACGTTGTCCCATCATTAACGTAAATAATAATGGGACAAAAAATACATCATCATCATCATCATCAGCAACCCATCAACGGCTCACTACTGAGCACAGGTCTCCTTTCAGAGAAGGGTTATAGGCCGTAGTTCCCCACGGTTGCCCAATGAGAATCGGCAGATTTCACACACCTTCGAGAACATACACCTTCGAGAACATTATGAACAACTCACAGGTGTGCAGATCGACGCTCCTCAAAGAAGGCCACAGCCTTATCTACTGATTTGCGCCACTCTTGCCTCCGCCACGCAAATTCCTCCCACCTCTCCACGTATATGACACGAAATGGGATGACACTTCAATACATCTTTGTATCGTAGGAATTGACCGCCAGACTTGCGTTTTCCCTCCTTCAACTCCGACATGTCCGCACCACCTCAGCTGACATTCCATGAACAGTGTGTAATGCTGCAAGTGACGCACACTCTCACCTGCAGCACTTTCCCCGAGATGTACCGCTGGCAGTACGCGCAGCGCACGCCGTAGAGCCGCTGGTAGTGTGTAATGCTGCAAGTGACGCACACTCTCACCTGCAGCACTTTCCCCGAGATGTACCGCTGGCAGTACGCGCAGCGCACGCCGTAGAGCCGCTAGTAGTGTGTAATGCTGCAAGTGACGCACACTCTCACCTGCAGCACTTTCCCCGAGATGTACCGCTGGCAGTACGCGCAGCGCACGCCGTAGAGCCGCCGGTAGTGTGTAATGCTGCAAGTGACGCACACTCTCGCCTGCAGCACTTTCCCCGAGATGTACCGCTGGCAGTACGCGCAGCGCACGCCGTAGAGCCGCCGGTAGTGTGTAATGCTGCAAGTGACGCACACTCTCACCTGCAGCACTTTCCCCGAGATGTACCGCTGGCAGTACGCGCAGCGCACGCCGTAGAGCCGCCGGTAGTGTGTAATGCTGCAAGTGACGCACACTCTCACCTGCAGCACTTTCCCCGAGATGTACCGCTGGCAGTACGCGCAGCGCACGCCGTAGAGCCGCCGGTAGTGTGTAATGCTGCAAGTGACGCACACTCTCACCTGCAGCACTTTCCCCGAGATGTACCGCTGGCAGTACGCACAGCGCACGCCGTAGAGCCGCCGGTAGTGTGTAATGCTGCAAGTGACGCACACTCTCACCTGCAGCACTTTCCCCGAGATGTACCGCTGGCAGTACGCGCAGCGCACGCCGTAGAGCCGCCGGTAGTGTGTAATGCTGCAAGTGACGCACACTCTCACCTGCAGCACTTTCCCCGAGATGTACCGCTGGCAGTACGCGCAGCGCACGCCGTAGAGCCGCCGGTAGTGTGTAATGCTGCAAGTGACGCACACTCTCACCTGCAGCACTTTCCCCGAGATGTACCGCTGGCAGTACGCGCAGCGCACGCCGTAGAGCCGCCGGTAGTGTGTAATGCTGCAAGTGACGCACACTCTCACCTGCAGCACTTTCCCCGAGATGTACCGCTGGCAGTACGCGCAGCGCACGCCGTAGAGCCGCCGGTAGTGTGTAATGCTGCAAGTGACGCACACTCTCACCTGCAGCACTTTCCCCGAGATGTACCGCTGGCAGTACGCGCAGCGCACGCCGTAGAGCCGCCGGTAGTGTGTAATGCTGCAAGTGACGCACACTCTCACCTGCAGCACTTTCCCCGAGATGTACCGCTGGCAGTACGCGCAGCGCACGCCGTAGAGCCGCTGGTAGTCCCGCTCGCAGTAGGGCACGCCCGCGCGCCCCATGTACTCGCCCTGCAGCACGGCGCCGCACTCGCCGCACGCGAAGCACCACGTGTGCCACTGCCGCTCCAGCGCCACGAGCGCCTGCCCCTCCGACAACTCCTGTCCGCATCCCGCACATTCTGCGCGCACAGATGTACACACACATTAAACACTGACTCGACTACGGAAAATTGGAAAAGAAGAAAATTTCAATGCGGGTTCTATGACCGTCCTATTCACTTCAATTTTAGTATGTTAAATACCTTATTTGTATTTTTTATCTGTGTTTATGTCTAATTAAAATACAATAACTATACTCTATCACAAATAATATTACACGGGACTTGAGTCTGTGCTTTTTTTATGAAAAATAGGTTTTTGGTTGATAAAGTAGCGGTTTTTTATTGCAAGCCGCCATCTTGTAAACATGACGCAGTTCCGCGCGAGGTCTCAAGATGGCGGCGCGCAGTAGAAGGGATATATAACATCCGTTATATTGATTTTGTTCGTGTAAAATGTATAATGCCTGTAGAAACTTTGGACAGGATAGATGGGTATTTATTTTGGCGACGGTTTAAGAGTCCTTTTTATGCAATTTGGTATTTTGTCATTGTTATTTATCTCAGAATTTGTTAAAGTTACCACTTTAATATTTTGGGAAATGATACTTCGACCTTTTTTACGTGTTTTAAAAACACTATTGGTGAATATTTTCTCGATAATATTATATATATATTCTCGATATTTTTGAAAAATACGTGTTTTGTACACATTTTGCTATTTATCTCAGGAGGAGCTGGGTTTTGGAGGTATGGGTTTTTGTTTTGTCAAGAAATCTAGAAGTACTTTTCAATTACATGTTTTAATTTTTCGATTGGTTGTTTAATTAACTAGTTATTTGGTTATAAGCAGTTTAAGCGCTTACGTCGTCAAAAATACGTTGCGCGTCTATCGCTCTGTATTTCTCACTCACAAGAAAACAATAATTAACCATCCCGCTCGAAGAGGGCCGCGAAATCCATATCGTAGCGGCGTTATGGCACACTCTTATGGAAACACGTTTTAATCTAAACTGTATACTAATATGTAATAATTACACACACACGTCCGCTATTTACAAAGGTCGTAGAGAGATGAGGCCGTTGTTGGCTCAGCAGTGTTGTTAGTGATACTTATACGTTAATATATATAAATTACGTGTCACGTTGTTTGTCCGCGATGGACTCCTAAACTACTGAACCGATTTAGATCAAACTTCGTAACTATCTGTAATTTGGTCCAACTTGAAAGATAGGATAGTTTTTTTATTATGATAGTTTATTTGTTATATTTATATAGATAAGTTGGCGGTACGAAGTTCGCCGTGTCAGCTAGTACGTTATATTTTTAATACATTTTTATGTTGGATGCAACAAGCCTATGTCAAATGGATCATAATTACGAACCGATTGAGATCTCATTCGTCAAAATCGGCTCAGTAGTTTAGGCGCCACGTTGGAACTTTCGTAGACACATACATACATACAGAGACTGTTAAAATCTTAATCCTTCCTTTTGGCTTCACCGTAGTACTGTAGTCGTGTGACAATACGTCAAACGGGTTCATAGTTGCGTGCGTGCAACCAATTACAAATAGTATTTACTGTATTGTAAATTTGTTTTGAAAAGAGCAACCGCCGAGTTTCTTGCTGGTTCTTCTCGGCAGGAAGGGCATTCCGAACCAGTGGTAGATTCATCGACTATTCAAGAGCACTTGTAAAAGTTTATTTGAAAAAAAAAATATTTCTATTCTATTCTATTCTAATCGACCTCCCTGGCTCTGTGGTGAGCGCTATTGTCTTATAACTGGGAGATCTCGGGGTTCGATTCCCGGCGGGGTCAATTTGGGAATTTTTGATATCTGAATTGTCTCTGGTCTAGTCTGGTGGGAGGCTTTGGCCGTGGCCAGTTACCACCCTACCGTCAAAGACGTGCCGCCAAGCGATTTAGCGTTCCGGCACGATGGCGTGTAAAAACCAATCAGGGGTATGGGTTGAATGTTCACTGCCACACCCCTTAGTTACCCAAGTTAGCCCGCTACCATCTTAGACTGCATCGTCACTTACCATCAGGTGAGATCGCAGACAAGGACTAGTATCGAATTAAAAAATAAACTAGGAGGTTTATGTTTATTACGCGATTATCACTTGTTGGAAATTGTGTAGGTATGTCTATTGTGTAAATGTACTAGTACTTCTTAACTCCAAACAAGACCGCGGACTGTCTAAATAGTTTGGACAATCCACAAAAGTATCGAATACCAGAAGCACTATAAAAATAAATTAAAGTATTAGCGTATTAGCCCGGTACTTAGGTGTCGGTATAAGATTTCAACATTGGGGATTTAAATAGGGTTAAACGGCGCCGGTGGAAACAGGCTTGTTTTTGATTTCACGCTCGATTGATTACGCTGTGCGAGGGAAGAATAATGTCGTGGTATTTTAATAACATTAAAAATAATGGCTTAAAAATAAAGAAACATTCTGATTTTTGTCGATTCATCTTCTTTTACTTAAGTATTTGTCAACTGATAGACGTACGCTACACTTAAGTTTTCCATACGCCTCGTTTATGGGTCACTATTTTATCCAGCGGCATTTTATTTTTGAAAATACCCTACGGGATTAAAAGGGGACAAGCTCTCGCTTTGTTTTTGCAGCAACTATGTAATGAACAAAATATCTAATCCACACTATGCTACACAAGCGCAGCGAGCGCAAAACTTAATTTAGTTAAATTTCCCTAATTTTACACATTAGTTTTTCAATAACGAGTAGTTTTTGTTAGTTGAACTCTATAGGTGCTTGAGCTAGGGAAACCAAACAGATCTTGACTATTATAGAATAGGATAGAAATATTTTTTATTCAAATAAACTTTTTTACAAGTGCTTTTGAATCGTCGATGAGTCTACCACTGGTTCGGAATCCCCTACCGGCCGAGAACCAGCAAGAAACTCGGCGGTTGCTCTTTTTAAAACAAGTTTACAATACAATAGATACTATGCTATGTATGCAGTGTTTCCACAAAGAGGGAAAGTGCCAAACATGCATACTACTTACAATTATTCATTACATATTAAGATGGGCAGACAGAAAGTAGCGCCATTCCCGCGGGCGGCACCCGTTCACGAGCCAGCCGTTGCTTCGCTCAACCATGTTTGAGGGAACGTAACTCACCGTTAGGGTCTGGTTGTCGTTGCTCCCGCTCGTGGTCCGTGGGCGTTGTGGGCGAGTGGGGCGAGTGCGGCGTGGGCGGTGTGAGCGGCGACGCGGGCGAGGGTGGCGATGGTCGTGCGCGCGTCGTGTGGGCAGTGTGGCGCTGCGGCGCCGAGGTGCACGACGCGCAAACCACCTCGCTGCCGGTATACGTCACCTTCTCACCCGATGGGAACGCGCGCCTGTTGATTTTACAGAAGGGATGATTTGAAATAGCTATTTGTGTTATATCATCAATAGCCTATAACAGTCCAGTGCTGGACTAAAGGCCTCTCCCAACGGGAGGGTTTGCCCATAATCACCACGCGGGGCAGACGGGTTGGTGATCGCAGTAGATGGCAGTAGTAGCACAGAGGACGCTGCTGCCCGTTCTCCGTTATACTCCCTTAGTCGCCTCGTACGACACCCGCGGGAAGAGCAGGGGTAGTGACAACTGTATTCTGATCCGCCGTCACCACACGGCATTGTGTTATATATGGGGCCAAAGAAATTTTTTGTTCCTAGGATTAGGATTCTATAGTAGAATCCCGAGTGGAGCGAGGGATTCTAAAGTAGAATCCTGAGCGTAGCGAGGAATTCAATATACGCCGCCCGAGAACAAAATATTTTGGCCCCGAATGACACACACTATTTCTCATCATTACCTATGAGAAAAAGCTAGGAGTATCAACCTACTATGTATAGACATCGTATATTGAATGTTTAAATATAAAAATTCTTTTCAAAAAACCGACTTCTAACGCCACTACAAAGTATAAAAATAATTTTAGTTTGTCCACGTTTGTTGAAGTCGGGCGGGCCTAAATTCAAACTATGAAACCGATGCGCGACGCTACACAATATGAAAGACTCGTTTGTAGAAGTCGAGAGAGCATCGCGAGTCGTCGTCGTCGTCGTTTGTCGTCGTCGTTCATAGTCGTTTCATAGTTTGTATTTTAGGCCCGCCCGACTTCAACAAACGTGGACAAACTAAAATTATTTTTATACTTTGTAGTGGCGTTAGAAGTCGGTTTTTTGAAAAGAATTTTTATTTTAAGCTTTTAAGTGTAGTATCCTATGATTGAGGAGCTAGGACCTGGAGCTCCATGATGTAGTCCATACTTGTTACCTACAATGATAATTCGTAATCGACATTTCCTAAATCTCTTTATTTTAGGTGAGCAATATCCCTGCAGCATCAGGCTTGAGGAGTTGAAGGTTAAAATGTTTATGGGACCATTTCGCAAACATCCTCTGTCGATTAAAAAAAAATCACGCGAATCGGTCCAGTAATCCCGGAGAAATCAGTGGACATACATAGAAAAAAAAAAAAATACCGGCCGAATTGAGAACCTCCTCCTTTTTGGAAGTCGGTTAAAAACACAAATAAATTATTATTAAATAATTAAACATTAATATTTATGTTGGATACAGTATGGGCGTAGGCCTATATCTGATCGACAAATTGATCACGTGACTTATCGAAGACAACCGCTTCTCAAACATTTTTGAATTTCGATACATACTAAAGCACGAACGCGGACCAATCAGAAGAGAGAAATGAAAAGTCCCATGGGGTAAAAATTAAATTTTGCCAATATTCGTTTTTCGAATAGGTATGATGAAAATGCATTGATAGTGTAACATAAGTAATGATTTTAAAAATTTTATAGGTATGAACTAATAAGGTGAAAGGTATTTCAGAGGTTGGCCTTTGTAAGGCCGAAATTAGACGGTGCCTCGTTCATCGTTCATTTTTGCGAATATTTTTTGCGAAAATGAAGACCCTTTGCCCTAAGCGCGAATTTAGACGGATGGCTCACCGATTACCTTCGAAAATGAAAGCAAAAATCTCGAAAAATTAACCGTAGAAAATTCACCCTTAGGGCAAATTAAGACGGTTCATTTTCGTAAAAATTTTCGCAACGATGAACGAGGCTCCGTCTAATTTGGACCTAACCGAAATCTACAATCAATTCGTTGATGATGATGATCTTTCTATACTTATAAAGACTTGTCCTGACTGACTGATCTATCAGCGCACAGACTGAAGCTGAAGTTAGAAACTTGAAATTTTGACAGAACGTTCCTTTAATGACGTAGGCGAGCACTAAGAAAGGGTTTTTGAAATTCCACCCCCCACGGGGTTAAATGGGGGGGTTATAGTTTGACCAAGGCCCAATGCGAATTGGTGGACTTTACACACCTTTGAGAACATTATGAGAAAGAAAGTTAAAGGTGCCTGGGATCTCGTGCCCGGGATCGAACTTGCGACCCACCTAATAGGAACTCACAGTCAGGTTAGCTACTAGTAACTAGCCTAGCACAGCGAATTCCTAATTACATTATCACTATTTTACATAAACCAAAATTTTTTTTTCTTACTTTTCATCCATCTGTATAATTTTAAGCAAATAAAGTAGGTAGGTGTTTTCTTTCTTCCTGTCTTCTTTCTTTCTAAACCGATATTACTATATAAATAACGCACTTCAGCACTCACTTGCATCTCGCGCAGGTGAAGCACTTCTGGTGGTAAGTGTTCCCAAGCGCCGACACCACCTCCCCCTCCACGTACTGATTGCACGCCGCGCACCGGGTGCCGAACGCGCGTTGGTAGTCCTGCAAATATAAATCTATATTATACAAGAAAATCTACTTGTGTATGTGTGTATGCTCCCTATAGGCTCCGAAACGGCTGGACTGATTTTGATGAAATTTTCAGGCAATCTTCAGATTAGCCCATCGGGTGATCCTGTGAAAGGCAGCGATCGGATTTTGGCTATAGATAATAATTTGCTTACTGCTACCCGTGCGAAGCCGGAGCGAGTCACTAGTACAATTATAAATTCTTCTGATGTATTCTAAGAGAACTATGTGTGCACATAGTTCGAAGAGCTGATGGTCGTTGGGGTCCCAAGGTGCTGGAGTGGCGACCCCGCACCGGGAAACGCAGTGTTGGCAGACCCCCCCACTAGGTGGACCGACGACATCAAACGAGTCGCAGGGAGCCGCTGGATTCAAGCGGCGCAAGACCGAAGCCTGTGGAAGTCCATGCAGGAGACCTTTGTCCAGCAGTGGACGTCTATAGGTTGATAAAAAAGAAGAAAGATTCTAAGAGAATGTATGGAGCAAAAAAGGGGTCATTGACTGGCTTTATCAACAAATTCAAAATATCTCAGCGCGTCAAGGAACGGTTTTCGTTGGGTGTCACTTTGACGGATAAAATTCGCAACGCAGAAAATAGAAGTACCTACCAATGTTAATAGCACGGCTAAACTGATTACCATTCTAAAATTTCAGGATGGGATGTAGAGATCACAAAACTGATGGCCACTGGGATAGATGTCTTCAAGAGTAGACGACGGACCGTTAAGTGTAGAGTGAGACAAAGTTCCAGCTTAGACTTATGACTCCAAGAAGGTGGCAGGAAACGGCTAGGGAACGCAGAAGTCAGTGTTTAATGGCGGTCCCTCGGTGAGATCTTTGTGAAGATATTGAAATGGGTCTACTGTGCATGGGTGAAACGCCTACGAGCTGATAAATCATCTATGCTCTAGCTTGAGTTGGTTGGCAACGAGGAAGGCGGATGATCCTATTTTATTGCTTGGTTTCGGAAAGAGCTACATTAACAGACGTTTGCTGAAACAGGAAGTTCTTAACTCACCATTGGATAGCAGTACTGACCGTCTTGAAGAAAAAGCCTCCGAATCACGTATTAATTAGCGCAATGTGGGACTACCGCGAACATAGCTCAGCGAACCAAAGTCACCGACATATCTCAGCGAGTTGTGAAACTGAAGTGGAAATTGGCTGGGCACATAGTTCGAAGAGCTGATAGTCGTTGGGGGTATCAAGGTGCTGGAGTGGCGTGGTCGCACTGGGAAGCGCAGGGTTGGCAGACCGCACTCTAGGTGGACCGACGACATCAAGCGAGTCGCAGGGATCTCCTGGATTCAGGCGGCGCAAGACCGAAGCCTGCGGAGGTCCATGCAAGAGACATAATTATAATGTATTATAATTACAATTGTTTTGTATAATGTCGATATTTCGATCCAGTTGCATGGACCGTCCGCGTCGTCACGACGGGACATGCAAGAGACTTTTGTCCATCTGTGGACGTCTTTCGGATAAAGAAGAAGAAGGGACTACCGCCAGCTCGTTGTAGTGGCTGGATGTGGAAGATGTTGAAGTAAAGTTCAGCAGTTGCAGCTCACCTGCGGACAGTAGTAGTGGCCGTCCTTGCAGAAGAAGCCGCCGCGCGCGAGCGAGGCCGAGCACGTGCGGCACGTGAAGCACGCCATGTGGAAGATGTTGAAGTAAAGTTCAGCAGTTGCAGCTCACCTGCGGACAGTAGTAGTGGCCGTCCTTGCAGAAGAAGCCGCCGCGCGCGAGCGAGGCCGAGCACGTGCGGCACGTGAAGCACGCCATGTGGAAGATGTTGAAGTAAAGTTCAGCAGTTGCAGCTCACCTGGGGACAGTAGTAGTGGCCGTCCTTGCAGAAGAAGCCGCCGCGCGCGAGCGAGGCCGAGCACGTGCGGCACGTGAAGCACGCCATGTGGAAGTACTTGTCCGACACGCGCAGCACCTCGCCGCTGCACTTGCCGCCGCACGCGCCGCACACCACCTTCCCTGCAACAACACGACAATCCTTAACGACATGTCCTTACTTATTACAACAACATCACTTTGTATTTGGAATTGTTGACTTAGAGCCAATTTCATTACCGCCGAGTAGCGTTTAACCGAGAAGTAAATACGACGTTCTGAGTTCTGACTGATGTAGTATTCAAAATTGGTCGAACCATCAAATTTCATCGATTAAACATAGCTGAGCAATGGTGAAATTGGCACTTCCACAAAACCAAATCGACCAAGAGGTTCTAAACAAAATTGGAGTTAGGCTATCTGTTCCATAAAATATACACTTGGTCGAAATTATGACCGAAATTGGTTGACCAGGGTAAGGTACTAGTATTTAATAACATTGGAAGATTCTTCTTAATATGCTATTTGCCCCAAACTGATGGTAAGCTACGGTTCGAGTCTCAAACGAGGCGCCCTAAGATGTTGCACCTCCGCTCTGACGTTAATTCTGTCTTACAATATACATAGTCCGAAAATATATAAAAAGTTCTAGTGGCAAAATGTAACACTACTACTATTATATATTTTTGCATTACAAGTTCTAAAACTCAACTGAAATATTCAAAGAAACTCTAGACAGTGCAGCGCTCCGTTATGCCGTAACCAACCGCACCATAAATATGTACCTACAATCAATTTTGGGGTTAGCAAACCTTTATGCATCCGGGTTCCTACCTATACTACGGCCGTTCAGAGAATGCGTTCCTGACACGTCGCCATTGAACTGACGACGTAACTTTGTAATGGCATTGCAGTTACAATAAAAATATTATTGCTGGTTGTTCACCGTTTTAACAATTGATGAGCATTAAAACAACCTTAATACACAGTAGAATTATAACCAGTACTGAAACTACCTACAAACGCTCGAAACGGCCTCACTCACACAAACATGCGCATCGACGAGACCCATTAGCGGTCCTCGCGGTGCTGTCAGTAGTGAGGACCGGTATTTGGTCTCGTCGATGCGCATGTTTGTGTGAGTGAGCCGTTTCGAACGTTTGTAGGTAGTTTCCGTACTCTATTGCTCTCTTTACTCTGCTTATTATATCAATAATCAATTAATGTTATAATTTTGTGACAGCTGTCGTGACTAACTGACAGGTGTCAGGAACGCATTCTCTGAACGGCCGAACTTTACCGTATATTCCAATGCGGAATCTACCGAGCCTACGGACAAAGTATTACATTTATTTATAGAGCACACATCTGTAGCAATAGTGTAATACGCACGAATAACTCGAGCAGGCCACGTGGTTGCATAGCTCCGTGTTAGATAAGGCGATTAATGGACACATGCCGCCGGCTGCGTAAGCGCACGCGAAAGGGATGTAGCTAACACAAATAATGCTAAGTATTAACCCAAAATGATGATGGGTTCTAAAGATTCCTTGTTTTTCCGAGATAGAAATAGTGTTTTTTGGTGTGTCCTTCAATCACTCAGCAACGGAGCGACGGATCGACGACATGATATTTTTTTTATTCGATGACAAGATATTCCTTAGCAAGAAATGGTTAGAATTATTTTGCTATAATCCGCCAACAATTTGTTGGCGGATTATAGCAAAATAATTCTAACCTTTTCTTGCTAATCACGAACTTCCGCAAAGTAACGCCTGCTTCTATCCAATAAGATATTCCTTGACTGCGATCGCACAAGTCGCACATCGTCAATACAAATTCATTTATATGTATGTACGTATTTTTGAAATTTCAACCCCAAGGAGGTTAGCCGCGGGCAAAAGCTAGTATTAATAATAATAAAGCCATTTTTATTTCCAAACTTTTGTACATAATAAACAAAAAGCTAGTATTACTATATTTCATTTACCTCTGAGCACCTCTGAGGTTCATTTCAGTATGATACCTTACATTTTATCCTATTTGATGTAGACAATGTACCTACTATGTAGTTATTTAACGTGTTTGATTGTTCAATTTTTTATTCTAACGGCATCAGTCAGACCAAAACATTATTCATGTTTATAAACACATTACATTAATTAGTAATTTATATTCACCTGCCATAGTTGCGAGCACAAGCGCGGATTAAGTTTTTTCTGCCATGTGAATCACTCGATACACGAGACGAGTTCTTGTTTCTAGTTTTGTTTTTGTCGGCGTCCGATCTACGAAAGCAAATGATCGACGAACCCCTAAACCCCAGGCCACGGCTTTTTACAAGCTTTTATTTAGCTAGACCAGTTTATTTATTTGTTTCTTTGGGTCAAATCTTGCAAGATGAATTAGACCCACTTCCCGGTTTCTGATCGAGCTGAAATTTTGCATGTATGTGTAAATCGGATGACAATGCAATATTATTGTAACATGGAGCTGATCTGATGATGATGACGGAAGATGGCTATCGGAACTCTGTAATAAAACGACGTAACCCCATCGAGTTTGGGCCCGTTTGATTCGACATAACAAGTACCTACTCTGATCCTAGATGATATCCAGAGTCTAATGATGTAGCTACTAAAAGCTTGCATTTAAAAATAAAATTTTTAATTGACAATTGTTTATAGCTTAAAACGAAGCTATATGGGACGAAAACTTTTGCTCACAACATAAAATCCCGTATGAACACCTTTGTTATTTTGAGGGGAGGGTAGGGGAGAATATTAGTCAAGTTCAACTTGGCTAATATTCTTTATCCTTACTAATGTTATGAATACAAAAGTGCTTTGGTTGTTGGTTTGTCCTTCAATCACGCTGCAACAGAGCTACGACGGTTCGACGTTATTTTTTTGACTCACACTGCCACATTGGCGGATTTACCAGCAGACGGAGTAGTCTGGAGCCTAGGGCGGCAGATTTTAGGGATGGCAAAGAAACCAAACATTTTTATAAGACGGATAAGTCTTTCTTCGATTTGCGCAGTGGAGTTTGGTTGCAGCGCGCGAACGATAGTGACGTGTCCTACACGCAAAACGTTTATCCGAACTAGGATATAGCAAATCGTAGGCTCTATGTACACCAGCGACAAATTGTTCGGGTGAGAGAAGCTCTTCTTGCATCATCAGCAACCCATCAACGGCTCACTACTGAGCGCAGGTCTCCTCTCAGAGAAGGGTTATAGGCCATAGTCCACCACGCTGGCCCAATGCGAATTGGCAGACTTCACACACCTTCGAGAACATTATGGAGAACTCTCTGGTGTGCAGTTTTCTATCGATGTTTTTTCTTCACCATTGAAGCATGTGATATTAATTGCTTAAACGCACATAACTTCGAAAAAGTCAGAGGTGCGTGCACGGCATCGAACTAGCGACCTCCCGAATAGGAGACCACAGACCCACCCACTAGGCTATCACTGCTTAACACATCTTCTTGCATACAACGGCTGAAAAAATGACCCTGGATCGCTGGGGCGGCAAATGTATAAATTCGCCACTGTACTACCATACTCTACCCCTTTGAACTCAGCTCTATGGTGACCTTACATGACTTTTCAAAATTCAAAATTATTTATTTCACGTAGGCCAACCTGTGGTTCTTATGACACGTCATGACTCTACCTTCGGTTCGGAAAGCGCAGAGCCGGCAAGAAACTCAGCAGTTGCTCTGTTCAGAAATAATCATTTTACAATATTATTATGTAGCTTTTACATTGTAATAAGTTTTTTATACTATTTTTGTGGATGCCAAGCCGATTTAACCCATGCATCTGATCTGATCTTTATTAGAATAGAATAGAAAATAATATTTCTACAATCAGGGGAAGTTCAAAAAAAAGCGTTCTAGAATTCAATTCATGTTAAGACGGGCAGATAGAAATTAGCCCCGCTCCATTCTCGCCGGTGGCACCCGTTCACGAGCATGATGCATGATCCAGCCGTTGCTTCGCTTTTGTCGTCTGTGCCGTACTAGCCTCCCGCTTCCGCGACACTACCGTGGCCCAAGTTTAGGAATCAGTATTATGATTTAAATGCGTGTAATGGCACTAATGGCATATCCAATTTCCCGTATTTTGCTCTCACCATAAATCTTTGAGAGTATGGATATAGTCATTAGTGCTGCAAAACTTTATTCGTAGGCAATGTTCAGCAATGTTCAGAGAAACGGGAGTTCTAGTTTTTGTAAGCCATACGAGAACAAGATTTATTTGAGATATGAGCACACATTAGTTTAGAAAGGAATATTAGGCCAGTTTTTATGTAGGTGTATTAATAAGTTACTCTCGAAATATGTTTCGCTCTAATCATCATCTTCATCATCATGAGAAACCCACACTATTGAGCGCAGGTCTCCTCTCAGAGAAGAGTGGTAGGCAATAGTCCACTAGGCTGGCCCAATGCAATTGAGAATATTATGGGGAATTCTCTGGCGCGCATGTTTCCTCACGATGTCTTCATTCATCGTTCAAGCATGTGATATTTAAAAGCACATATATAATTTCGAAAACGCGACCTCCCCATTAGAAGACCGCAGTTCTAACCACTAGGCTATCACTGCTCACTGGTCTTAGCTACATTTTTTTTTATTGCGGGATAGGCTTGCGCTTGACGACAATCAATGCTGGACAGCACTGATGAGGTCTAGGTTGGAGCGCGCTTGCCTAGGAAATGCCTATTCACTCTTGCCGAATTTGAGAGGTGCACTGAAAAGGGGAGGATGTGCAGCCGCTGTTTATAACCATTTCTCTTTTTGTTGCGCTTCATTTTTAGGGGGAGTGAATAGGTATGGGGAGATAGAAGCTGCAATCTTGACACCGTGACCCAAATCGAAACTGTGCTGATGGTAGACTCAACTGGAGACCGCAGGGACGCCCGAACCCCCCTGGAAATCGCCATCGGGTCCTCTCTCCGGTCGCCAACCGGCACGATGGAAGCCGGATCCCAGGATGAATCAGGAAATCCCAGGATGGAAAATGCCATCCCAGGATTTTTCGCCAAAGGTGGCGGGGCAGCCTTTCATATATTTCGTACATATTTTTACGGAAATATGAAACAACAAAATATAGAATAGTGTCTCCATCGTATATCTACGAGTACATAATTTTATTGAGTTTAATGGATTAGTATTCAAACATATACTTACACAAGTTTAAGAAAACAAATCCATTAAAACTATTCTCATAAAAAAAGCGTACTTACAATTTGAAGATTAGGTATGTATAAATGACAAAAAAGCGTGGATACACCTCGCTCCAGCAATTCATGAGACAGTAATAACTAATAACTAACCTGTGTACAACGCATAGACGAATGATATTTACTAGTGGTTCATTTGTCAAAGGTAGAACGTGATATTTTAAAAACAGCAACCGCCGTTTCTTGCTGGTTTTTCTCGGTTGGAACGGCATTCCGAACCAGTGGTATTTTCACTTGACAATTCGAAAGCACTTTATAGATTATTTGAAAAAAAAAATTGGAACGAAGTCTATTATCGGACGGTACTTCGATATCCGTATCGGGGGACTAGCCGAAAAAAGTGTAAGAATTTTTTCGTCAAGACCCTTGTGTATTCCCTTCGTCTATTACACACGTTCTGTCATAGCTTTGGTGGCGTAGCGGCTTAACGAAGGAGTGAAACTATCGGTTCGGGGTTCGAATCCTGACTTCAGATTATTATTTTTGATTTTATTTATTTTTATTATTAATTTATTATTAAAAGGAACCTCGTACGAACTGAGTGTTCCAAGACACTCACGCACATTTTTCTATTCTATTCTATTCTATTCGAAAAAAAACATTAGTTGCCTGTAAAGTCGGTTTACGGACGATACTTTTACGTGATAACGTCATAAAAACATGGCGGGCGCTCTCTAGTCACAAGCCAACGCTTGGGCCGATCGTGCCCCTCTATCGCTTGTTCCGCGCTCTCGCGTGCACGCTCAGGCTCAGGCGGAACGTGACACTTTTTCGTGCGTGCAGCCGGTGTTCATAGATTTATAAGACGTTATCACGTCAATAAGGATCAAACTTCATTTGTATGGGGCGCACTTGAGATAAACTCTTCAAGTCCTAGTCGAGGCTCGCGCGAGGCACGCGGCGCGGAATGCGGGCTGGCGCTGAGCCAACATCCTCCGCTCTATATATAGAAAATTCCGTGTTTCCGTCTGCGGCCCTGTAGCTCACACGTATAGGGATCCCCTTTATGTGCCGATAAAACTAACGACTATGCCTTGTGGACATCTGTTACCAAAAAACTAAATGATCCCATTAAAATACCCTAAAAAACTATAGCGGTAAAGGCCCAGTTGATGAGACTATATACCGTCTCCCATCGTATCCTTAACTTTTCTGAGTTATGTGCGTATTAAACAAGTTTTTTGACGCCCTCCCTGGCACAGTGGTGAGCGCTGTGGTCTTATAACTGGAGGTCTCGGGTTCGATTCCCGGCGCGGCGGTAATTTGGGAATTTATAATTTCTGAATTGTCTCTGGTCTGGTCTGAGGAGGCTTTAGACTGTGGCTAGTTACCACTCTATCGTCAAATACGTGCCGCCAAGCGATTTAGCGTTTCGGTACGTAGTACTATTATATATTCTGTGGTTTCGGCACGGTGGCGATGGCGTGTTGAAACAGATTAGGGGTAGGTATGTTCTTATAAATCGATGAACACCGGCTGCACGCACGAAAAAGTGTCACGTTCCGCCTGAGCCTGGGCGTGCGAGCGAGAGCGCGGAGCAAGCGATAGAGAGGCACGATCGGCCCAAGCATTAGCTTGTTTCTGTTTTGTGACTAGAGAGCGCCTGCCGCCGCCCGCCAGTCATCGCGTTCGCGCTGTGGTTAGCGGATGTGTCGCGAGCAGCACGCTGTTCATAAAGGTATGCAATTTTTTATCAATGTTTCTTTATAACGTTATCACGTAAATCTATTATCCGTAAACCGACTTTACAGACAACCAATTTTTTTTTGAATTCTTCGCTCATCTTAATCATGGACTATGGCCTAAACTTTTTCATTCTGAGAGGAGACCCGTGCCCAGTAGTGGGACGGGGAGTAGTGGGACGCTGGGATGTGATGATGATTGATTGAACTTCTGTTCTTCTCTAACTTTCTTAAACTCTACTTTCATACAGTGTGTCTTGAGTTTTTGAGTGTCTCAATTACTATGACTCTACAAGAATATTTCGAGTCGATGATCGCATTATTCAAAGAAAGGCTGGACTTCTTTAGGCGAGAGTTCCAAAACGCGTTTATATCTTCTCTAATTTCCTTGAACTCTACTTTCGTACAGCGTGTCTAAGTTGTGAAATTGTCTCATCTCAAGTAAGGCTCTACAAGAATCTTTTGAGTCAATGGTCACATTAATAAAAGGCTGGACCTCTTTAGACGAGAGTTCTGACGAGAAATCACCTACGATTAAAAAAATTGAATTATTTGAAAAGGTACCTACTGCTAATTAGAATCTAAGCCCTAGTCGTTAAGGATCAAATCCCGCCAATAATGTAATTTTTTAGGCCCGCTTGCAGAAACGCCGAGTTATCCTTTTAACCCAGAGTTAGCTGCTGCTTTGACAGATTTCGTAAAAGCTTCTGTCGAAATTACAAAATTCCTGGGTTAAACCTAACCCGGCATCTCTGCAAGCGGATCTAAAATGGCAAATTCATCGAAGGTTATTATTCGGAACATCTGTATGGCAACGTCATCAAATCAGCGTTGTCGCAAGTCGCAATAAAACATAACGAGGCCCCAGGGGCTTCATTGTGCGGTGTTGCGCAGGCCCCCGGGCCCCGAGGACGCGAATAAGGGTCGGTTGCGGCGACTTGGTGAATTTATGGACTCACGACCTTTCTTGACTGCTCCTTGTTAAATCGCTCATTTCGCAAAGTCCGTTTGGGGCATCGAAGTACTATTCTTCACATAAAAATAGTATTCCTTGTATTCATTACTAATTCTTTATCGATGCCGAAACATGCATTGTAGGAGTATGTTAAGGTACTTTTCTTAAAGACAGAACAGAAAAATAGACATGAGCATTTTTCAAGGTTAAACTTTTAAAGAATGTGGCATCTCTAGTTTCTATAGAGTTTCATTGTAATATTAGTCTAATCGACAAGTAGGAAAAAGTGGGGTTTGGTGGAAGATTTTGGACCTCGAGGACACTGTGCTAAAAGAGGAGGGGGGACGACCTGCAAAATTTTCGACCTTCCTCGGATTTTTCCTCAATAACTTTTTCCCTTACGTCCTACGGCAAAAGCATTTCTATACTTTTTTGTAGAGCGTTAAACCTACAATTTTGATTACACAAACATTTTTGTATGTCAATTCGTTACCGAGATATGGCGCCTGGAAAAAAGTTTTTTTTTTTTCAAAAATAAAAATAAACTTTGAAACATTTTCTTCTTTCTTTCTTCACAACTATATCTTCTTTACCTTAGCTTTCAACATAACTTTACCCCTTAATCTGGACATCTCTACCCACCACAATAGACAAGAGAAACTCAGTATTAGGTATCAATTAGTCGAACAATGCTTTAGGATGGTCGGCTAATTATGAGCTCATGTTACCATAATGGGTCGATCGCGATTGCGATTGCGATATCGATTGCAATGCTATTATTATTGTAGGTGCTATTACTGACTAACAAGTAACAATACGCATATCTATAACTAAAGCAATTGTACAGTTTAATTGGAGTCTGGATCTCTGATTCATCTAATTCTATCGCTATTCCTAAGAGCCGTCGCAGACTGTGCTGCGGCGCCGCAAATCGCAATGAAGTATTTTTTATTTTACTTATTTTAGGAAACAAACATTATTAGTTAATTAAGTACAAGATAATGCCCGCGACTTCGTCCGCGTGGATTAAGGTTATCAATTCCCGCAGGAACTCTGTAATTTTCCGGGATAAAAGTAGCCTAGTGCTAATCCTGGGTATGAGCTATCTCCATTCCAAATTTCAGCCAAATCGGTTCATTCGCTGTGGCGTGAATGAGTGACAAACTTCCATCCATCCATTCATGGGGAGTTCTCGCGGCATTAAAAAAACCTTAATCGACGCGGACGAAGTCGCGGGCATAATCTACAAAAAATACATATACGTTTTTCTAATCCATGAAACCATTCCTAATTCATGAGATAAATTCATAATTTCATTGACTCTTGGCTCCCTCTACTGTCATCATGCTTATTACGTCGATCATACCCTATTATAAGTCATGACGTCATTACGCGCGGATATTTAGTGCAAAAATAGAGAACATCAGCCCCATCAGGGCACACGAGCGAAGCTCTTATTCAATTCATCAAACAATAGAATAGAAATACGTTTTATTCAAATAAACTTTTACAAGTATGCTTTCTAATTGTCAAAAGAATTTACCACTGGTTCGGAATGCCCTTCCTACCGAGAAGAACCAGCAAGAAACTCGGCGGTTGCTCTTTGTCAATAAAGTATACAATTGGTACTATGCTATGTATGCAGTGTATCCACAATGAGGGGAAGAAATCTGTTAGTTTCCAAAACTAACAAGGTTCCAGTGCCTGTTGCCAAAATCGGCAATGAAGTCATCATCATCATCAGACCGTAACACATGATATAAGCTCAATGATCGCAAAAAATAGCTCTTCACACAATAATTACATGGTTTCTAGCAGAGCTAGCCCCGAAGTATCTAATTGACATCATCAAGTGCTATCAAGCGTCTTCGACACAGATTGCTGTGTGATTGCTTGTCCGAATGTCTCTCGCGAATCGCAATTAGTTTTTTTACCGAGCTCTTTTTGTCATTGATCATTACCTACCAGACTTCACATATTTACTACCGTAAGAAAACATAAATAGGAGTGAGGAGCGAAAAAATCTCTTATAGCAATACCTAAAGATAGAAAAGGAAAGCTTATCTAATATCGCTATGACCAGATTTCAAAAGGATATTCGTCACTTTGGTCACGCCAAAGTAAGAAGAAGTCACGCGAAGTTGCACTTATTGATAAATCAAAATCAGTTATCTAAGTACGCGTTTTGTGACCGTCAGGGGGTCTACTTACGGTACTAAATATATATTAAGTCTATTGCACCTACTATCCAACGATCTCAATATTTTAAAATGTCTAGTACCCGCGACCTCGTCCGCATGTATTTATTTGAGACCATAGCTAGAATAGAATAGAATAGAAATGTTTTTGGAACGTTAGTTCCTTATCGCGCGGTGCGAAACTCGGAAGGGGGCTAGACGGATCGACACTTTTTTGAAACCGACACTTTTTTGAAGGCATTGTGTTCGTTATTTTCGCGGTACAATATTAGGTCTCCGTAGCCTAGTGGCTTCTGCAGTTGCCTAACAGTTAACAGTCGATGGTTCGAATCTCATATTGTACCGCGAAAATAACGAACACTATGCCAAATTAATTAATCGAAAGGAACTACGTTCCATCCGGGTGTCCCTTGACACCTCTCAAGTTTTTTTTTTATTCAAATAAACTTTTTTCAAGTGTTTTTGAATCGTCGATGAGTCTACCACTGGTTCGGAATGCCCTTCCTGGCGAGAAGAACCAGCAAGAAACTCGGCGGTTGCTCTTTTCAAAACAAGTAAGCTAATGTCCGCGTCTTCGTCTGTATCGATTTAGGTTCTTTGACATGGATTCGTAGGGAACTCTTTGATTTTTCGGGATAAAAACTAGCCTATGTCACTTCTCCAGGTCCTTAACTGAACTCCAAAAAATTCCAATCTAATCATGTCGATCCGTAGCTCTGTAACAGCATGATTGAAGGACAAACCAACAAACAAGCAAGTGTCGCATTTATAATATTCTTTAGTACTTTTTTTAGTACTTATTTCGAATTTAAAAACCCGTGGGAATGCCTTAATTTCCTGGGGTAAAATGTATCCTATGCAAAATCTACCAGGTTTTCTTGTTTCTCATAACGTCAAGAATAGATCCGTGGTTGAGCCGTAAAAAGGAAACAAACAAACAGACAGAAGAAAATCTTTCGCATTTTAATCATCTCAATCCATCTTCCCAGGCACAGATCTTCTCTCAGAATGAGGAGGGTAATGATAAAAACGAATCGATTGACACCTTATTCATCAAAATTGGCTCAGTAGTTCAGGCGTTACAGAGGAACATACGTAAATACAAACAAACATATTATGTAGATCCGGCACTATCCGCTGATCGGGTGTCCATGAGGATTTCCCCTCATACGAGAAAAATAACATACATAGATATGATAGATTACTAAAGTCGTTAAGAGTGGGTGTGCGCTCGTTAACAGTAAACAGATTTGATTTTTACAGTAGTAGATCAAGTTTCAACTATCCGAAAAAAAACACGCAAGAATTACATCATACTGCCAAGGGACGTGTTTGGGCAAAAACATAAAATGATGAAATTTGTTCGATAATAAAAAATCGCGAAGTTAGGTCTAATTTTTAACCAATATTCATTTATTTTCAATGTATTGCATATTACAGAGTCAAAATTTTTACATTAAATTCCGATTGATATTATCAAGGGAGTAGCCTAGCGAATTGAAAAGAAAATGAATATTTTACGAGTTACAAAGTTTTTTGGCGCTTACTACACTCCTATTCCGCGCAAAACGTTTTCTTTTGTCGCGCCTCACATGAGGTTGTGGCTATGTTTTATCTCATTGCGAAATCTGATTTTTTTTGGGGGTTACACGCGCTCTTAACCCTTTCTTTTGGTTCTGCCGTGGACGGGTAAAATTAACCGCAAAATGAAAGCACATTCACTTTCTGCGCCAGCGATAGTGAGATACAGTAATTGGCAATTTGTAAAGGTTGGCGCGCACTGTGGCAGACTCATAAAATATTTGTGAGAAGTCGTGAGATGGTTATCGGGCGGGAACACCGAACAATTAACGCGTCGGCCGTTACGAGCTAAACTGTAACGCGCAGCCATAGCATGCCACTTTCACCGGCCTCTCGGAAACACCTCTTATAAAATTAATCATGCACGACGTGATAACTAAACTGCCTCAATAGCCCAACGATTGAGAACTGAAAGGTCGACGGTTCGATCCCCATCCGTTGCACTATTGTCGTACCCACTCCTAACACATGCTTTCCGCTTATTTGGAAGAAAAAAATATTTTTGAACCCCACATTATGGCATCCAAAATTCGCCATGTTGAATTTTTCAAATTTTTATGTTCTCGTTGACACTCGCGCCGGCCAATCATGCGAAACCAGCATGGCGAATCTAACAACGTGCCACTTATTCAAATCGGCCTATGCGTTTGGTCTCCAGAGTACCACAAAGTAACAAACATACATACATAGACTGATAAACACATTACCACTATTTTTTTTATTTTTTTTTTATTAAAGTATTAACCTACACTTAAAGATACTTAAGGACACATTACCACTAATTTTCGAGATTTTTCCATAGATTATGAGTTTAGATATTCCGTTAGTCATATTGATCTTTTTTGACGTGATAACGTCTTATAAATCGATGCACTGCAGCCGGTGGTCATCGATTTATAAGACGTTATCACGTCAAAAGTGAACACAAACAGAGCGAAATACCTCGAACTCAATTACCCTTGATGTCGACGTTGTCAATGCAACTTGATTGATCGTGTTCAAAGTGCTGCGGAGATAGAACGGCGACTTCCTTTTGTCGCTTCAGCAATAGGAGCTTAACCGACTATAGCTTTACGTTTTACTTGAGGTTGCAATTACATCCTTATGTCAGTGAAAACCTCCGCTTTAATAAAGAGCTTAGCCATAATTTTGCCACAAACACATACATATTTGCTGAACTAGACTATATTTCCTCATTTTCTGCTACATAAGCTTCCTAGCGAATTACATGAGGCTACAATTACAACCCTCACATCAGTGAAGACCGCCGCCTTACAAAAATGTGCTTTCATAAGACCACATATTCGCTGAAGTAGACTATAATATTTCCTTATTTTCTGCTTCCTTTCCTTAGTATCTGCATTTTTTGCTATATAGGCATCATACCCATCAATTTCAAAATGAAAGAATGGCACAATATGTGAATGGCAATAGGAGTCAGGATTCCAATGTTATGTATTTTACCGACTTTCTCTAATAAAGATTTCTAAATTTTTTCCTTCTTTCTTTCTTTCCATTAAGTTTTCTTAGAGAAATTGAACTATTTTCAATATACCTAAGAATGGCTATATCGTTGAGTTGAGGTGGAAAACTTTTCGGGAGGTACGGGTTTCGATACAAGACTTTTCGGAGTTAATGCGTTCAATGCGAACAATTCATGTTCTCAAAGATGAGTGAAGTCTGCCAATCCGCTATTGGCCAGTAATGTTTGGCCTAAACCCTTCTCATTTGAGAGGATCCCTGTGCCCGATAATGCCCGGTGATGTGTTGAAGTGATCATGATGATAAAGAACCCCTTCAGGTTACTGCTTCCATGGACAGCACCCCCGCTTTCTACCAGGTAAGATCGAAGACAAGGGTCCCCTGTCATCGAACGGCTCTCAGAATAGAATAGAAGAGAATAGAAATGTTTTTTATTCAAATAAACTTTTACAAGTGCTTTTGAATAGTCGATGAATCTACCACTGGTTCGGTAATGCCCTTCCTGCCGAGAAGAACCAGCAAGAAACTCAGCGGTTGCTCTTTTCAAAACAAATTTACAATACAGTAAATACTATGCTATATATGCAGTGTTTCCACAATGAGGGAAGTTCCAAAAATGCATACCGACTAACTTCTATCTCAAGACGGGCAGACATAAAGTAGCCCCATTCCCGCCGGTGGAACCCGCACACGAGCATGACGCATGACCCAGCCGTTGCTTCGCTCAACCATTTTTGAGGGAACGTAACAACCCGCATCACACGACACCACCACAGAAATGTTTAAAGAGTGCGTGACAACGTGACATACTTATGCTTATGCTTATGCTTATACAGCTAATGCAACCATCGCGCCTAGCCGTCTCCTTACTCCTAGCGGTTGGATTGTTCCAGTCCTGGCCGCCCACGTCGCTGACCCATTTTCCACAATTGCTGTAATAGCTCATTGACCTTTGTCGCCTACAGCGCCTCAATTGAATTACAGGTCGTGTGCTACTAATGGAACCTAATTGCTTCAATCGTTAGATAATTATGTCCGTCCGTATAGATTGGAAGTTATGTTATGTTGGCTTTAAGTTCCTTTAAGTAATGGAAGAGTCCCGAGTATATCATTTTAAGACGGTTAAGCCAGAGAGCAGTGATAGTCTAGTGGTTAGGTTAGGACTGGTTTCCTATTCGGGGGATAGCAGGTTCGATCGCAGGCACGCTCCTCTGACTTTCGGAGTTTGTGCGTTTAAGCGATTAAATATAAAACTTCACAGATGAAGGAAAATATCGTGAGGAAATCTGCACACCTTAGAGTTCTCTATAATGTTCTCAAAGGTACGTGAAGTCTGCCACTTCGCATTGGGCCAGCGTGGTGGACTATGGCCTATAACCCTTCTCTGAGAGGAGACCTGCGCTCAGTAGTGAGCCGTTGATGGGCTGCTGCTGATGATGATGATGTAAGCCAGAGACAGGGAGCCTCAATAGGCCAACTGAAAACTGAAAGGACGGTTCGATCAACACCCGTTGCACTGTTGTACCTACACCTATATTGGGATCATAATTATGCAATTCTTTTTATTTTAGTTAGATTTAGTTTTGAACATATTGCTTATCTGCACGAGGACATCGTGGGGGATTATGACCTAAACCTAGTATATACATATCTATGCCTAAATATACCTAGTAGTGTGCCGACAGGTATCTGATTTTAGGATTCTTAATTTCTTAATTCCGCTTTTGAGTTCAGAATGCAATCTGTAGATTTTAAACTTACAGCGTGGTTTGACGAAAATAAATATTTTAGCTGGGTGTGTCGATATCTTTTTTATGGGGGTTTTATCATTGCTGATAATGTCACCCCCGTGAGTTTATCAACACATAATTATTAAACTGCATAATCTATACTTAATATTATAAAGAGGAAAGATTTTTTTTTGTTTGTTTGTTTGTACCGAATAGGCTCTGTAACTACTGGACTGATTTTAACCATTTTTTCACCAATAGAAAGCTAAGTTATAAGGAAGTAACATAGGCTATAATTTTTTTTCAAAAAAATTAGAGATCCTTAAGAAAATTGCAATAATGTAACCCAAAGTAGCAAAATTTTGCCTATAAAATGCATTATTTGGCGTGTGCTGAGAAAACAATTGATGATACATAAAAATTATGTACTACATGATTAAAGTACTCATTATACTCTACAAAAAAGTCCCGGAGGGAATATATCTAACTATCATATTTAAGTCAATACTAGCTTTTATGTTCTAAAATTTAATTAGATCGCCTTTATTAGGTATCGTTTATTATTAATTTTTCCTTACTAATAAGTAATAATATATAATTATAAATGCGAAAGTGTGTTTGTTTGTTGGTTTGTCTGTAAATCACGCTGCAACAAAGCTACGGATTTACGTGATTTTTTGGATAGGTCAGAACCTGGAGGGTAACATAGGCATCTACCGTGGTTCGGATCTACTAAAATCAGCAGGGCAAACGTCAAAACGTTGTGCAGACTCCGTTCGGGCCCATCGAATAAATTCGCCCATCTCATGAAGAAAGTAAGCTCACCGAACTGTGATGTATGTGGCACAGTTGAGGATCTGTTGCATATCTTGCTAGATGCAAAAAAACAAGAGCGAACGACAGTCACTGATGGTAAGTTTTGATCTGAATAGGCTTGATGTGGGACTTTGTCAGAGTTTCCTGGCAGACCCCACATCAGAATTAGCTAGAAAAATGTGTGATCTGGTCACTGCTTCCCGTCAGTGACTTTCGATCGTTTTCCCAAAACACCAAAAAAATATAGATTTAAAAAAAAAACATAGGCATCCCGGAAAATCAAAGAGCTCGAACGAACAAGTCAACGACACAACAACGACGAAGTCGCGGGCATCAGTTAGTATAATAGATATTATCTGTCGATAGATTCCTGACTTGTCATAAGAGCCACAAGGTGGCCCACATGAAATAAATGATTTAGAATTTAGAATGTTTATATTTCAATCTTATTTCGATCCAGTCCCGTTGTGACCACGTTCCATGCAACTGGGATCGAAATATCGACAGTTCCAACTAATATATCACATCAGGAGTATGATTCCGTTGTTTAAGGCCAGACTAACAGTTAACACGGTAAACGGCAGACCCACCACAAAGATACCTTGTTAGTTGTTAGAGAAACGGCATCCATAAAACACTATGCAGATTAAATCGAGGGTAACGTATCCAGAGGTAAAATAGCTAGCGGAAATACAATGTAGGCTATCTACACAACCAATCGCGCGCTGAGTTACGATTGCGGGAATATCAAACCAGCATCAAAGGCGTGATACAGTTTAGAGCTTTCTTCCGACCTCACAAATACATCTAAACCTAGCTCTTTATGTGAAACTCGTGGGTCTTTGGCCGTTATACCTAATATTCCTAGCCCTTGACTGCGGTCTCACCTGATGGTAAGTGACGATGCAATCTAAGACGGTAGCGGGCTAACTTGGAAGGTGGTGTGGTAGTTTTATTTAAACCCATATTCTTAATAAAGCAGTGATAGCCCAGTGGTTAGGACTGTGGTCTCCTATTCGGGGGGTCGCAGGTTCGATCCCGGGTACGCACCTCTGACTTTTCGGAGTCAAGTGCGTTTAAGCAATTTAATATCACTTGCTCCAACGGTGAAGGAAAACATCGTGAGGAAACCTGCACATCTGAGAGTTCTTCATAATGAGGCCACCACGCTGGCCCAATGCGAATTGGCGGACTTCACGCACCTTCAAGAACATTATGAAGAACTCTCAGATGTGCAGGTTTCCTCACGATGTTTTCCTTCACCGTTGGAGCAAGTGATATTAAATTGCTTAAACGCACTTGACTCCGAAGGTCTCCTCTCAGAAGGGTTATAGGCTATAACCCTTCTGAGAGGAGACCTGCGCTCAGTAGTGAGCCGTTGATGGGTTGCTACTTGCTAATGATGATGATGATGATATTCCTAATAAACTAATCCTAGAGTAAACGTAGGGTTGTAATTCGCCACCAGATTAGACTAGTAATTTTAAATTCCCAAATAGTTCCTGCCCGGGGATCGAATACGGGTCCTCCCACTCATAAGACCACATGGCTTACCACCGCGCATGATTAAATAACAATCACGCATGTACCTTGCCTACCGTAATGCGGTCACCTTTCACTGCAGCATCAGCAGTTCAATCGCAAGTTTCAAGTATAATTACACCATACTCATCTCTTCGCGGTCGGGTGAAACTCTGCTGATTACTGCTCTTATTTCAATGTTATATTCGCTGCTAGATGCGCGAGACACTTACCTGAAACATAAAAGAAAATCTTGTTAAGTAATTAATAATTTCTATAATTAATTTATCAACTGGAGGGTTACTTTCTTCGAAATCTTGACCTGTCTTTTGTTAGAATTTCTTTTTGAATTATATATTCTAAGAAAATCTAAATATGTACGTCAAAACTCAATTGCCTCTATTTTTAAATGACTTCAAAAAAGGAGGAGGTAATTCAAAATAGATTCATCGGAATCTATTTTTTATGTAGGTATGTTTACCGATTACTCGAAGACGCCTGAACCGATTTGGAATAGTACATTACACATCTAGGGCAGTAAAATAAGAAATGTCTCGGATCACATGTAATTGTTGTCCGAGGCGAAGCCGAGGTCAATAAACATGTGATCTGAGGCTTTCTTATTTACTGCCCGTGGTGTGTATACTATTTTTCTCCTCGACGGAGGCGGAAAGCGACATTTTCGTTTAGCGCAGCGGGAGGAAAATTGACGCTTTCCGCCCGGAGGTGAGAAAAATTCTTTTTTTGTTTGAAAGGGTATACTTCCCAGGTAGTCCCATTGAAATTTTATCGAAATCAGTCGAGCGGTTTAAAAAAATCACCAATAAATTATTTATACTCTGTAGTGGCGCGGGCGTTTGAAGTCGGTTTTGAAGATCTTACTTGTACTTGAAGATCTTGAAAGAGGCCCTTAATATTTGTCCATGTGGTGACTCTTACTAGCTATTAGTTAAGCTCAGCTTAAACCAATAAAAATATCGTAGTGGCTATTGAAATATAATTTTACAATAGAAACAACAAATAGAATAATTTACCGTGGTTTTTTTAAAAAGCCTAAATTACTGCAGACGAAGTCGCGGACATCAGCCGACGATAGCGCAATGAATTCCACAAGGTCCGGAGACTATTAGTAACGTTTTCTGCTGGTAATAGTGTCATTAAAATACATGGAAATCGTTCGTTAGCGTCCTTTTATTGGTAATTTAAATGTAGACGACCATCTTTATCATGTACTATAATACTTCATACTAATCTTATAAATGCGAAAGTGTGTTTGTTTGTTGGTTTGTCCTTCAATCACGTCGCAACAGAGCTATGGATCGACGTGATTTTTTTTCATGGGTATAGTTGAGGACCTGGACAGTGACACAGGCTACTTTTTATCCCGGAAAATGAAAGAGATTCCGAGGGATTTTAAAAACTAAATCCACGCGGACGAAGTCGCGGGCATCAGCTTGATAAAAAAATAAAATTTAAATATATAAAAGTGACTGACTGATCTATCAACGCATAGCTCATACTACTGGAAGGATCGGGTTATTATTGTAAATGGAAAGGCTCATAGACAGCTATTGACTTAGGTTTCCGCCATAGACTTAGGATTGGTAAAGTAAATTGCAATGATATTATTAATTCATAGTTTGTTTGAAAACGTCAAACATTGGTTGCTATGAAACTATGTGATGGGTACGCCAGTTCAGGCGTACTATGAATTGCCGCAATTTACTTGTAGACCGACGGTATCTGATAGGTGCGAAGCGACTACCAATCCTAAATCTGTGGCTTCCGCAAAAAAAGAATTTTTAAAAATTCAACCTCTGAAGGGGTAAAATAGGGATTTGAAAAATCTAACTTAACGTGAGTGGAGCCGCTGGCAAAAGCTAGTTTGACAATAAAATTGGTACTAAAGTGTTTCCAGAGTACATAAAATTGTGTGTTACGTATTTAATACTTATTTGGCAGTGAAGTTAAAGTTTTAAGATGCAGTAAAGTGTCTCGCGAGGCTTCGGAGCGGGCGGCCTTGGCCCGGGCAGCCTCGCTCAATGAAAATATTATGTCACGCGGCATATGGCCGGCGCGCGGCGCGCGGCGTGCATTTTAAAGTTTTAAATTCGACTTTTATTTTGCCAGCATTTCTTCTCAGCAGAATCTGTTTTCTGCTTCTGATTTTCCGGTGGTAGAGTCTTGATTGTCATAAGAGCCACAAGTTAGCCTATATGAAATCATATTATGTAATGTCACATTATAAATGCGAAAGTGTGTTTGTTGGTTTGTCATTCAATTACGTCGAAGCAGAGCTTCGGATCGACGTGATTTTTTGCATGGGTATAGTTGAGAACCTGGAAAATGACAAAGGCTACTTTTTATCCCGGAAAATCGAAGAGTTCCCGAGGGATTTTAAAAACTAAATCCTAGCGGACGAAGTCGCGGGCATCAGCTAGTAGGCAAATAATTTAATTTTGAAAACTTTGCAATTTTGCTTACTATAAGGATCTGAGGATTGATGATAAACTGAATTATGGAAAATGGTATAGAACATACATCATTGACCGAGCGAAGCGAGGTCTCTGAGTTTACTAGAGCGATTTGCACTTGTCCGTCCGTCCGTCCGTCCGTCTGTCAGAGCCTTATAACTTTTGAATTACTGAACGTAATTACTTCAAATTTAGATATAATATGTAAACCGATGGCCTCCAGCCGAAAATGGCTTAAAAAGTTATAAAAATCTTTATTTCAGGGGGGCTCTCATAGAAGCGAATGCGAAGAATTTTTTTTTTATTTGCGATTCATAGGTTTTCTGTGTATCATTTTAAAGACAATTTGGAACAAAGTACAACCGTATTTTTTTTTTATATTTTTCCTAAAATTGACGAAATGGGGGGCTTCCAAAGTGGCGATTTAATACGCTCGCTTGAAGACGCTCTCTGGGAAAATTTTCTCTATATTTTCAAGTTGTACTTATTTTCTTACGTCACTTGTATCCTGTACTTGAACAACAAATACTAAAATTATATGAATATTATAAAGAAACGAGATTATTTAATTTTTAATGAGCATCAGTAAATTTCACATAGCTTCACAATAATGCTAATAGATGGCGCAGTCATTAACTATTCCATTGAACTAGGAGTTACGACTACGATTTATCCCAAAAACAGTTTTGCGTCGACCATTATTATTTAGGTACATAATATAATAACATATTATTCAATTAAAATTATTCTTTAGTTAAATATCATTTTGTAAGTATATTTTCTATTCGCGTCGATAGATGACGATTTGTACAGATGCCCCTAACCCGTTTTCACTCGTTAGTACCTACATAATAATTCAATGTTTTCACTGACGTTCCCTAACCTTTACGGGCTACCTATGATAAGTTATGTGATGATTACTGTCAACTTCTTTATCACGATCCTGTACGGGACACCTAAAAGGACATTGGGACGGATGGTAGGACTTAGGATTGTGTTTTGGAGCTACCTACGTAAAGAGACTCCTACATAGGGGATGGTTTAGGTATGTTTGGTGAAAACGGGCATAATAATAATAATGTCAGGTTTGGTCGTCATGTATCGATTGAATGAATAATCATGGGATACCGTTACCGCGAGGTCTCAGTTCGGGGCGAACCACTAGTACCTAGTACCTATTAATTTTGTTCGTATAAAATGTAGCCTATTCCACCACAAAAACGAATCGATGGGCACCTCACTAATTAAAATCGGCTCAGTAGTTTAAGCCCTACTGTAGAACGTTCATAAATAGTTACCTACATAGACTGCTAAAATCACAGCACTTCCTTTGAGCCTAGCCGTAGTCGGTTAAATAAACTCACTAAAATCAGATGGAAAGCCTGGGGGAGTTTTCCACAAACTTCGTTCATTCAGAAGAACTAGTTTCTGAATGAACGGAAAAGAATAATTGTATTTAGGCAGTGAAAATAAACATATGCTCACATACTTTAAAATAGATTTTACAACAACCTCGCTTTCAGCAATAACTATCTGAATAAACTTTAGCGTAAACACAATACGTTTACTGGTGTTGGAGTTTATGTTTCCTACCTACATATGTGCAACAATATGCTGTAGAACAGCTTATAATATAGCGGATTATATTACTCAAATTGTTTTCAGAGAGCGGTGATAGAGTTCCCGCGGGAATTAAAAAACCTAAATCCACTCGGACGAAATAGCTGGCAACATCTAGGGCAGAGATTCCCAAAGTGGTCGATATCAGTTTCCAAGGGGTCGACATAAATGAAAACTTATTCTGGGGGTCGACGAGGTCTAAAAATCGACCCCTATTAATTAACACAAGTTCTACTAGTAGTCCAGGGTAGATAATTCTTGAAAACAAAAAAAATTATAGTAGGATGAAACCCATTGGAAAAGGAAGAGAATGCAACAAAAATGAAAGGAAAAATAAATTACGGGCGATCTGAGGTCGGGAAGCGGGGGGGGGGGGGAGGGGGGGTTTAAGGGGGGAAAAACGGTTATCTCAATTTCTGGAAAAACTACAAGTCCTATATGGAAAAAAACTAAATGGCAAAGTTGTAGGTAATATAAAGATCTACAACTTTTGTATTTAGACTTTTTCACATAACCTCAAAATGTATGTGAAAAATTCAAATAACCAAGTTTTTGGTTTTTTATTTTTATCTTTTACAAAAAAAAATATTTTTTCACGAAATTTGGTGAAAACTTACCTTTTTATATCCCAAACACACTGTAATTTTTCTGATTTAAAATATTTATTTTTTCACCTTTTTTAGGGTTCCGTAGTAAACAAGGAACCCTTATAGTTTCGTCATGTCCGTCCGTCTGTCTGTCTGTCTGTCTGTCCGCGGTTAAGCTCAGAGACTATTGGTACTAGAAATCTGTAATTTGACAAGGGTATAAATATCAATCACGCCGACAAAGTGGTGAAATAAAATTGTGAAAAATATTTTTTTTAGGGTACCTCCCCTACATGTAAAGTGGGGATGAATTTTTTTTTTCTCATCTATCCCATAGTGTGGGGTGTCGTTGAATAGGTCTTTCAAAAACGTTGTGGGTGTGGGAACACCATTTTTCAATTCAGGGATCCGTTTGTGAAATATGATATTTTAAAGTGCTAAATTTTATTAGAGTCAAGTGTCCCCCCCCCTCTGCCAGCTAAATGGTTGTATATAGGATACAAGAAAAAATTCACAGCAGTAGTATATATAATGAATTTTAAAGGAAAACTATCACGGCTAAGCAGGGTTCATTAAGGAAAAGAGTTATATCGGTTTTTCGAAGTTAGATATTACACGTAGTGTAAGTTGCATATTTTGTAGTATATTATAGTATTTAAACCATGGAACTCAAAATGTATGTTGAGAATTTCAACTACGGAACCCTATAGTGCGCGTGGCCCGACATGCACTTGGCCGGTTTTATTTTTGACTTAATATTGAAAAAGCACCTAAATTTCAGTCGAAAATTCTCCCGTCAAATAATCTGCTTTTTTAAAAAATTCGATGAGCTTTTTGTTCGTTGAAATCTCTACTTTCTGATGGTGTGAAAAAAATATACATTACTATGGTAAATGCTCTCAGAAAATGCAGAAACGAAATACGAAATAACAGGTAGTAAGACTCAGACCCTCCTAGCCCCTATGAAATACCTATTAAATTACATGCGTAGATGGCTATTTATTGCTATTGTAAGATAACTTATATACCTGAGTAACATACGGAAAATTTTAGCCCATCAAAAGGTATTTCATAGAGAAGTAGGGCAGGGGCTAGGAGGGTCTGGGCCTTACTACCTGTTATTTCGTACCTATTTCGTTTCTGCATTTTCTGAGAGCATTTACCATAGTAATGTATATTTTTTTTACACCATCAGAAAGTAGAGATTTCAACGAACAAGAAGCTCATCGAATTTTTTAAAAAAGCAGATATTTTGACGGGAGAATTTTCGACTGAAAATTAGGTGCTTTTTCAATATTAAGTCAAAAAAAAGGTGAAAAAATAAATATTTTAAATCAGAAAAATTACAGTGTGTTTGGGACATAAAAAGGTAAGTTTTCACCAAATTTCGTGAAAAAATATTTTTTTTTTGTAAAAGATAAAAATAAAAAACCAAAAACTTGGTTATTTGAATTTTTCACATACATTTTGAGGTTATGTGAAAAAAGTCTAAATACAAAAGTTGTAATCTTTATATTACCTACAACTTTGCCATTTAACTTTTTTCCATAGGACTTGTAGTTTTTCCAGAAATTGAGATAAACCGTTTTTTACCCTTAAACCCAGCCTCCCCCCCCCCACTTCCCGACCTCAGATCGCCCGTAATTTATTTTTCCTTTCATTTTTGTTGCATTCTCTTCCTTTTCCAATGGGTTTCATCCTACTATTATTTTTTTCACTTTTTAGGGTTCCGTACCCAAAGGGTACCAACGGGACCCTATTACTAAGCCTACGCTGTCCGTCCGTCCGTCCGTCCGTCCGTCCGTCCGTCTGTCAGCGGGCTGTATCTCGTAAACCGTAATAGATAGACAGATGAAATTTTCACATATTATGTATTTCTATTGCCGCTATAACAACAAATAATAAAAATTAAATTAAATAAAAAAAATGAAATAAAAATATTTCCATGGGTACATGGAAATATTTTTATTTAATTTTTTTTTAACGGAACCCTAAAAGAGCGAGGCCCGACTCGCACTTGGCCGATTTTTATTATTTTTTAAGGCTTCTACCCTGGTCTATAGAGACTATGGCCTTAGACTACGGCCTATAACCCTTCTCTGAGAGGAGACCTGCGCTCAGTAGTGAGCCGTTGATGGGTTGCTAATGATGATGATGATGATTATAAGATTTTCATCCCAATCGGTCGCCACAGTACCCGGTGTTATTATGGCTTCACAGTGGCGTTATTAGACCGGCACTATCTGTACCACTCGACAGCATCTGACCGTCAACTAACAACGCCCATAAACCCTCATTCTGAATGCACAATTGCACAATCTGAATTCTGAGCCATTGTTTAAGAGAGCTAACGCGATACAATCGACGTAGGAAATTAGACCGCGTTTCAATTTTAATTGGGCAATCGACCAACACAACATTTCTATTGATTCGAACTTATATAGATAACTATAAAACAATTCTGTGATTGAGTGATAGACATAGGTATTTGAAAGGAAAAAAATATATTCCCTTAATGATGGTGCAACAAATAATTTTGTTAATTAGTAAGTTAGCTAGTGTTAGTTGTAGTTAGTTGTGTAAGTTAGTTAGTTCAATAAGATCAACAGAAATATCTTCAAAAAAAATTGATTCTTTCATGTAGGCCGACCCTAAGGCTATTATGACAATTCAAAACTCTACCATTTGCATTAGTTCGGAAAGCAGATTCTGCTGAGAAGAGCCAGCAATAAACTCAGCTTTTTCACAATGGACGGAAGCATTTTAAACGCAAAAAAAATATTGTTCTATAATTTTGACCTTCACATTATGTTGATATATTATGACCAAATTACCCACTGACATATTAAAATGTATTCCACATGTGTGGACACAGTTAATATAATATAAAGCCCCGGTGTTTTATCGCCGGATATTATGATAAAATAATTAAAATTTTATAGTTCAAGGTTCCGAGTTTCCACTTCACGCATCGCTAATTAGTTTTATTTTCGGTTCACTTTATTACCTACTCAATGTACGAGCTACACTGTCAGTTTATTTACGCTAAGCTAATAAGTCGAAGTTATCTTTAATTGTCATTTAACGATTATACTGGCACGCGTGAAGCACTTAATCGAGTAATCATACGCCAAAAATGCTTTACATCATTTAGGAAGAGCTGATACTCTTACACTGCTGGACCGATATTAACCAAACATAGCTAAGAATTACCGCAAGAAAACTGGCTTTCAAATGAAAAAAACCGCATCGAAATCGGTTCATCCGTTTGAGAGCTACGATGCCACAGACAGACACACACACAGACAGACATCGACGTCAAACTTATAACACTCCTCTTTTTGCGTCGGGGGTTAAAAATACACGTCCAATCAAAATAGTAATGAGTCGTACAGGACTTGACTTTAAAAAAAAAATAGTCATTTTATGTATTTATCCACCACCGAATCGTCTATTGAGCCGATTTAATGAATGAGGTATCAATCGATTTACTTTGATGGTCCGAGAGACATAGTGTCAACCTAAATACAGGTTCCCTAGTTAGGTGACAGACCCGATCACCCATGCATATGGCCAAAATATAACTTTTGTAACTACTCAGCTTATTATTACTCGTATGTTAAGATCATGTTGTTAATAAATGAAATTAAAAAAAAAAGTGTTTCATTTTTTATAATAACAAAATCAATATAATGGATGCTGCATCTAATTTTCAGTAGTCAGATGACAGTTTATTAAACTTTTTTCTTGTTTGTTTGGTGAGCAATAAAGAATAATTCAGTTACCTTCATTCATTCGGAATTATTTCATATAATACGAGCTTTAGCCCGCGGCTTCGCTTACATTAAGTTCGATTTTTCAAACCCTTTATTTTGGGGTTGAATTTTCAAAAATTCTTTCCTAGCGGATAACCTACGTCATAAATAACTATCTGTACGTCTTTCAGCCCGATCAGTCCAGTAGTTTTTTGAGCTGTGCTTTGATAGATCAGTCAGTCAGTCAGTCACCTTTTCCTTTCATATATTTAGAAGATGTATGTTGTATAGGTTGTGTAACATCTACACAGCACATGTTAAACCATTGACTTCAACGAAGTATCAATAGACCTAGAGCCTAGAGGTGATTATAGATCTCGATTCAAGAAAGGTCGCGAGGCGGTCACGGCCGCCAGCACTCTGCAGGCGACAGTTGGCAAACACTCTGTTACTACTCAGTTAGAGTCATCGCTCACTTATCCACTCGGTACCCGACCGGTACCGCTTGATCGCTTGGCATCCTCATTGTCGACGGGTGGCCCTCCGGTTATGTCATGCAGCCGGCGAGTGGACGCCTAGTAGTCAACTTGTGGGCGCTGCGAGATCACCGTAAGACTGGGTTTCCACGGCGCGGTTAGCACCCGCGCTCGCAGCGGTTGCGGTACCATTAGTAACGCAATGGCGCAAAGCGCGCCGTGGAAATTGAAACTTCATTTTCCATACAAATCTGCATTCTACGGAGGCTGCGGGCCCACAACCGCTGCGGGCGCGGGCGCCGAACCGCGCCGTGGAAACTCCGTCTAAGGCCGACGCACTGTCTTCTAGTCGAGTGAATAACTCGCTGGCGGCATGCGGTCTACTCGAGACATGCGCGTGAGCAACGCATGGCAAGCGGGCGGGTGATCACAGAGTTTACTCGCCGTCCGCGTATGGACAGCTTGCGCTTGAGTGAGGCTATGGAATTGATAAGTGAGAGCATATAATGTCATATATATAAGAAATCTCAACCAACTCAGGCGGTGCTGAGTTGATAAGCGAGCGACGACCTTTATGAGTTAACGTACGCATTGTCGCTGTACCTACTCCCATTCATGACTTACCGACGTTCAACGCATTGTTGACGTGCCAATTACTAACGTGACGGTCAAGGCCAGTGATAGGTTAGCGTTCGGGGAATAGTGAGTTCGATTCCGGACAAGGTACTACCTTTTTACCCTTCCAGGTAAAGGTGGAACCTTTTATTTTACGTAGTGATGTGCGTTTAAGCAATTAAAGATCACTTGCTTGATGCTTTGATGCTTTAACGGTGAAGGAAAACGTGAGGAAACCCGTACACCTGAGAGTTCGCCATAATGTTCTCAAAAGTGGATGAAGTCTGCCAATTTACATTGGGTCAGCGTATTGGACTGTGGCCTAAAACTCTTCGCTGAGAGGAGATCTGTGCCCCGCGTGGACCTACAATGGGTTGAGATGAATCAATTGCCCAAAAACTTAGAAAATATTATTTCCTCAAACTGAATTCACCAATATAAGTAACACAGAAAACGTGTCTCCATAAAAGTATATCGAGATATTCCGAGTACATTCAAATCAGACCGAACGATGGAAGAATTTTTATACGACAGGAGGGAATATTTTATGGTAATTTTATTTGCGATTCATGAGAAATGTCGCGCTTGAGTGAATATTCGATGAACAATTGCGTTACTTACACTAATAAGAACATCTCCAGACAGTCTTCAAAAGCCTATATCTCTATTCTCTACCCATCCTCGGCTCAATGGGCACGCGGTTCCTCTGAGAATGAGAAGGGTCTAAGCCATATTCCACCACGCTGGCGAAGTGCGGATAGACAGCAGACTTCACATGTACCTTAGTAAGTAATACGTACTAAACCTACCATAATAATATAAGCAGTGATAGCCTAGTGGTTACGACTGTGGTCTCCTATTCGGAGGGTCGCAGGTTCGATCCCGGATACCTCTGACTTTTCGAAGTTAAGTGCGTTTAAGAAATTAAATATCACATGCTTTAACGGTGAAGGAAAACATCGCGAGGAAACCTGCACACCTGAGAGTTCTCCATAATGTTCTCGAAGGTGTCGGAAGTCCGCCAATTCGCATTGTGCCAGCGTGGTGGACTATGGCCTATAGCTCTTCTCTGAGAGGAGACCTGCGCCAATAGTGTCCGATGATGGGTTGATAATGATGATGAATGATGATGATTATAATATTGCAAAATGAATATTTTGAAAAGAGCAACTGCTGTGTTTCTGGCTGGCTCTTCTTAGTAGAATCCGCTTTCCGAACCGGTGCAGACTGCAGGTGGTAGAGTCATGACGTGTCTTAAGAGCCACAGGTTGGCCTACGCGAAATAATTAACTTTGAATTTTCAGAATATTATAGAGAATTAATTCTCAGGCATGCAGATTTCTTTCTGCTTGAAATCTGCTTCCACCGTTAAAGCATGTACAAAACAGAACTCCATAGCTATACGTGGCCGAACTAAAAAACACTAAGCTTTTTGGCCACAGATTCTCACCCTTGAGAATATTTTTAGTCCGTCCGTCTGTCAAGTCAATTATTTTTCTAAAGCCCCCCCCCCCCAATAATTCAATGCCCCCTAATTTTCTCAGAGTCTTCTATTGCCTCCCTGGGAGTCTCAAACACCCACATGGGGGCGTTATCGTCCTTTGTCTTCCTCGAATCCAGATTAAACGCGTAGTACCTATACATATCAAAATTATATTTTAGCATGTTCCCCATTGGTCTTATCACCGCACCGGTAGGCTTGGTGTGGGAGGACCTCCAGACTCCAGTCTTGAAATCCGAGTATAATTCAGTGTGTATGTGGGTCCACAGTCCACACTCACAGACTGATGATCTCATATAGCGCATTACGAAAGACCTGTAGGTGTGGATGCATTGTTCTAATAGACTTAGGTCTCTCGTTCAAGGTGAGATGATCACCTAGTTTATAGTATTATAGGGTACTTGCACAAGAAGACATTAATTATCCTTCCTTTATTAAAAACAATATTGTCTTGTCTGCAATCTCGCCTGATATTAAGAGACGATGCAGTCTAAGATAGTGTAGACTAACTTGGAAGGCGGTGTGTCAGTTCAATATAAAACCATACCCCTAATCCATACTAATATTATAAATGTGAAAGTAACTCTGTCTGTCTGTGTTACGCAATCACGCCTAAACTACTGAACCGATGTACTTAAATAAAATTTGGTACAGACATAGTCTAGAGCCTGCGAAAGGACATAGACTACTTTTTAATGCGAAAAAAGGGCTATAAGAGGTTGAAATAGGGGATGAAAGTTTGTATGGAAATTACGTCATTTTTAAGGCTAGAAGCTTGAAACTTATTTTCTAGGCTTTTGATTAGAGATAAATAAATACGACATTTAAAGTTTGTAAAAATTTTACCCTAAATGGGGTAAAAACAGGGCATGCACGGTCCAGAAAATAAAAATATAGAAGAAAATACAGAGAATTACGAAGTCATTACAAAATGTGAAACTGAAATTAACGAAAGAGAAAGAAAGAAAGAAACTTGCCAAGCGCCGCGCGCCATTAGCCTAAAAAGGCTAAAAAATAAAAAATGGTGCCGACAGTCACTATTCCACGCGGACGAAGTCCCGGGCACAGCTAATATGTTTCTAAACGACATCGTGTCGAATTCGTGTTCGTGCCGAACAGCGAATATGTTCAAGTTACATTAATTATAAAACATTTCACAAAACTCCCAGTTTATATTCTAAGAATGCTTAAAAGCGAATCGACGGCGTTACATATACGCAATAATATAGCACCAGCTGAATGGAGCGATGTCGAAACAGCGTGCAGGGAATGAACAACAATCGCTTACATTACACAGTACAACATACACGTATAATATCTCAGGGCCATTCAACAATCATGACATCACCAGTCGCACATGGACAATATGGATTTGACGGAAAATGAACGATTATTAGGTAGTTTACTATGATTAGTGTAATAAACTAAAATTGAATGTTTTTTTTAAGAGGCTGGACATTGGAGAGGGAACAGACAGACTCACAGACGCAGATACACTGATACACACGTCAAACTTAAAACCTCTTTTTTTGTCGGGGGTAAAAAAGATGGATATGTGAGGATGGAAACCCCTTACAAGGTGGATCGACCGCAACGTTCCCTCAAATATGGTCGAGCGAAGCAGCAACGGCTGGATCATGCGTCATGCTCGTGAACGGGTGCCGCCTACGGGAATGGGGCTACTTTGTGTCTACCCGTCTTAATATGAATTGAATTGTAGTACTTTTCTTTTTTTTTTTGGAACTTCCCCTCATTGTGGAAATATTATATTTTATTCTAACAAAGTTGCATAGGTTAAATCGGCTTGGCATCCAGCTGCCCACAAGATAGTATAAAAACTTATTACAATGTAATAGCTTCGTAATAATATTGTAAAATGATTATTTTGAAAAGAGCAACTGCTGAGTTTCTTGCCGGCTCTTCTCAGCAGAATCCGCTTTCCGAACCGGTGGTAGAGTCATGACTTGTCATAAGAGCCACAGGTTTATACGTGAAATAAATAATTTTGAATTTGAATCTATACATATAATAAAACTGTAACTGGAAGATTTCTGTACATTTAATATATTTTGAAAATTTTAATTGGGGGATGCTTTACTATTGATACTGAGCCCAAAACAGATTTTTATTTAATTTTTGTCTGTTTGTTTGTCCTTCTTTCACGTAAAAACTACCGCACAGATTTCTACAAAATTTTATACCGTGGTAGCTTATTACTCGGGTCAACATCTAGGCTACTTTTTATCCCGGAAAACCAAGGAGTTCCCGAGGGACTTTAAAAACTAAATCCACGCGGACAAAGTCGCGGGCATCAGCTAGTTTGACATAAGGTTTAAGCCAATAATTGCGATTAACGTATTCTAACGCTCGAATTTCTAGATCTAGACCTAGAGGGTCAGCCCTGCGATTTTCTAAAGTTATTCCATTGATCGTAATCGTATTCGATGACATTAGCGTCAAAGTAAAATAATCCTTGATTGTTTTGTTTTAAAGTCACAAATTCAGTACAACCGATTTTAATATGGATACGTTTATGTATGTGATATGGAGCGTATCGTACATACATAAAGGTACAAGAATGCATACACGAAATTGAGCTCTAATTCAATGCTATTGGCGGACCCTTATTATTTTTATAAAAAAAACACAAAGTAAGGAATTCTTCATTTAGTAATTAAGCAAATATCCGTTACTTATTAGGGAGCCGTGAACGGTGTGAGAACTCGAAGCAGAATGGCGCCTGGCGTGGATACTCGTTGGCTTTTATGGAATTGACGAACGGCGCACTCGGTAGTTATTATAAAAATCCACCCTCAGCTAACAATGCTGTTATAGTTTATTTTACTATGACGCTAATGTCATTGAATACGATTACGATCTATGGAATTAGTACCTACCTTAAAATTATATTATAAAATATAAAATATATATTTTAAAATATATATATATATATTTTATAATATAAAATATATAAAATATAAATTATATTATAAAATATAAATTATAAAATATAAAACAAAATTATATTATTATATTATATTTAATATTAGTACGACCTTAAAATTTACCGTAGTATTTCAAATGAACATGATTCTGCACTACTTCAGAAAGACATCAACAATGTTGTTGACTGGTGTAATAAGAATTTGATGGCTTTAAATACGGAAAAGTGCATGTTTATAAAATTCACTAGAAAAAAATCTTCAGTTGATCGGTCATATTATGCTTATGATGTTCCGCTGAAGGAAGTAAATGTTGTCCGAGATTTAGGTGTATTCCTAGACCATTCCCTTTCATTTCACTACCATTTTGATACGATTGTAAAAAAGGCATCTAAATTATCAGGTTTTATTTCGCGTCAAATGAAATTGTTCCGGGATCCTAATTTGACCGTTACTATTTATTATTCTCTTGTACGTAGTATTCTCGAATATTGCAGCCCAGTTTGGAGCCCAACATATAATGTGCATTGTGACAGACTAGAACGTGTACAAAGACGTTTCCTTTACCAACTAGCTTACAGTGAAAATAAATGCCGAGAACTAGACTCATATGATTCGCGGTTACGATCTTATAATCTATTATCTTTAAAGAACAGAAGAAAAATGCTGGATATGGTTTTCTTTTATAAAATTATTAATGGCTTAATTGATGCGTCGGATATACTTGAGCGTCTTAAGTTTACTGTCCCGCGATCTAGCAGCCGTGTACAAAATCGGAAACCGTTTCGGTTACCTTTTTGTCGCACCAGAGCGGGACAACACGCGCCCATCTATCGTATTTGCTCCCTAATTAACTTGCATAGGAGCAATTGTTACATATTTACAAGTTCTTTGACCTCCTTTAAAAAAAATTTAAGATGTAATTTTATACATATAACTTAGCACCCCTGTTTTAGTTGACCCACTATTATAAAGATTAAGTATTATTTTCTTTTTCTTGTATAATATCTTAATTAGTTTTTATTTATTTTTTCCTATTAGTAATATATTATTTTAAGTCAATCTTGTAGGTTCTCTCAGTTTGTAATTAGCTTTGGTTATCTTTTCTTGTATGCTGTGAGCATGTCTAGTAGGTTTCAATTATTGTATGTTTTTAATGTTAGTTTTAAGATGTTAATAATAAAATTGTAAACCAGTTACATGATACAAAAAAAAAAAAAATTAGTAGACACTCGCACCTCTGGTCTAAATCATAAACATATTATAATAAATTTAATACCGCTTAACAGCATACCGTTCTCTAGCACACTATAACCACCATAACAGTGACAGATTCATCTGCGACCTTCGGAGTGAAATAACAAGTGCTATTGTATTCAGAAATAGGCGCGAAACGATAGTCCACGGCCCTTACTGAAATTAATCTCCATCTATTGTTTCTGTTTTCTAATAATACTCATTTAAAATGTGTTTTCGCAGGCGATAGGGACTTTGCTCAAGCGAAATTGAAGTTTGAATTTACTCTTGTACTTATAGGTATGACTTTGTTCTAAAAATACAAACAGGCTCGTGATTCCTCAACTACGCCTCGAGAAAATCCGAAAGACATTTGTGGGAATGGGCGCGACGTTCTATAATAGAATTTCACAGTCGATCTTATACTTGCCTTTACACACGTTTAAGAAACCTATTAAAACAATTCTCATGAAAAAAGCATACCTATTATTGAAGAAGTACTGTAAATGATAAAAAAGCGTGGATTTCTCGCTCCAGCGATTCATGAGTCAATAACAAATAGCCTGTGTTATTATTGTCATAAGTCACAACACAACATGATATTTTAAAAAGAGCAACCGCCGAGTTTCTTGCTGATTGAATAAAAAATCATTCTCTTCTATTCCACATGGTGGGTGAAATAGTGGGCCTAGGTAGTTATAATAGCAAACGTATGTATGGTTCGGAATCATAATACAAATTACAAATGTCCTCCCGACCGTCGACGTCAGGACGACCAATCTCTACAGAGATTAGTAATCTGCAAAGGAGATATTATGGTGCACAAGTGTGCCCACAAACACATGCACTCGCAAGTCCCTCACTCACATGTGCAGAAGTGGAGTTTAGGAGTAGGAGGGCATTTTGGCACCATACTCTACATGCCCTAATCTTATTTAATTTCGTTTAAATTGAACGCTTTTCTTTCAAACTGTATTACTTAGTTACCTAAGTTAAGTACGAGTATATCGTTTTTTCTAACTGCAAACTTGAAATAAGAGCAACTGCAAGATCCACCAATATTTGAACTTTTTATATAAGTACAACAAAACAATATTTTTACGGTTCCGTACCTCAAAAGGTAAAAAAGGAACCCTTATAAAATCACTCTCTTGTCCGTCTGTCTGTCCGTGTGTCACCACCGATTTTCTGAGGAACGGGTGGACCTAGCAAGTTGAAATCAATACCAATTACCAGATACTGAGGTCTATAGTCCCTATTAGGTGTATAAAAATCAAGGTCCTGACTCCTGAGTCAACACGATAAAAAGATATGGGCAGATTTTCGCGAAAACTTGTAGGTACCATTTTCCGGAATATTTCCTTTACTTGTGCTGTAAGACCTTGCTTTTTACCAAAATTGACAATTCTAGGTCAACCGGAACTCGGAAGTACCCTATAGGTTTTGGGTGGAAAACCTATATGGTAGTTCCCGTTGACCTTAAATCACGAAATTTGGCAAAAAGCAAGGTCTTACAGCACAAATAAATGAAAAATTCCTAAAAACAAAAAAGTAATATAATGGCGGTATAATGGGTAGTTATGGAACCCTCGGCACACGAGTTCGACTCGCACCTGACCGGTTTTTTTAAACTTAGTATTACAATTTGTATATCCTTTCGCGGCCCGTTATCTACGTGCCTCGAAAGGGGGAGAGGTGTTTGGTATTCATCGCGGCGCGCGGCGCGAGACCTGTCGCGGTGATGTCACCGCCCACCGGCCGCTGATAGCGCTAATAGTGCCAAGGGCGATCGCGTCACTGGCTCACTACTCACTACTCACTACTCACTACTCAGTCAGTACCTATACACCTGCTATTAAGAACTGTACTCCGTCTAGATCGGACATCTTTCTCATGTGAACGGTTATCGGTTGATTTATCGATACTAATCACTGATAGCGTAAAAATGCTTGCTCACTGAAAAAAGCTCACTACTCATACTTAGTCGGTAATAATAATAATGTTCTCCCGACCGACTCCGGTCAGCGCAAGAGATATTATAGTACGCAAGCGTGTGCGCAAATACAGGTGCACTCTCTATTCCGAGGGAAATCAGACACGACCGGAGAGAGATCAACCGCAGGACCGTCAGCTTTACGTGCTCAGACTGATGATGAATATCAACCCATCATCGGCTCACTACTGAGCATGGTCTCCTCTCAGAGAAGGGTTATAGGCCATAGTCCACCACGCTGGCCCAATGCGAATTGGCGGACTTCACACACCTTCGAGAACACTATGGAGAACTCTCAGGTGTGCAGGTTTCCTCACGATGTTTTCCTTCACCGTTAAAGCATGTGATATTTAATTTCTTAAACGCACTTCACTTCGAAAAGTCGAGTCGGGATCGAACCAGCGAACCCCCGAATAGGAGACCACAGTCGTAACCACAAGGCTATCGCTGCTTGCTCGTGCTCAGACTGCCAACTTCATAATGCGATAATTGCAAGCTCGATGACGTCACTATTGTACCAGTCAGTCAACACCTCTGCCTATACACCGGCTATTAGAACAGCTGTACTCCGTCTAGATCGGACATCATTCTTATGTGAACGTTAATACCGGTTTGTTTACCGATACGAATAACTGATACTGTTAATAATTTCAAGGGCGATCGCGTCACTAACTCTCCTCTCAAACATGGTTGAGCGAAGCAACGGCTGGATCATGCGTCATGTTCGTGAACGGGTGCCACCGGCGGGAATGGGACTACTTTCTGTCTGCCAGTCTTAACATGTACTTCTTGTAGTATACATTTTTGGAACTTCCCCTCATTGTGGAAATATTCTAAGTATTCTATTTTAAAAGTTATGCATGGGATAAATCGGCTTGGCATCCCGCTGCCCTCAAGATACTTAGTATAAAACTTATTACAATGTACCTAATAGCCAATGTAATAGCTAAATACAGAATCCGCCTTCCGAACCGGTGGTAGAGTCATGACGTGTCATAAGAGCCACAGGTTGGCCTACGTGAACAGTCAGTTCCGACCTACATACAGACTTAATAAATTTCACCCTATATCTGATAGCTATTAGAACTGCTACATCAAGTTCTTGTCTAGATCTGACATCATGCATAAGTGAACGATTATACAAGTAGTTTATCGATACAGACACTGATAGTAAATGGTGTCAAGATACCCAATGGCCCTGAAAACCCCATGAGTGCTTAAATAATAAATTCAAGCGTGATCAATATACTTCAGCAGTACAAGGCTCGCTAGAAAATAAATAGAGGACAACTAGAAGAATTTCTCAGTAATAAAGACGATGCTTGTTGCAGAATTTTTTCATAATATTATATCTTACTAGCTGCCCGGACAGACTTCGTTCTAAGTAAAAATTAATTTTTTTTTGTTATTTTTTTTTTATTAAAACCTTCCGTGGACCTTAAGGAACATACAAAAAAATAAATTATCCGAATTGGTCCATCCATTCTTGAGTTATGCGCTTACCAACATTCATTTTTATTTATATAGATTTTTTCTCAGTTTCTCAATGAAAATTAGAACAACGTAGAAACCTTGTTCTAATTTTCATTCCTTTACCTATTTATTGTTTCACGTTTTATTACTTTATCTAAGAATCATTCTATTTGTAAGTTCAATTCACAGTTAGGTAATTTGTAACAGATGTCTCATGAGATAAGCCCCAATTCTTATTAATCAACTAAATCTATTTCATTTGTTGCATTAATAACTACTACTTCAACTCTAGTTTGAAGAGTCATTCCAATCATTCATGCAATACCAACATTCGTCACGCCATAGAAACCTACATCTTGACACATTGGAAATAAATAGCCTACGGCCTTTGCCAATTGATTTCACGAACTTATTTCTCGAACAGAAAACAAACAAAGAATTCGACTATTAATCACTGGACACAATGAGATGAGTAGATGAGGCGTCGACCCCACACAAAGCGGTCCACATTTCTGGGTCCAGAGTTCTGCGCACATCCGCAATCACGATTCTCCTGACCGAATTTAGGTGCTAACGGTGACAAGTATACAAATATATGCGCAAAACACAGATGTATTCTCTATTCTCTCTCTCGTAGTCCAATGGTAGAGCAATCCAACACCACCATAGAAAAATCAAACGCAGAGTCGACAGCTTGACGTGCTCTTCAAGGCACGGTCTTTAACACCGCCAATATCCCACTTCCGCACTGGTAATGTTTGGACAGAGAAAACCAATAAATTTTTGGTCTGGCTTGGGATATGAAGGTGAACAAACTTACCTCTAAACAAATGTAAATGTACAACGTAATACATACAATTGTGATAAAAAAAATCTCAAACATAAAAGGAGTTGTCCAAAATTGGTTTTTTAAATTTGAATTTAATTAACAAGGATGATTTTAATGTAGTTGGATAAAGATCCCAAAAGGCTTCTATCAAAATAATTTACAGATTTTTTAAAGCCTCCGATAATAAATTTTTTTTTTTGTTTTGACTCATCTTTTTGCTTGTGATTTGTCGTAATTCCTTGTTCCATGTGATTTATACACCGTTAAAAAACTGAAAATATTATTCTATGTAAGTTGTCAATGTCAGATGATTGTCAGGAACAAATAATTTCATTTTCGAATAGGCAGTTCAAAAGTACCTAGTCGTAATTCCTAGTTCCTGGTCTGTGATTCCTAGTTCCATGGTTCAAAATGACATGTATTTGGTTCAAAATGACATTTACGTGACATTAACCGGTGCCAGATTTGATAGTCTATAGATTATAAAAGTTTTTAGTGTTACCATCCATTGAAAAATATTTTCTACAAACGGTATTTTTCATAATTAATTAAAAAAAAACCGAGGACACTAAAATTATTATTTTTATGGCGTTTAATTTTATTTTTTTTTTTCTCTTTCACGTAATGAGTTTGGTTCTGGTTAATGGACACTCAGAATAAAAAACCACCCTCCATACTAAACTGGGACATGTCTTTTAAAACCTCAACGAAGGTAAGTACATGATGTGTGCACAAGAAACGCAATGCCAAAGAAAAGAAAGGAGACGGATTGATAAGTACACCACAACCCAGATGAATAACGACATCAGTTTGCCAAGAAGAACAATAAGTCAGATTGTAGCGTCTTAGAAGAAATGGCGATGACTAGTGACTATACATATTTAAGCTATCGCAAAAAATTACAGAGAACGTGGCGTAATGTAGAAATCCAGAACGTTGGCCGTGGGACAAAGGCCTTAGTTCTAAATATAATGATGATGGTACGGACTACGGTACTTTGTCCCGAAGTGGCATGATATGGCACTTGTAGGCGACGGTGACAGTGCATCCACAAAAAAATACCTAAATGTGGAATCAACCATACTGTGTCATCCCTATTACGGTTCATCTCGCATCATCGCATGTTATTATATATTATCATAAAGAACATAATTGTAAATATTGTGCATATTGTTTTTCGCTTACCCCCCTCTCCCATCGTCAGAGTTACTGGTAGAGATTTCTTAGAGATGAGTGTTGCCTTTTCCACCATTGTTCTTTTCCTTTGTGTACCTTTTTGGTACAAATAAGACCTGACGTAGAAGAAAACCCCATCTCATCGTCGGCCCGGTTTCGGGCACTGCTAATAACCTCTTAGAATAAGAAGGGTTCAGGCCAGTCCTCCACGCTGGCAAAATTAGAATTGGCCAACTTTCGAGTATTTTGTAGGCTCAAATGAAATTAAGATTTCTTAAAATTCAAATTCATATTCAAAACTATTTATTAAATGTAGACCAAATTGTGGCACTTATGACAAGTCGAGAATCTACCACCGCCGGTTCGGAATGCTGATTAATGCGGAATGATGCTTGAGCATGTCTCCACGATTTGAATCTTATCACAGGATAAAAAATAACACAGCGATGCGCCCTAATTACAACGAAAGAGTCAATTGCACTTATACCGGAGTAATGCAGCAAACCTGACCCATTTTCCAGCAACTCGTTAGCTAACTGAATTTATAACATTTCGGTGCAGTAGAACCGAATAGCACAGGTTTCAACGTCGCCTACAATATTCCCGTATTCACTCTTGGCACAAGCTTTTAAGTCGTGATTACAGGGGAAACTAACAGGAAATGTAAACACACTAAGGAGTAAAGCCACACATACCTACATCAGATTTGCATAAGGCTGTCCATATTACAAGAATTCATTTTTAGAAGCGTCCTATAGGGCCGTAACCAACGTGAAATTATTCTAACCCGAGCGTAAATTTGATATTTGACAGTACTATTTTCAAAACAAAAACTGTCAGAACGCCCAATTTATTCCTCGGTAAAACGTTACTCGACGTTGGTGAAATAAGCCATTAGAAGACATTTAAAAGAGTGGCTAAAGCGAATCTTCCGTTGTACGCTAAGCAAAGTATCCAACAAATAACTGAAGAATTCAATTGAAATGACAAATAATTGAATTTTGAAGCATCAATAGCCCAACGGTTAAAGGTACGGACTGAAAACTGAAAGGTCGCAGGTTCGAATCCCAAGCTTTCCGCTTATTTGGAGGGGAGAGGAGAATATTAGTGAAGTTCAACTTAGTTGATATTCTTTAAAAAAAATATTGCATTCAAAAAACCTGTGGCTCTTAGATGGCTCTACCACCGGTTTGGAAAGCACATTCTGCTGAGAAGAGCCGGCAATTAAGCTGCTTTAAGGTGTCCATCAAATCAGTATCGCTGTTTGTCGTTGAGATCCAATGCTTATGACGTTATTCGGTAACACCAATCAGCAACGTTACTCCATTTATACAGCAGTTTGGCAATTATTTTTGGACACTTCGCTTACTGTCCAACTAAATTAAAATATCCAGTAAAATACACAATAAGCCTGCTGGAACTTGGAAGCCTTAGACTGTATGATTAAGACAAATATCACGATGACGGACGGTGTAAGATCTAGACAAGCATTCCATAGACAAGTGGTGTCTAAGCAGTTCTTATGTGGAGGAGCCTTTACACCCGGCTGGAGTTGCCCGAAACACTAACAATGAGTTCATATCTCCGTGTGGGAGTCGTTCACCGCGATCGTTATACCTTGAGCTATATGAGCTAAAATACCATAAAAGATCGCCTTACTTTGTCTAAATGTGAAAAATTGTAGCCTATCCTACTCACTAGGTATATCTAACTATCACTATATATCTACTATGGTTGCCTATCTCCACAGAGATTAGCCATCAGCGAGGGAGATATTATAGTGCATAAGTGTGTGCCCAAATACCGGCAGCACTATAACCTCACTCTCATATTTCGAAGGAACGGAAATTTGACACGACCGGAGAGAGATCAGGCGTAGGACCGACGGCTTTACGTGCTCTCCGAGGCACTTCATAACTCCGTTTTAAAATGAGCTGAATGAAACTACCTATTATTTCACCAGCACCATCACCTCAACTTAAATATAATTTAACCATACTCAAAGATATGAAAAAAATAAAGACAGACCTAAATAATTGACAAACTCCGAACTCCGTTACAAGATGGTACTTAAAGAAGTAGTTACAAATATAAGACTTCTACTTCCATTTGATTAAAACCGCCTAGTAGTAGGTAGTTAGGAGCTGTGTTTATAGTGAGTGCATGCAATATATGGGGCGACGGACTCAATTAATGTGACGGCACCATGAAAGGCGCGCCGGATCGCGTGCACGCAAGCATTGCACTCGCTTGAACCGGGCGAATATAGTCAAAGGGCAAAGGTCTGCTTGTTTCTCATACATTTTACATCGTAGAGGTGCACGAATGGGTCCAAGATATCCTGGGACTTCGTTTTATGAATCTTACGTGTTGCCCTTCCTTCCTAAATCCTAACATCTGTGGTATTGTTAGACGTTGCAAATTCTGTGACACATTTTTTGAAGAACTTTACTTACAGTAACTTTATTCTAATTAGAAAGGAAGAATGTCATCACTGCTGTAAAATCAATCATTAGTTCGAGTTTGTCTTCTAGATTCAGTTTAGGTTAGGATACATCTACATAGGACTAAATATGTTTTTTCATACCTAAAACATCCATTTTGGAGCGCGATGCATTTTTGAATTCGGATGCGACTGTTTCCGACATGCTTCTACAGCTAAGAACAGATTTAGATTTTGTTCATACTCGTAAAACTATCACAGTCATCTTTACATCATAAATGCGAAAGTATGTTTGTTTGCTGCTTTGTGCTTCAATCACGCAGCAAGGGAGCATCGGTCCGCGGGCGTCGACGTGATCTGTTGCATGGGTAACGACTGACGAACCTAAGTCCACGCGGAGTAAGTCGCGGTTAAAATCAACTTTTGGAACGTAGTTCCTTATCGCGCGGTGCGGAAGGGGGCTAGACGGAAAAAATTAAGACAAAATTGAACCGACACTTTTTTGAAACCGACACTTTTTTGAATGTGAATTTGGCATTGTGTTCAATTTAACAAACACAATGCCAAATTAATTAATCGAAAGGAACTTCGTTCCATCCGGGTGTCCCTAGCCATCTCTCAAGTTTTTTTTAGTTTGGTTTATAAAAAACCGTTCAAACCAAAGGTTCAAACCTAAAAAACTGCAAACTATTTTGCACAACTTTTTCCATAGGTTCTGTTGTTTTTCCCTCGTTGCGTACGACTTGAACGGCCAAATGTAGGCGATGGCTCATTGTGCCGCGGCCGACGACCCGCGACGTGACTCCAACCGAGCACGCGGCCGCGGCCCGCAGCTGCTCCAGTCCTCCAGTATCGACATGCTTGCGACACGACAGTTGCTCCCGATCCCCTCAAGAACATTCACAATCACCCACTATGTGATGCCATATCGACAGTAATCTACATATAAGAAAATTGGTTGTATGTAAGGTCGGTTTACGGATAGTTTACGTGGTAACGTCATAAAGAAACATTGATGAAAAATTGCATACTTTTATGAATTGAATTGAATTATTATCACAGAATTATCATTATTTTGTATAATACAAAGAAGGAGTTAACTGAAAATTACAATTTTCTCTAGTCACTAGCCAACGCTTGGGCCGATCGTGCCTCTCTATCGCTTGTTCCGTGCTCTCGCTTGCACGCGCAGGCTCAGGCGGAACGTGACACTTTTTCGTGCATGCAGCCGGTGTTCATCGATTTATAAGACGTTATCACGTCACAATAATATTTTTAAAGACCGACTTCAAACGCCCGCGCCACTACAAAGTACATAATTTATTGTAGATTTTTTAAAAATCCCTTGATCGATTTCGATAAAATTTTAATCGGACCACCTGGGAAGTATACCCTTTGAAACAAAAAAGAACTTTCCAAATCGGTTCAGGCGTCTTCGAGTAATCGGTGAACGTATAAAAAAAGGATTCCGACGGATTGAGAACCTCCTCCTTTTTTGAAGTCAGTTACTAAAAGAGCAACTGCCGAGTTAAGTACTTGGTGGTTCTTCTCGGTTGGAACAGTATCCGGCATCAGATAGATACCTCTGGCACGGTAGAGGTTCCGGAGCACTTGACGATTCAATAGCATGATGTCAAAAATTTATTTAAATAAAAACGTGATCAAGGTCACGGAACAAAAATGATGTCTTTTACATTTATTTCGCTGCTCTTCTAAGAAAAGAATATTTAATAGTGGGCCTAGACGTCTAGCACCTACGCCAGTTCTACTTAGTGCCGATTTCACCAACATCGGCAGACGTTTATCCGAGGGATAAATTGGGCGTTTTGACAGTAATTGTATTGAAAACTCTGTCAAAATATAAAATTTATGCTCGGATAAGACTTATTTTACGTTGGTGAAATCGGCCCTTAGTATACTAATTTAAAAATGATCGATCACCAAACGTCTCAGTAGTCTGTATAAAACGGAATAAAGTTTCGCAACAATAAGTCTCAAGTGTAATTGAACTCTTCACTATATTGCCTTTTGCTTTTGTTTCCAGACGCGGCCCGCTATAAATTAGGGCGTCCAAAGAGTTCGTTTGACTCCGCTTTGTTAGCGACGAACAAAGTCAAAACTATTTAAAATTTAACGAATTGGAATGAGAATTAACAGTTTGTTTTTAAACTAAGAATAGAGTGCTACTTTTCAAGAGATGTTGCTTATTCAAACTTTACTCGGTAAGATTTAAAGCTAAAAAGTTAATTTTATTGACTTTGTGAGTGGTGACAAAACTCACATGGCGTAGACAAAGTAAGAAGAATGTTTCTTTAGAGACCAAAGACTCAGGGGCGTAAGATCGTAAGCACAAGATCAGGAAAAATAAGCTACTAAGTGTACTGTGTGTGTGTGTGTGATACAAGTCAATAAATAATATAGCTCAAGTTAAGAATACGAATAAAGATCTAGGGATATGAATCCAGAATTAACAAAGTTACATTTTGGGCAGAAGTTCTCATTTTGCCTATAAAATGTTAAGCGCTCAATTTTGCACGTATTTGCGAAGCGCTCGTTGGTAAAGGAATTACGGGAGATGTGAGAGCCCCGGAAGAAATTTAGAACGTGTTATATTAAATTACGTGCAGTGTGATTGCATTGATCAAGTTTCAAATTCAGTACCACTGAATGGTGAATGGTGATTTGAAATGGGTTAGAAAGGCTAGATACATGGTGTTGCACAAATGCTGCCGGTGTTTTTTGTGTTGTTAAATTATTCAGGACTAGTTGATCCAGGGTGAAACCTATCTCATTTTTGCCAAAGCCAAATTTCGTCAAAATTTCCAAAGACGGCAGACGAAATTTTTCGTCGAATTTTTTCCTGAAAAGGAATCAGACAGACAGAATTACGTTCGCATCTATAAAGTTCAAAGTCTACTCAATGATACAAATGTTATTAAAACAAGTAAGTGCCAGAAATGCCAGTAAACCCAAATTCCTGTAATTTTAGTATCTCAAGAGGTCCGTAGACGATAGCTAATGCATAAATCAATTTAATTTATCAAAATTGAAATGACTGATGTCGAAGACAAAATATTTCATCAAGTAAGAATGCCAGCAATCAGCATCAATCGACGGAACGTTATTCTTAATTCACAGCAGAGACTTTGGCAAACCTGTCCTCAAATGAGATCTAGGATTAGAAAATGGCTCCTGGAATCCGGACGTACGCGGTATTAACTTGTAAATTAGAGGAAATGCATTTGACACCTGCTAGCCAGCTAGGGCTCTCTATTAGTATTCAAACCTCGTATCAAGTAAATCCCCGACTGTCCGAGTGACCCGGAAAACGATTTCTCTCGATTATGCAACGCGTGCCGAGCAATGCACGATCACACACCGCGACGCGATTAGTGTATAGGCATTTATGACAAAATGGTTCTTTTGATCAACATATCAGCGAACTACGAAAATATGTACGCATTCGCAGTGGAAGTGCATTTAAATTGGTTTTCGTGCGTGGCATGATCTATGATCAATGCGTGGCAGATTGAAAAGTGATGAAAGGCCTGATAACTGCAACTTAGTTTTGCAATAATAGGTACAGTTATCACGGTGTACTGCTATAAAAGTTCGTTTTAATGGCCCTTGACTGCTATCCCACATGACGGTAAGTAACGTTGCAATCTAAGTTAATAATGAGATGAATAGAGAAAGCATTGGTTAGGTTAAGTCTACACATTATCGACCGAGCGAAGCGAAGGTCTTTGAGTTAACTAGAGCGATTTGCACTTGTCCGTCCGTCCGTCCGTCTGTCTGTCAGAGCCTTATAACTTTTGAATTACTGAACGTAATTACTTCAAATTTAGATATAATATGTAAACCGATGGCCTCCAGCCGAAAATGGCTTAAAAAGTTATAAAAATCTTTATTTCAGGGGGGCTCTAATAGAAGCGAATGCGAAGTAAAAAAAAAAATATCGCGTTACATAAAATTGTTACGTATCATTTTAAAGATAATTTTGAACTGAGTACAAAAATATATTTTTTTTAATTTTTCCCTTAAAATTGACGAAATGGGGGGCTTTCAAAGTGGCGATTTTATACGCTCGCTTGAAGACGCTCTCTAGGAAAATCCGCTATGGATTTTCAAACTGATTTTATGTTTTTAGGTCACTTATATCCTGTACTTGAACAACAAATACTAAAATTATATGAATATTATAAAGAAACGAGATTATTTAATTTTTAATGTACATCAGTAATTCATATAGCATCAACATAGCTTCACAATAATGCTAATAGATGGCGCAGTCAGTAACTATTCCCATGGAACTACGAGTTACGACTAACGACCTATCCCAAAAACAGTTTTGCGTCGACCATTATTATTTAGTTACTTATTATAATACAATAATTGTATTGTAATTTTTTTTGTACCATATTATTCAATTAAAATTATTTTTTAGTTAAATTTTAGTTAAATATTGTATATTTTCTATTCGCGTCGATAGATGACGATTTGTACAGATGCCCGTAACCCGGTTTCACTCGTTAATACCTACATAATAATTCAATGTTTTCACTAACGTTCCCTAACCTTTACGGGCTACCTATAAGTTAGGTGATTGATGTTTTCTGTCAACTTATTTATCACGATCCTGTACGGGACACCTAAAAGGATATTGGGACGGATGTTAGGACTTAGGATTGTATTTAGGAGCTACCTACGTTAAGAGATTCCTACTTAGGGGATGATTTAGGTATGTTTGGTGAAAACGGGCATAATAATAATGTCAGTTTTGGTTATCATGTATCGATTGAATGAATAATCATGGGATACCGTTACCGCGAGGTCTCAGTTCGGGGCGAACCACTAGTAAATACTTTAAGTTTGGATGTATGAGGTAATCTTCGAAGATACTAAAACAATAAAAAAAAATATCACCAATATTTAGAAGGGACTCTAGAGTGGACATAATATGTTATACTTTATCCCGATTTACGCGGATGAAGTCGCTGGCATTAGCTAGTGTAGAGCTAAAGAAGAGAAGAATTCTAACCTCCCATTGCATACCCTATAGCATCAAAACCTGACATACACACACATAGTTGACCTATTCGGCCAGTTTACCAACAAAACGCCCAGTCTTATAATCGCCGTCTGATTCGAGTACCGTTAGAATCAATTGAACCGCATCAACAAAACAAAGGAAGCGCCAGTCGAGCGAGGATCGATCAAGCGAGCAATGTGCGAGGTTTATGCAACAGCCGGTCACGCGCGTTGCTTCCTCCTCTATACATCTATGGCGGACAGTGTTTATACGCCTTCCGGAACAAAGGAAATGATTTAACACTGACGTAATATCGCCGAACCTTTCTCATTCGAGAGGCGATAGATTCTTCTTCTTCTTCAAGCGATAGGCGTCCAAAGCTGGACAAAGGTCTATTGCATAGACTTGCACAAGCTTCGGTCTTGCTCCGCCTGCAACCAGCGGCTTCCTGCGACTCGTTTGATGTCGTCAATCCACTTAGTGGGGGTTCTACAACACTGCGCTTCTCGGTTCGGGGTTGCCACTCCAGTACCTTGGGAGTGGGGACTACAATGACCATCAGCTCTTCGAACTATGTGCCCCGCCAATCGCAAACCCGCCAATTTCTGCTACTAAAAGCATCGTGTCTGCCCTAGCCGTTAAACATGAGGCTATGTCCAACAACATACATCTATCGCTCGATGCAGCAGCTAAGCAGTCGCTTTTCGATACAGTTGCCCTACTCTCAACGGATACACAAACGACAACGGAGCGGCACGTGTTTGATGTGGGGGGACTGGAACTGGCGGCCTTTCCGCGTAACCTCTGTGATCGTGTGAGTGCACTCACCCGCGGCTCCCTAATTACGGGTTAAGGCATCTTCATACTCTGTTTACTACTGAATCATTCATGATTTTATTTGGTTGATCATTACAATTTGAGGGAATTGTGGCCTAGTTGTGACAACGCTATCGAACGATCACGCTGGTAAAGCGACATTGACCTCGGTTGGTAACTGTGGGTGTCCGAACTTAGCCTTTTCGCAAACTCTGTGGATTGATTCTTCTGATGATAACCGTTGAAGCTAAGAGTCGAAATCCTGTTCTCTTATGGCCGATTTCACCAACGTTTTACCGGGGAATAAATTGGGCGTTCTGAAGTTTTTGTTATGAAAATACTATCAACCCAACCAACGCATTATTATCCCAAGGAAACTCCTACCACTAAATGAATAATGCAAAGAGGTCACGCACGACCCTCAGCAATGAGGAATACGATGCAGAGAGAGATCTGTCTACTTCTAATTGGAAAAGTGCGTTTGTTGATTCTTAAACCGAAGACGTAAGTAGTTATGAATCACCAACAAGTTTTTGTGGTCCATTTCCACACACAGGTACTGTGGGTGTACCTTGTATCGACGCCGGTGTGGGTACTCGCGCGGCGGCACTCCCATGGCGTACGTCATCCGGGTCAGGCGGCCGACTTATGTAACCGCTCTCACTGCCTGTTGTTTACGTTGTCCGTGGCGCCACGACACCAGCAATATCGGCTGTTCTGATCAAACAGAGCTACACTTTTATAGGATTTATTTATTTCACGTAGGCTCATGAAGTCATGACACGTCGCGACTCTACCAACGTTCGGAAAGCGGATTCTGCTTAGAAGAGGCGGCAAGAAACTCAGCAGTTGCTCTGAACGAAGTTCCTTATCACGCGTTGCGAAAAGGGGCTAGACGGAAATTAAGACCAAAAGTTGTACCGACACTTTCGACACTTTTTGATGGCCTAAAAAATATCTTATATAATAATTTCAACAAGTTTTGCATCGCTCCCGTGGCTCAATTGGTCCGCGCGCGGCCGCCAACCGAAAGACTGGTGGTTCGAGCCCACCCGGGGGCGCACAATCCTATTTTCATTTTTGGAACGAAGTTCCTTATCGCGCGATGCGAAAGGGGGCTAGACGGAAAAAATTAAGACTAAATTGAACCGACACTTTTTTGAATATGAATTTGGCATTGTGTTCAATATTTTCACACTACAATATTAGATCTCCGTAGCCTTGTGGTTTCTACAGTCGCATAAAGGTCGATGGTTCGAATCCCAGCTCGACAGACTGAATTTTCTATTTTCTATTTTATTTTAAATAATGTGGAATTTTTTATTTTATTTATTTTTATTATTACTTTATTATTATTTAAAGGAACTTCGTTCCAACCGAGTGTTCCACGACACACACGGATTTTTTTATTTTATAAAATTATTTTAATTTTAATATTTTATAAAATCGATATTTAGGCTTCCCTGGGGTCATTTTGATTTTTGTCGATAAAAAAATCATGATAAAAAATGCATACCCGAATAATTATTTTCTTTATACCTCGAATAGAACTTGAAATTAATATTTTTATAATAATAACTGTGTTTCTATCTGGTGTCCCACGACACCACACGACTTTTTTTTTATACTATCTTGTGGGCATCTGGATGCCAAGCCGATTTAACCCATGCAACTTTGTTAGAATAGAATATAATATTTCCACAATGAGGGGAAGTTTCAAAAAAACGTACTACAATTCAATTCATGTTTGCTTTGACGGTGAAGGAAACATCGTGAAAAACCCTGCAATTTTGAGAATTCTCCACAATGTTCTCAAAGGTGTGTGAAGTCTGCCAATCCGCACTTGGTGAGCGTGGCAGACTAGCCTAAGGTCTTCTCATCCGAAGGCCTAAACTATACTCAGTCTATAGGAGACCTCGAGTAACCGACACAGATCATCGAGTTGCGAAGCTTAAGCAAAGATGCCTGAAACTCAAAGAACCGAAAGTCATTGGGATCCCAGGACATGCATAAATGGCTTAAATGGCGACCCCACACCTGGAAGCGGAGCGTTTTAAGGTATGACTAGGTGGACTTACGATTTTAAGCGAATCCGTGGCTACGTTGGATACAAGCGGCACAAGATCGAGTTCTGTGGCATTTCCATTCTCATAACACAAGCTTATATAAAAAGCCACTGGTTGATTCAATGCCCAGTGCGCCTACAGAGGGGCCAGACCTCATTTTTGCATTCCTTTAAAGAGGTCGTAAAACACAAAAGCAAAAAGTCCCAAATGTGAACTCGCGCTTACGAAATAGTTAGGTACCTACTCCAAAACAAAGAAAGGGTAAAAGTCGGCAAACTGCTTTGTAGATTACGGAATATGCTAATTAAACTGTGCTCATTGCACCCGATTAAATGTACCACATACCTACCTACTTGTTTAATATTCATCAAGATGAATAATTTGCCTGATTGGTCCAATTACGTAGCCATTATGAATTTAAAATAGAGATTGAAGAATTGCAATGACCTACAATTTTGAATTCGTAATAAGTACTCGATAATCTTTCGTAATTGTCAAGTAAAAAAGTTGGGATCTCTTCAGGGATTCTGTTGTTCGTACAGAATCTCTAAACCAGGCATGTCAAAGATACGGCCCGCGTGCCACGTCCGGCCCTCAGGCCATTTCAATACGGCCCGCCACCAGAATCTATCCAGTGAGGATTTTTTGACGGCCGGCACTCGATGCAACCTATATATTACCAATGTACCTACTCTGTGGATGCCACCAAGCATGCCATAAATAGCGCGCGATTTGTAAAGCGTACGAGCTGTGCGAGAGAGACGGCAACTCGCCGCGCGCGAGCAAGCACGACTATTAGCGTCCCCGCCGCGCCCCAGCGGCCTGCCCTGCCAGCACAATGCATTGAGCACACGGGCTCACAGAGTGTCGAACTATCGAGCAGTCTCATCGAGTTTTTATTACGTACCAAGTGTTTATTTTAGTAAAAATTGCTGTGGCATAATGTCGCAAAAGCGTAAAATTGACAGTGAGTGCAGAGTGTTTCAAGCAAAATGGGAAATAGCATATTTTTTCATAGAATGGAAAGGTAAACCTTGTTGTTTGATTTGCAATAAAACAATTGCTGTTTGTAAGGAATTTAATTTAAAGAGACATTACGATACGAATCATAAGGCAAAATTTGACTGTTACACCGAAAATATTAGAAAGGAGAAATTATCATCGTTAAAATCTAAACTCCAAGGTCAACAGTCGATGTTTACTAAAGCTAAAACTGAAAGTGAAGACGCCTTAAAATCCAGTTTCATTATTGCATTAGAAATTGCCAAAAGATCAAAACCTTTCAGTGATGGTGATTTTATTAAAGAGTGTATGTTGAAAGTTGCTGATATTTCATTTCCATCGCAAAAATCAATCATTCAAAATATATCGCTGTCAAGAAACACTGTTGCTTCAAGAATAAGCGAATTATCTCAAAATTTGGTCTCTCAACTAAAGGAGAAAATTAAGGGATTTACAAACTTTTCACTTGCTATTGACGAGAGCACTGATACTGTCGATACAGCTCAACTTGCTGTCTTTATACGAGGTATTAACAGCAATTTTGAAATAATTCAAGAATTATTAAAGTGCGTTCCACTGACAGGCACCACTACAGCAAATGATATTTATTCTGCCATCGAGAACTTAAAAGATGAATATGAACTGGACTGGAATATATTTTGCAGCATAACTACGGATGGTGCGCCTGCCATGGTTGGTAAAAAGTCGGGTGTTGTCACTAAATTAAAACAGAAAATATCAGACAATTTTGTGGGAATTCACTGTATTATTCACCAGGAATCACTGGCTTCTAAACATTTAAAAATGGACCATGTCATGCAACCCTTGATTAAAATAATAAATTTTATAAGAAGCAGGGGACTAAATCACAGACAGTTCAGGCAATTTTTACAAGATTTGGATGAAAAGTATTCCGATGTACCTTATTTCTCAGAAGTTCGTTGGCTCAGTCGAGGGGTAGTATTAGAAAGATTTTTTGCGTTACGTGCACCTATTGAAGCTTTCATGTCAGAAAAAGGCAAGCCAATTGATTATGACAATAACTGGTGGGTCGATTGTGCTTTTTACGTAGACATGACGAAACACATGAATGACCTGAATACAAAATTGCAGGCGAAAGATTTGATCGTCACTCAAATGTATTCGCATATTCAGGCGTTTGAAACAAAATTAAGACTGTGGGAAAATCAAATAAGAAACCAGATACTCGATCATTTTCCCCATGTAAGATCGTTTGGTACAGTTGACCAGAAAAAATTGGATGAGTATTCTCAACTTTTGCTGAATCTGACCACAGAATTCAACAATCGATTTGAAGATTTTCGCAAAATGAATGAAATGGAATTTCCACTTTTCAACAATCCATTCACTTTTGAAGCTGCAAAGGCACCAATCCAATTACAAATGGAATTAATAGATCTCCAATGTGACAGTATTGTAAAAGATAAGTTTAATGAAGTAAACATTGTTACATTTTACACACAGTATTTCAAAAGCTTGGATTCCTATCCAAATTTAAAGAAACATGCCGCACGTATTCTGTGTATGTTCGGTAGTACCTATTTATGCGAGCAGATGTTTTCTGTTATGAAAATAAATAAGAACAAACATCGCTCGAGGCTGACTGATGAACATCTTCAATCGATCTTGAAAATAACTACCACGAATATGACACCTGACATCAATGAGCTAATCAAAAATAAGAGAACTCAGGTGTCCGGATCTTCTGGCTCAAAATAATATATTCTCTTCCATAATCTGTGTTATTTTATCTAATTAAATAAATATATTTTTAACAATTAACAAATGTTTTATTTTTTAAATTTGACTATGGCCCGCTAACCCGCCCTGAATCTTAAAGATGGCCCTTATGGAAAATCAGTTTGACACCCCTGCTCTAAACTGAATTGACAGCTCTAAATCTCGTGCTATCCCCTTCATAATTCTTTCGGCGAAAAAGGATAGAAAGAAAGAAAGAAAAAAGAAAGAAAGAAAGAAACAAAGAAAAGGCATTTATTTGGAACTCACACAGTGATAAATACGAATGTAAAACAGAACAAGATAATGTGTGCTCCCAAAATGGTCTCCACTCAGCATAAATGCTATGCCTGTGGAGGAAGCACAGACACAGCGCTGGTCTTCCAAAAATTGATAGCATTGCAAAAAGTCTTTCATAGATAGAAATATTCACAATTGTTTATTTCACGTAGGCTAACTAGTGAAGTCAGGTTCGTGAACCGGTTTGGAAAGCAGATTCTGCTGAGGAAAGCCGGCAAAAAGCTTGACAGAACTTGCTCTTTTCAATACAAAAAGTGTTTCAATATATTATGTCTTTATCAATATAATGAATGATTGCAAAGCCGATACTACCATGCAAGGAAATTCATTAACTGTGTAATAACTTCAACTAAGTAAATGTGTTATTCCAATTTTTTTTTGTAATGACAAATCTTCCAATAGAATAGAATAATTTTTTTATACAAATAAACTTTTACAAGTGCTATCGAATTGTCAAACGAATCTACCACTGGTTCAGAATGCCAATCCATGCGGATTGCAGATTCATATTATATAAGCGTATACATTAATACTCACTTCCTTCTTGTTCACCATTAGCATTATCAACATGGAGTTTAAGCAACGCCGTAAATTCAGACGCATCGGTAATAATCATTATAAAAATTTCTCAATAGCGATCGAATTCTGCTGCGCTCCGAATCCTAGTTCCAAAAATAAAACACGCACGTCTAAAAATTCACAACAAATATGGCGTCACTGGCTTCAGAGACTGTACCTAATTTAAGAGTATGTACGTGGAATGGAATTCAGTCCAACCTACATCCACAAATATAAGACATCCTTATTAAACATCACACAGTTTAACCAGACGAAATTTTTTAGGTCCTCCTAGTCCATAACTAGAGTCATTATTATTTCTTTTATTGCGAGCTAGGCTTGCGCATGATGACAATCATTGATGGAAAGCATTGATATTTACTCGTGCCTTTAGTCAACATTACGGAACGTCTATCTTTAGACGAACGACGAAGTAGTGATAGCCTAGTGGTTAGGATTGTGGTCTCCTATTCGGGGTTTCACAGGTTCAATCCTAGGCACGCCTCTGACTTTTCACAGTTATGTGCGTATAAGCAATTAAATATCACATACTTCAACGGTGAAGGAAAACATCGTGAGGAAACCTGCACACCTAATGTTCTCATAATGTTCTCGAAGGTGTGTGAAGTCTGCCAATTCGCATTGAGCCAGCGTGCTGGACTATGGCCTATAACCCTTCTCTGAGAGAAGACTTGCGCTCAATAGTGTGGCGATGATGGGTTGGTAATGATTGTGATGATCTTTAGAGAAAGAAGAACTAAGGCGTCGATTTACTTTTCTTTACTTGATGATAGAAGAGGTAGACAGTGAACTTCCCTCCAGTGATCCTTTGACTGCGATGTCACCTATTGGTGAACGATGTATGGAAGCTGACGGGATTCTTGGAAGGGATCATCATCATCAGCCCAATACATCCACTGTTGGTCAAAAATCTTTTTTAGGTAGCGCCAACGTTGTCTATCCTCGGCATTTCGCCTCTAATCGTTTCGTACCACTCTTTCCGAAGGTTATGGCTCCATCTAGCTAATCAAAAGTTAGTTAAAAGATATAGCTAACCCATACCTTAATCAGTGAATCACTATTCGGTTTTTTCACGCCAATCATCAGTAGTGACAAAGTCCAAAGACAATTTAAAAATTATAACTTCCCGACAAAGGCTAATATCCTTTCCTGCTCTTCTCAGCAGAATCAGCTTTCCGAACCGGTGGTAGATTCACAACTTGTCATAAGTGCCAAAATTTAGGCTTCGTGAAATAAATTATTTTGAATTTGAAGTACTTTACCAGTAGCACTACACCAGGGAACTTGTTAGTCCTACAATCGTTTAGGAACCCACTTTGTTATTCCTGATATCAAATCCCAATATAGCTTCAGTCACCCTCTGTTGCTATTCTGCGTCTATTTTCATTCGCCTTTGACAAATAAATTCATACATCATTAGTGATGTTCTCCGTACTGAGATGATGACTCTCGATTAGAATTTAGAACTGAGACTTTTATAATAATATGATTACAATTTACAACCATACTAACTCGAAGAATAGAATCGATAGATCGCCGTTTCTGAAGCAAACCGCTAAGATGTGGCGCTTCCCTTCCGGCGCGATCCGTGTGTTCTGCCGCGTATGAATAATTTGGGTACCTTCAAGACAAGAGTGAATAGGCATCTTCTAGGCAAGCGCGCTCCAATCTAGACTTCATAAGACTTTCCAGCACTTACTTTCGTCAAGCACCAGCCTGTCTCGTAATAAAAGTCTTACACAACTGAATGTTGTACATTCACTTAGCTCACCGAAGCTGAAGGTTGCCTGGTAGAGATAACTCTGACTGCAATAAGGCCGCTATTTAATAATATTTTTTGAAGCTTTAATTAATTTGCATTTTTTTTTGGAATTTAAGTATGTATGTTTAGGTCAAATATTGCAAGATGAAGTAGAACCACTTCCCGGTTTTCGATTGAGCTGAAGTTTTTCATGTGTATGTAAATCGGATGACAACGCAATATTATTGTGACATGAACCTGATCTGATGATGAAGCTGGAAGATGGCTATCGAAACTCTGTAATAAAACGACGTAAAACCATCGAATTTGGGCACATTTGATTCGTCTCAACCACTTTATCTATTCCGTGGTCTCAACAAGTACTCCGGACCTAAATGATATCCAGGGTCTGATAATATGATGTACCCACTAAATACTTGTTTTTTAAAAATATTTTTGACGTGATAACGTCTTATAAATCGATAAAACCGGCCGCACGCACGAAAATGTGTCACGTTCCGCCTAGCCTGAGCGTGCAAGCGAGGGCGCGGAACAAGCGATAGGGGCACGATCGGCCCAAGCGTTGACTTACGCCCGAAATTAATAATCAATCTTCATCTCTTCAAGCGGTCATCAATGTTTCTTTATGACGTTATCACGTAAAACTATCGTCCGTAAACTGACTTTACAGACAACCAATTTTATTTTTACACTTGTTCTTTCTCGGGTGGTCTTGCTTCTGTTATGAAGTCTTTATCTTTCTATCTAAGTATCTATCTGTCTATCCATCTATAGGTTTATCTGTGTCTAAAACACTGTCGCTAGCTGGCCAGTTGATACCGCGTCACCAAATAGTGAACGGGCGATGGCGCGGCGGCCGACGGGAAGTTCAATAGAGACAGTAGAGCCAATTAGGCAGCGCTACACCGCGCTCTAGGTCGCGGGAATTACGCGGGGAGCGGCTGCCGTTTACTGCTTCCTCTCCGCTGACTGGGCGAAGGTCGCCGCCGAAGGTGACTCTAGTGGCCGATTGGGAAACAACTGATATGAATTTTTACCCGACTACGGAAGGGCTATAATTTTTGCAACCTCCCTGGCTCAGTGGTGAGCACTTGTCTTATAACTGGGAGGTCTCGGATTCGATTCCCGGTGGGATCAATTTGGGAATTTATAATTTCTGAATTGTCTCTGGTCTGGTCTGGTGGGAGGCTTTGGCCGTGGCTAGTTACCATCCTACCGTCAAAGACGTGCCGCCAAGCGATTTGGCGTTCCGGCACGATGGCGTGTATAAACCAATTAGGGGTATGGGTTGAATGTTCACTGCCATACCCCTTCCAAGTTAGCCCGCCACCATCTAAGACTGCATCGTCACTTACCATCAGGTGAGATCGCAGTCAAGGACTAGCTTGTCATCGAATAAAAAAATCCTATAGGTACATGTTTATATTGGGAGTTATGTGAGCTTAAACAATTAAATATTGCATGCTTCAACGGTGAAGGAAAATATCGTGAGGAAACCTGTACACCTGAGAGTTCGCCGTAATGTTCTCGAAGGTGTGTGAAGTCCGTCAATTCGCATTGGGCCAGCGTGGTGGACTATGATGGTTTATGACCTTTCTCTGAGAGGAGACCAGCGCTCAGTAGTGAGACGTTAAGAGGATTGTCTAGTTGAAAATTTTCATACAAAAAGCTTCAAAAAGCGATAACGTTTTGCTACCCGTAAATGTTGTCCAATGTTCATAATTTTTTGAAATGTTGCAGACACAATGAAAAACTATGCCCGTACGTTTTAATTTTAAAGAAATATTGCTTATGTTAAAAGTTATTAGTGACTAAATATCCATATTTTTGACTAAAAAACTACCTCGACTAATTTTATTTTTTTAAATTTAACTAAACTGAAATACTAAAAAAATGAAACGTACGAGCCTAGATTAAGGTGTACTGAATCTAATGAGACCAAAATTGTCTAATTTTGTAAACGTTTAGGGGGGTAAAAACGTTATGACCCGAAACAATGTTTCAAGAATAAAATTTAGGCAAATAACTCCTGGACTTGCAACTCTCTCTATCGCACGATGCGGGTCGGGCAGCGAAGCGTTGTGAAACAGATAGCATTTTGGAAAATACCTACTCGCGTCGCGTTTCGTCACTAGACACTCCTCTTAATGGGTTGCTCATGATGATGATGATGATGATGTACGCTTGCATGTATTTACGTAAGTTTCAACACTGAAACTAACCGTTTCATTGTTTGAGGTCTTAGATTTAAGTAGATAGTTTGGTACATAAACAAGTGTAAATTAAAAATTTTATTTTTAAATGCAAGCTTTTAGTCTACACCATTAGACTCTGGATATCATCTAGGATCAGAGTACTTGTTATGACGAATCAAACGAGCCCAAACTCGATGGGGTTACGTCGTTTTATTACAGAGTTCCGATAGCCATCTTCCGTCTCCATCATCAGATCAGCTCCATGTCACAATAATATTGCATTGTCATCCGATTTACACATACGTGCAAAATTTCAGCTCGATCAGAAACCGGGAAGTGGGTCTAATTCATCTTGCAAGATTTGACCCAAACAAACATTGCAAGTTAAATAAAAGCTTGTAAAAATAACAATGAATATAAAAAAATACAACCGCGTCAAAAAGAGACCCTGCTTTTATAAAGGCGGTAAGTTTTTTTAGTCATATAGGAAATAACACCAATAGGAACTTTAGCACTAATTACAAAATTGGCATGACGTGTAACTAAATCTATCTCACGCGGGGCTATTACAAAAATTACCAACACAAAATTGCGTTAGCCGAAACTTTACACGGTGATTTGGAGAATGGATGTCGATTACAACAGTAATTAATATATGGTGTAACATGAAACGTTTTAATTCCTCTCGATGACAAAGATATTTAAATGTTTCAGTAGTGGCAGAAGAAACAAAGCGACAACAAACAAAGTCAAAGAAGACTAATTTTCTTGTCTCTCAAAAATTGGTCTCTCATAATCACCGGTTGAGATCATTACAGTCCATTTATTTCCTTCTACTGTTCAGCAGCTACTATTTTTGCCCAGTTTTAATTTTTTCCGCGTGGAACTTTTATTCTGGTTTCTTAACAATCTCGCGGGAAATCTCTATTTGTCTGAGATAAAAAGTAGCCTATGTCAATGACAAAGATATTTAAATGTTTCAGTAGTGGCAGTAGAAACAAAGCGACAACAAACAAAGTCAAAGAAGACTAATTTTCTTGTCTCTCAAAAATTGGTCTCTCATAATCACCGGTTGAGATCATTACAGTCCATTTATTTCCTTCTACTGTTCAGCAGCTACTATTTTTGCCCAGTTTTAATTTTTTCCGCGTGGAACTTTTATTCTGGTTTCTTAAAAATCTCGCGGGAAATCTCTATTTGTCTGAGATAAAAAGTAGCCTATGTCACTCTCTAGATTCTCAATGATGATGCTCCGGTATCGGAGTGAAACGTACCTACGTCGAGTGTGCAAAGATTTATTTTGTTCGGCGGATTATAGCAAAGGAATGTTAATTTTTCTTTAAATATCACGGAATTCCGCAAAGATAACGCCTGACTCTATTCGATACTAGCTGATGCCCGCGACTTCGTCCGCGTGAATTTAGTTTTTGAAATCTCGCGGGAACTCTTAGAATTTTCCTCTTTGATTTTCCGGGATGCCTATGTCACCCTCCAGGTGCTGAACTAAACCTAGCCAAAAAATCACGTCAATCCGTAGCTTTGTTGCAGCGTGATTGACGGAAAAACCAACAAACAAACACACTTTCGCATTTATAATTATGTATTATTAGTAAATAAGAATTAATAATAAACGATACCAAATATAGGCGATGTAATTAAATTTTAGAACTTAAAAGCTAGTATTGACTTAAATATCATAGACTATAATGAGTACTTTAATCATGTAGCATGTAGTTCATAATTTTTATGTATCATCAATAGTTTTCTCAGCACACGCCAAATAATGCATTTTATAGGCAAAATTTTGGTTTACATTATCGCTATTTTCTTAAGGATCTCTTAATTTTTTTGAAAACAAATTATAGCCTATGTTACTTCCTGATAACTTAGCTTTTTACTGTGAAAAAATTGTTTAAATCAGTCCAGTAGTTACAGAGCCTATTCGGTACAAACAAACAAAAAAACAAACAAACAAAAATCTTTCCTCTTTATGATATTAGTATAGATTAGTCTGGTCAATTAGGACCTCTAAAATTCTAAGTCCAGATTTTGGCGTGCGTGACCAAATTCCCAATGGACCCTCTATCGCTCACGTAACCACAATAACTGACACGCGCTGAGTTAAGACATTTAGCGAAACTCATCAGTTGCGCAATCCAATTGTTCTGTGATTCACATGATACTTGCTTGATACTAGCAAGTTCAAGTGCAAATGCTTGCGACATAAACGTAATGACTTAAGTACCCACACATACACATATAGGTATACACATATACCTAGTGACGCAGGGCGTCGTGCGAAAAGTTATGACAAATTTATATCAGTGTTAACAGATGAATGAATCTAGTGGGAAGCGGTCTCTTTTCAGAATGGGAAAAGTTTAGGCCAAATAACACCCAGGCCAAGTGGTTGGCAGATTTGCAAACACTTTTAAAACATTAAGAAAAACTCTCATATTACAATTATGCATGTTTAATTGCAAACGTTGACATGTTTTCCTTTTGGTTATTTGTCCAACGGGATTAGCACCACTGTTACGAAAAAATTAACCAAGTCTTAAGAAAACTGTACAATAAAAACTAACCTCAAGATCAACAGAACTGCGAAAATATCGCAAAGATACGGAATCATGATTAGCAAATACCAGCAACTGAGTAAGTAATTAACACTAATCGGATATTTTAAGGTGGATTATACGAGTCTGCCCGCGAAATTCAAATTTAATTTGGTTTTTCCCATTTTGTAAACTAATACGACAAAGTAAAAGAAATTAATCGAAATACCGAGTTGGACGTGAGTTACTCACAAGTTAGTCAGTATTTTGATTAATTTCTTAAACTGGTCACTTTCAAGTAAAGATTTTTATGTAAACCTGTGAAGATGATAATTCTACTGGCGCAATTAGAATGCCATTAGCCTAGTTTGTCGTATTAGTTTACAAATTGTGAAAAACCAAATTAAATTTGAATTTCCCCGTATAATCATTCTAAGACATATTTAATTACGTCATATCACGTACGAGTATGATAAGCAGTAGGTATATAAGTGCATATAGCAGATATATTAACATAAAATATGTACAATACAGATACCTATGTAAAAATAAAGATAAAGATAAAATTATAATGATAGATCTACGTAAATTCCAACAGGACACATAAACGGTTCGTATCTCATGAACTATTCCAAACTCGTCATGATTTATGTGTTTTAGACGGGCGCCGGGCGTGTAAATTAAAATTTGACTGACTTTATTACAGTTTTACAAAGTTACAAAATAAAAGCTGTCAAATAAAACCTCGACGAGTTTCGAGTCTCGTCCGTTTAATTCGACTTTCATCGGCGGAAGTGCTGCCCGTAGTTCGAGTTGGCACTCGCAAACGATGATAGTTTTCGAGTATCGAAACACAGAAACAACAGAACGATTTGTAAACTGAACCTGTTTTTCAAGTCGCTCCTCAATTCAATCTGTACGTATCTAGTATTCAGTCTACCTGTCTGTAACTTAATTCTGCCTTGAACGATTTGAATGCGGTATTTTAAAGCTCAGCATTTGGTAGGTTCTACACAATGAACTCTTTAATAATAATAAAATTATTCTATGATTACCACTGGAGAGGCAGCTGTCATACTTTTTTTGACGTGATAACGTCTTATAAATCGATGAACACCGGCTGCACGCACAAAAAAGTGTCACGTTCCGCCTGAGCCCGAGCATGCAAGCGAGAGCGCGGAATAAACGATAGAGAGGCACGATCGGCCCAAGCGTTGGCTTGTGAAGTTGTGACTTGTTTCTTTATGACGTTATCACGTAAAACTATCGTCCGTAAACCGACTTTACAGATTTTTTTGGATATACTTGATTGTCGCCATTTTGGCGCTGTAAGTAGACGAGTGTCTCTGGAACTAATACCTAATATTGCAAATGGCGCACCGACCTCTTATAATTAATTTATGATTTCATAGAATTATAATTAAAGACCTCTAAAATTAATCAACGATTTCAAAGATTAATTACGTAGATAGGTCCGCCATTACACTAGCGGCACGCTATGATGGCCGGTTTGACACATTACAATAGTGATGTGGAATGTCAATTTATTCTCGAACAAAAAACAATTAAGTTTTGTTTTTGTACCTGATTAAATAGGTTTAATAAAACAAAAATGTATATGTTTATTTAATTTATTTGAACGAACTGAATATTTGAATGAAAATGAATATACATACTTTATATGCACACAAGAAACATATGAATACAAAAGATACCAAAAAAGGTGCCACAAAAGGCCATAATTAATCAGATTCGTCCATACTACTATTTTCACTGTCGTCACTGCTATCATCACCTACATTAATAATTATATGTTCGTTTTCTATAATATTATCTATTTTCACATCTCTTTCATAATCTTCCCTTATTAATTTAACAGTTCTATTCACAACCTTTTCCCAGTCTCCTTTAGTCACATGTTCACAAGCTTCTTCTAATAATTTTAGCATTTTTTTTGTGGTAAATGGGGGTTCTGTATTGTGTCTTGCAGCATATCCCTTAATTTGAGCCCACACCAACTCAATCGCATTATACTCACAATGGTAAGGCAGTAACCGTATAACTCTGTGCCCATGTTCTAATGCTATTTCGTCAATGACGTATCGGATCTTGGTTGGTTTGTTTTCTTTTAAAAGACGTACTAATTCCGCTTTTAACATATTCATGTTTGCATCTACGCCATTTTTACGAAGCCATGCGACGATATCAGCTTTCTTTTGGGATTGGGCAGGTGGCTTGTCAATTTGCATCGAGTGGTATGGGGCGTTGTCCATAATTATAATAGATGGTTCAGGGAGGCTACACAACATTGAGGTAAACCATTCAGTAAACTTTTCTCCATTCATGTCTTCATGATAGTCTCCAGTGGTTTTTGACGCAAAAGCCATGAGAGAACCTTCGACAAACCCGTTGATGGTTCCGGCGTGACAAATTATAAGTCGCGATCCTTTTCCTACAGGAACTTTGGAAGTAGATGCTGCTGTGTCATCGTTCCAAGAACGGCCTACAGTATGGTTAGCATTAAGCCATGTTTCATCCAAGAACACAACATTTTGCCAATTTTTGATTTCTTTCACTTGCCGTAAAAAAGTATACCTTGCCATCGCTATATCAAATCTTTCCATCAATATTTTGCGTTTGTTACATTTTTTGTATCGAAATCCAATGGTCTTCAAAATCTTCGTTAAAGAACTTTCCCCACCGAAGAATAATCCAGCTTCCTTCAGTGAATGCACCAACTTTTTTCTTGTTGGATACTCCTTCTGTAAATAGTAGCCGTAAACATGTCTTCGGATAGCATCGGCATCAAAGCTATCGATGCCTACGACTGGTTTTGCTCGTTTTCTCTTTTTTGGTGTGTGAAGTTTATTTTCTTCTGTGCCAGTCTCGCCATATTTTTTTTTAGTTATCCGTCTAACAGTTCGTTGTCCAATATTAAGCGCATCAGCTACGCGTTCAACCACTGACGTTATAGGTAAAATTGGCCCTCCATTTTGAGCTTCACGATCGAAATAGTTACGAAGGCGTATTACGAACTCACGTGTCTGACTATTTAGAACAGTTCTCTGCGTACGTTCGGTCATATCGACGAAATCCACAACAAAGGGCTTGAACAGAGTCCAAATTAACGAGCAAGGGTCAACAGTAATGCAGTATCAATATTTGAAATCCAAAGCCAGGTCAAAACTATATCACAATCGCATTGCACTGACAGTTTATACTTTTCGAAGCAACGTCAATTCGAAACTGCTTTGTTTTGCATTGAGCATTGACGCGAGTTTGCCGGAGGTAGTAGTTGTGCTAGCCAGCGATCCTATGTGACGATCGTATTAGATTCCATTTTTAAAAATTTTCAATTTAGAAAACCAAATGCCGAGTTGTGGTATATATCATATAAAAATAAAAATTTTACCTTTTGTATGAAACAGCTGATATTTTTTTGCGATTTCAGAGGTTTGTCCACATAGTGAAAATTGTTCATATTCACAAGTACATTCACCCCTTAAATGGTGCAAACTGATTTTTCTACACTTGTATACATTTTAGAAATCAATTTAATAAATAAATTTTGAGTCCTAAACCTAAAACTACATTCGATAAAATTTATGAATCTCTGCACATCACTATCGTCAATAAAGTAATACAATTATTTCCTTCAAAGTCGTTATCAATTAATACGGAACTTCATGAGCGGACAAACGTCAAACCGGCCATCATAGCGTGCCGCTAGTTTAGCAATATTATTAGTTCCAGAGACACTCTAACATCAAATGTAGCGCTTCAAATTGATCATTATTTACGCTGTCGTTTGTATAAGGACAACCAATCCAGAGTTAATCATAGATTAATTTATTTATTATAGCGATCAGTGGTTCTAATGCTCATTTAAGGCGATAGCTGCAGTTAAAAAGCACGAACTAATTAGAATCACGAACGTAAATATTTTTATAGCCCAGATCTCTAAATACAGCAACGATTGAAAAAAGACCTGATCAGATTTTTCTATCCAGTATCCAATGGGCAATGACTGCACAGATGGCTAGGAATCGTCCCGGTTAAATCAGTTTTCAAATAAAACAGCTACAGTTTGAGCACTACGATGAAACATCTTCTTTATCAACCGATAGACGTCCACTGCTGGACAAAGGTCTCTTGCATGGACTTCTACAGGCCTCGGTCTTGCGCCGCCTGATAAAGCGGCTTCCTGCGACTCGTTTGATGTTGTCGGTCTCCCTAGAGGCCTAGACGATGACACATACAGACAGACAAATCAGTCCAACTTGTAACACTCCATTTTTGCGTCGGGGATTAAAAGGAAAGCAAAATTCTCTCACAGCAAGTTCTTGTGCAAAATTTGTGAAAAATAAATCGTCGTCGTTAAAAATTCGCTAAGCGTCGTCAGTAGACGGCAGTGGGCACAAAGGCTATAAAAAAGGTTGTTATTGCGCGCGAGTGGCAAAAATAAATACAATATACACGGCCAAGTGCGAGTCGGACCCGCACACGGAGGGTTCCGTACCATCGTACAATATTTAACACCAGCTATTATTTATTTTAACATAGTCGATAACTATGTGCCTCATAAGAAGGCTCAAGGTAACTCAGCGGGCGATGGAGAGAACTATGCTCGGAGTATCCCTGCGAAATCAAATTAGAAATGAGGAGATCCGTAGGAGAACCAAAGTCACCGTCAATTAGTTCGAAGAGCTGATGGTTGTTGGGATCCCCAAGGTGCTGGAGTGGCGACCCAACACCGAGAAGCGCAGTGTTGACAGACCCCCACTAGGTGTGATTCAGGCGGCGCAGACAGAGACCTGTGAAAATGCATGCAAGAGATCTTTGTCCAGCAGTGGACGTCTATCAGTTGATAAAGAAGATTATTTATTAAAATCGAGCAAACACTAAAGTTTATTGTATGTGTGGGTGGCCACCGGCCTTTAACAACTCTCTAATTTAAAAATACACATTCTGTGATAATTTCAAGTACCTTCCTATTACGCTTCAAGAGATAGAATAGAAGTGCTTTTGAATCGTCGATGAGTCTACCACTGCACTGGCTCGGAATGCCGATACAGCCTGCTACTGGCATACGGACGGACGGACAGCGTAGGTTTAGTAATAGGGTCCCGTTGGCACCCTGAGAATACGGAACCCTGAAAACAAGTCGACTCAACTCCGAGAGCCGAACTGAGTGTAAACACAATTCAGCAAGGTGACTTTTCCTGACGTCATTGACCTTGTCAGCTCTAACTTAACTAGTAGATGCACGCAACTTACATTACATTTACAACTAGCTTATAGCAAGTATATTTATATCTTCGTTGTTCTTATTTCAAAACTGAAAAAAATCGCAACCTTTTCAACCTCAATACCAAACTTTTTCAACTCATTAAGGAAGCATCTTCTAGGGAAATTTCGAATAGTTTTAAATTACAAGATTCTATAATATATTTACCTACTAATTTTTATCATGAACAAAGTGCTAAAGGTATATACCACACATGTTTAATCTAAACAGGTTTTTAATTAATCAGATTACGACTACTTTCAGCTGTAGGTATAGGTCAGTTGGTAGTTGGTACACGCAATATTATGAGAACATCTGCATAATTATCAAACAAATCACGACATGCTTAATGCCAAAGCAGGAAAAGACAAAATTTACATAATACGAATAGGTAACATAATCTACTAGATGGTGCTTGCGACTTCCACCACTCGTAAGACGAGCATATTATAGGTTTTTAACATCGATGTATTCCAACATCTATGGTTTTAAGCGTAATTCGGTTTTTAGGGTTCCGTAGTAAACAAGGAACCCTTATAGTTTCACCATGTCCGTCCGTCTGTCTGTCTGTCTGTCTGTCCGTCCGCGGTTTAGCTCAAAGGCTATTGGTACTAGAAATCTGTAATTTGACAAGGGTATGTACACATACAAGGATACATGAAAAAATTCACAGCAGTAGTATATATATGATGAATTTTAAAGGAAAACTATCACGGCTAAGTAGGGTACATTAGTTAAGGAGTTATATCTGTTTTTCTAAGCTAGATATTACACGTAGTATAAGTTGCATATTTTGTAGTATATTATAGTATTTAAACCATACAACTCAAAATATATTCAATATTCAATAAAATAAAAGCACTATCCTAGGTCAGCAATAATATTTGTGACTAGCAACTACGGAACCCTTCACTGCGCGTGGCCCGACACGCACTTGGCCGGTTTTTAAATCCGTGTGAACACTTTCATTTCGCGGGACAGCCTTTGGCCGGAAATAACTCCGGAATACAAGCTATTTGTGTGCCAAAGTTCGGGTTCAGCCATACCATCGTTAGACCATTACGCCTAGCATGCACGCGCGACAAAATTTTGTCTACCCCTTTTCTCGTATTATCTCTATATCTCTATCAAAACTAACATGGTTGCGCGCCATGATTCGTCTCGTTACGTCAAAAGTGGAGACAAAATTATTTTCTCTGTTTACCTCTACGAACTCTGATGATGTCGTCCATGACGTGTACGTCAACGGCGGTCTTGGCTAGAGCCGGTTATGAGAGCGAATGTGGCTCGCGAAACCAAATTTTGTCTGAAAAATCCTATTGCACGGCGCACAGTGTAACTGGCCCGATTCATTAAATACGTTATTTTCTCGAATTTTGAAGTTTAAAATAGTAAACGAGAAATCAGCCTACATCGACAATATCTCTCTCTTTCTTCCCGAAATGTTACTCCGACGTGCATGCTAGCCCTGCATATCGTCAATTTGTCACTTATAATATGGCTAATTTAAGAGTCTGCAAAGATGCTTTTTTGCAGGAGAGCGCTTCGAAAGCACGTAACTTTTTGAGTTATATTTTGAAACCTACACTATAGGCACACGAATAAATATTTACTTTATTACTCATGTGCTATAGGTAAGTAGAGATATCCCTATTACGCTCCCCTCTAAAATACATGTTTTTCAGAATCGTATAAGTTCGCCGTAGATGTGGTGTTATTATTGTCCATTTTTTATTAAGAAACCCTTAATACTTTTGTGATTATATAAATGTAGTAGAAGCATTTCAGCCATTCCCACAAGCAGCCCGTAGAAACAGACAAAGAAACATTTTGAAAACTGTACGCTATCGTTCAAATAAGAATAGCCCTATGAGAGAAATATGGGTAAGTTATTTCGCAATCATGCACAAGACTGACATTTCAATTTCATTTCTTTGTATAGATACATGCCGATATTACGTAAACGAATTGATTTGATCAACAAAACAACAGGTTCCTGGCGTTATACTTGAGATACTGTATGGTCGTGATTCACCGGTGACCTTGCCTCAAGCTAAGAATATACCTACTATTTTATTAGCAGCTACTACAAGTCTTGATAAACAGAGAATGGAAAAGTGGATAAACCTTTATTGCTGAGGGTCGTAAGTCGTAACCCTTTCCCAATAATCATACAATGGTAGGAGTTTTCTTGGGATAATAATGCGGTGAGATCCCAGAACCTTCCGCATAATATGACTACTAATAGAACGAGATTTTGACTCTTAGGATAAGATGCCACTCTCACTCAGCTCAGACTCAAGACTGAGTTAAAACGAGACAGATTTATGTTGGAACATATTTGTGACTCATTTTAACTCTATCTTGAGTCTTGAGCAGAGTATGGATCAGCCTTATAGGTTTAACGGCTCAGTGACTAGCCGAGACTGACTGCTTAACATGCTCTTCAAGGCACGGACAGAGCGAAAAGGCAAAAGGAAACCCAAAGTCAGTCACCCATGCAGTTACTGACCGAGGTCAACGTTACTTAAGGTGGAAGACAAGGGTCTGCCCGCGAAATTCAAATTTAATTTGGTTTTTCGCAATTTGTAAACTAATACGACAAAGTAGGCTTATGGCATTCTAATTGCGCCAGTGGAATTATCATCTTCACAGGTTTACATAAAAATATTTACTTGAAAGTGTCCAACTTTCAAGTAAAGATTTTTATATAAACCTGTGAAGATGATACTGCCATTGTCGCAATTAGAATGCCATAAGCCTACTTTGTCGTATTAGTTTACAAATTGCGAAAAACCAAATTAAATTTGAATTTCGCGGGCAGAACCATGTCTTCCACCTTAACCTGCGCGATTATTTACACAGGTATGTTTAAGTCAGGCGAGCGTCGCGTCGCGTCGCTTTCGTTTTCCTTATTCTAAACTTTATAGTTTTTTTTAGAAGAGTACAATAATTATTGCTCCATCATAATCTCATCAAGATGCTTAAGGTGGAAGACACGGGTCTGCCCGCGAAATTCGAATTTAATTTGGTTTTTCGCAATTTGTAAACTAATACGACAAAGTAGGCTTATGGTCTTCTAATTGCGCCAGTGGAATTATCATCTTCACAGGTTTACATAAAAATCTTTACTTGAAAGTGATCGATCGTGATGAATCAAAATATCGACTAATTTTTGAGTAACTCACGTCCAACTCAGTATTTTAATTAATTTCTTAAAATGGTCACTTTCCAGTAAAGATTTTTATGTAAACCTGTGAAGATGATAATTCCACTGGCGCAATTAGAAGGTCATAAGCCTACTTTGTCGTATTAGTTTACAAATTGCGAAAAACCAAATTAAATTTGAATTACGCGGGCAGACTCGTGTCTTCCACCTTAATGTTACATTAAACATATTTCAATTCTGCACCTAAATAGAAACAACTTTTAGGAAAGTCCGTCTATTCACGGTTCATAAGAGCTTGCAATGCAGCGTCTTACGTGATAACTTTCTTTGTTCCCTTGGTTTGAGACAATAAATCAAAACGCGATTAAGTTGCGTAACGCTAATGTGAAAATAATGACTTTTGTGAGGCATTGTGAAAGTGGAGTGGCTTGTCGGTTTGTCGGTGTGCGGAGCGATCGGCCGACATCAAGTAATTGAATCGTTGCCGATCAATTCATTACTGGGTGAGCACCGACAGCACGATGTAAGAGTAGCTCCACACGGAACGTTGCAACTTGCAGCGCCTGCAACGTTGATTTCGTGCACTTCTATACAAACATTTGATATTTAACATATAACATTTCTGTGGTGGTGTCGTGTGATGCGGGTTGTTATGTTCCCTCAAATATGGTTGAGCGAAGCAATGGCTGGGTCATGAGTTCATGACTCATGAGTCATACTCGTGATCGGGTGCTACTGGCGGGAATGGGGCTACTTTCTGTCTGCCCGTCTTAACATGTGTTGAATTATAATTAGGTATGCTTTTGTGGAACTTCCCCTCATTGTGGAAACACTGCATACATAGCATAATATCTATTATATTGTAAACTTGTTTTGAAAAGAGCAACTGCCGAGTTTCTTGCTGGTTCTTCTCGGCAGGAAGGGCATTCCAAACCAGTGGTAGACTCATCGATGATTCAAAAGCACTTGTAAAAAAGTTCTAAAGTTCTAAATTAGTTAAAAGTCATCGTTAGTCCATCAATGGCCAAAATCGATCTGGCGGCCAAAATCGATCTGGCGCGTAAGTCCGCGACGAAGCTGGAGTTGAGCCGTCGAAAACGCGAAATTGGGTCTGAAGTGGTTAACCTTTGGCAGGAGCGTTGGTCGAGCGATGAGAGGGGCAGCCATCTCCGGAGATTTTTCCCATCTGTGTCTGAGAGACTCAAGGCGACTTGGGTCTCTCCGGACTACGAAACTTCGCAGATACTGACGGGTCACGGCTGCTTCCGATGGCGACTGCATGGCTTTCGGCTGTGTGCGAGTGCCGCATGTGAGTGCGGTGAGGGCGATGAGGACGCACACCACGTCCTGTGGGAGTGTAAGCTGTACGAGGACCTTCGACGCAAAATGCTGGACGGGATGGAGCTTGCGGAGTCGGGCCCGGTGTACTACCGCGAACTGGTCTCCTCGGAGGGGAACTTCCGAGGACTGCAGGAGTTTGCGCACGCCTGGCACCGGAGGCGTAATGGCTCGGAGACGCGGTCGAGGCGGCGGAGAGGTGGACGTGGAGCGGAGGAGGGCGCGGAGGAGAGTGAGGAAAGTGAGGTGGAAGAAGATGATGAAGAGACTGTTTCGGAGCTCGAAGAAGACGAAGAGCATTCGAAGTAGAAGAAGAATAGGCGCGACTGTGGCGGAGCTGCGGGCAAGTGCGTGATTGTGTTGTCCGCCCCAGAAAGGGGAGAGGTGACTATAGGGACAGGAAGTAGATAAAAAAGAACTTGTAGGGAGTCAAGAAGGCGCACCGGGAACACGCCAAGAGCAAGTACCGGCGCCCTCCCAATGCTTCGGCCCATATAACCGCGAGGTTGGAGGGGCCATGGGTGGTGGCGGGTTGGTCCATCAAATGGTCGATGAGATGGCTATGCGATGGTTGCAACACATCTACACAATTGCGATGTTTAGTTTTAATTTGTAATATAAACAAGAAGGATGTAGAAGCTTTCGCCGCTGCGATAATGTCTGTTTACCGCGTACAATTTCTTCACAAAGCGTAGGAGAAAAAAGTTATGAAAAGAAAATGGCGTAAAAATATATAGGAAAGTAGTTGTATACAGTATTGTAACGTGGCGTCAGCAGTAACTCAATCTCGTTCCAACAAACACTGAGTTGTGGTTCACGTGGTAGTCCACACGTACCGCCGTAACTGACCCACTATCCTTTGATGTGCGGCCGGAAACCGACAAAGACGCCATCCCAAGACCATCGCACGAGCTATAAGACATCAGGTGCCACTATGGTCTTTATAAATTATACCCTCTCTTATTTATTGGTGATAATAAATAAATGATATATAATATACTCATCGACGTATCGCGAAAAGGTTGCCTAGTTAAATTGCGTGTGGATAATATTAAACAAATAAATTTTTAATTAAAACTTCTCTCATTACTTATTTTAATAAATCGTACACTACATAAGAGACCATACCCTACCCTACTAGGTAGAGGGAAATATAAGTCAAGTTAAACAAAATTATTTCATCATAATCGTTTCATTACAGATAATACTAAAGGACTGATAAAGTTCTAAGACGATGCAGCCGTCACAAAAGCACGGTAGCGACGCGACGTGAAGGGGGCGGTTGTATCATACCACGGATCTTCTCAAGTAAAATGCCGTGCGGCGCGGTAGGCACCAGCGATGCCACAGCGCGCCGTGTGGCCCCGCCCTAATACAGCGCGGCATGACTCAGGCCTCGAGATAAATGTGGAGATTAAAATGCTCATTTCAGATGTTTATGTTATCTGCTCTTTGTCCTGCCATTTAAGATGCTCTTACCGCGAAAGTTATTGCGCAGTTAGTTTGCAGCTAGTGTGATGACCTTGATAGCTCCTGCTAAATTCCTCCCTCTCATTGCAGGAGCTGGTGATAAGTTGATGTTGATGATGATGATAATGAGGTGACAAATTGTTTTCTAATGTTTACCCAATGACAAGGAAATAGTGACCAAGACTACCTAACAACAATCGCATTCCTTATCTGAATAGGTACATTATAAACTTAAAAGGAAAAGGTGACTGACTGATATCTATCAACGCACAGCTCAAACCACTGGACGGATCGGGCTAAAAGGCACAGAGATAGCTATTGTGACGTAGACATCTGCTAAGAAAGGATTTTTGAAAATTCAACCCCTAAGGTGAGCGAAGCCGCGGGCAAAAGCTATTTCATCATCATCATCATCAGCAACCCATAAACGGCTCACTCCTGAGCGCAGGGCTCCTCTCAGAGAAGGGTTATAGGCCATATTCCACCAAGCTGGCCCAATGCGAATTGGAGGACTTCACACACCTTCAAGAACATTATGAAGAACTCTCAGGTGTGCAGGTTTCCTCACGATGTTTTCCTTCGGCGTTGAAGCAAGTGATATTTTAATTTAAAGCTATTTAAATTTAATTGATATAAATTTCTACCAATTCGCATTCTACCGTATTGAAAGTAGAATCAAGGAAATAGTTAAACACCAATCGTGGAAACGAATTAGCTAACGATGAAAAGGAATCGACGCATACGGAGATACGCTTCAGTGGGCCCCGACGCGCAAGTCGCATCGGATCAACAAGCGACTGATTAGATTTATACATATATCCGTAATGCTGAGCAATAAAACGATCCAAACCGCAAATGCCTAGCGGACCGAGTGGTTCAACCACTTGTAACTTGAGACGTTAAACAAAATAAAAACATTGTTATACATACACAACTGCTTCTGCAACTGCTGAAGCAGTGATAGCCTAGTGATTAGGACTGGTCTCCTATTCGGGGGGTCGCATGTTCGATCCCGGGTACGCACCTCTGACTTTTCGGAGTCAAGATGCGTTTAAGCAATTGCTTCAATGGTGATGGAAATCATCGTGAGGAAACCTGCACATCTGAAATTTCTTCATAGAAGATGTGTGGAGTCCGCCAATTCGCATTGGGCTAGCGTGGTGGACTATGGCCTATAACCCTTCTCTGAAAGGAGACCTGCGCTCAGTAGTGAGCCGTTGATGGGTTGTTAATGATGAATGATGATGACATACACAACAGTAAGAAAGGTGGCCTAGATTCATCATAATCATCAGCCAAAATGCATGGACATAGGCCTCTTTTAATAAGCGCCAACGTTGCCTATTCTCACTCAGCGTTTCGCATCCAATGCCGGCCACTTTCCAGGTGTCATCGCTCCATCTAGCCGGGGGCGCCCTACACTCCGTTCGCCGATACGCGGTCTCCACTCGAGGACCTTACGACTCCAGCGACCATCGGTTCTTCGACAAATTGTGACCAACCTACTGACACTTTGGCCTTGAGATTGATAGAGGAAAAATATGTTAACCTTCAAACTGTACCATTACTTTCAGATTTTCTTGTTCTTGCTGTGTTTCTTGCCGGCTCTTCTCAGCAGAATCAGCTTTCCGAAACGGTGGGAGATTCTTGACTGGACATAAAAGCCACAAGTTGGCTTACATGAAATAAGTAATTTTGAATTTGAATTCTAACAGGCTTTGACTGGCATTTTTCTTTTTTGCGTTATAACAATCACCTTGTGTAACTTTTAATATCTTAATTCTTTTATTCGAACTCCGGAACTTTCATTTTCAGGATAGCCTATGTCGTTCTCCAAGGTCCTCAACTATGTCCATACAAAAAATCACGTCAATCCGTTGCTCCGTTGCCGCGTGATTGAAGGATAAACCAACAAACACACTTTCGCAGTAGTAAAATTAGTAGGATTGACAGGATAATAATTGTAACGAAAGTTTTGAATTGGATAAATGCAGAGAATCGCTCGTTATCATATCGATGCAATGGAATGTAGATAGGAAGGAGGGAGTGCTCTCGACTGTCGTAGATATCGATGCGGAGACAACGAGAAGGTCGCAAGTCGCAACCCAATTGTAGTCGTGTGAAACAGTCGTGCGAGCGCGTGGCAATTAATTGTGTGTTCGTGGCATTGTCGCTGTTATAACTATGTATGTAGATGGGATGGGTGCGATATGTAGAACACGATATTGTCATCTCTTTGGAGGACATATTCATTTTCCACTTTGGAAGTGAGAATTTTAGTTTTTTTTAAAGCTGCTTTAGGAATAAAATCTCCTTTTCGGGGAGTCGGGCAGTTTAGGCACGCACCTCTGACTTTTCGGAGTTATGTGCGTTTAAGCAAAAGTAAATATCACATACTTCAACGGTGAAGGAACGCCTGAGAGTTCTCCGTAATGTTCTCGAAGGTGTGTGAAGGTTATCCAATCTACATTTGGCCAACGTGGTGAACTAAGGCCTATAACTGTTCCCTGAGTGGAGACCTGCGCTCAGTAGTGGGACGTTAATGGGTTGATGATGATGATCATATTTTATTCGATGACAGTTAGTCCTACACTGCGATCTCACCTGGTAAGTGATGATGTAGTCTCATGACGATGATGATGAAGTTTTAACCCTTATCTTCTTCTTTATCAACCGATAGACGTCCTTTGCTGGACAAAGGTCTCCTGCATGGACTTCCACAGGTTTCGATCTTACGCCGCTTAAATTCAGAGGCTCCCTGGGACTAGTTTTGATGTCGGTCCACCTACTGGGGGTAGCCATTCTAGCACCTTGGAACCCCAACGACCATCAGCTCTTCGACCTACTCGTATATGCCCAGCCCATTTCCTCTTCAGTTTCTCGACCCGCTGAGCTGTTCTGTGCATTTCTGATTTGATCTCGCGGGTTCAAATCAGACCCTTATAAGAAAACTTGTTTTGAAATAGTAATCATTGCCCCGTTATCTACTAGAGCAGTAGGTCCGATTTTATGTGTCGCCGTATCAATTATGTCGCAAGTCAATGAAAGACACCTCAATGTCGGCAGGTCGTTATCACTGCGAGCGTGTGTGTTCAACGACACATGCTGAGGCTATACGTTATGTTGTGTGTCACATATTTGTTCAGTTTGTATCATATTATACACGTATCTGCTTGTTACGAGTTACCAGACCGATTACGATTACAATATCATGTTGTGTTCATGTGTTCCTGACAAATGCATGCTATATGCATGTATACAGAACTTATACTAGACTAGATGGTACCAGCGATGTCGTCCGAGTGATAGGATAAGATTTTTGATTTGAACCCTTTATATTTTCCGAAATTTAAAATAGCTTGTGTTAATTCTGGGTACATAAGCTCTCTCCACTCCTTTCAGTCAATTTAGTCGTGGCGTTAAGGAGTAACAAACATCCAAACTTTCACATTTATAAATACTAGATGACGCGGCAGCCCGCGACTTCGTCGGCGTGGATTGAGGTTTTTTTAATTCCCGCGGGAACTCTTCAATTTTCCGGGATAAAATATAGCCTATGAGCTAAATCTCAAGCGAGATACAGGCTGCACAAGATCTTTTCTGTGGCAACTTTTTCAATCCTCTAACTACGCCATAAAAATAAAAAACAGGAATGAAATAAAAAATTAAAAAACAAACTTGGTTGTGAACATACCATACTCAACTAGAGCACGTGCGGAAGTAAAACCCAATCAATATCCCCTTTACATATTTATAAATAGTACAGCCTATAAATAGATCAGGTGATGGCAGCCGTCAAGGGCTGCCAGATCGGAAAACCGAAATATCTGGACAAAATTACAAAATGTCGGGATTTTTCGGTTATTATCTGGAGAAATAAATACAATGAGTCATTTAATTTGTCCATATGGCTCTGGTTGGGCATTTTGAAATATTACCTACTTACTACACTACACTCTGTGCTCTTTAGCATGGTGCGGCATAGACAATGATGGTCGTCATTTACTAGTTATATATAACTCATCCCGTATTTTACGACTGTAATATTTAGGGTGCAACTGCAAATACGTATTAGTTCATAATTGTAAGTCGCTGCAACGGATAAGAGTGAAGAGGAATGGTTCGTCTAATGTCACCCGCACCCAGAGCGTATGCTGCATAGAATTTTACGAATATTTTGTATTTTGTCGGGAGTCGGAACATTATATGAAATGTCGGAAGTGCCATGATTTTCTAGTTTCATATTCTGTATTTATAGTTTTGTATTCTGTGGTACCATAATTTTACAACTTCTGTAGTGGCAGCACCACCTCGTATCTGATTGGCCAATACAAAAACAACCGCTGACGTGCGCGTTATTTTTGACCAATCTGACCACAGAATCTGACATTTACCGTGTTTGCTATCAAAATATCGGGTTGTCACGAGCAGAAAAATGTGATTTCGGACATCAGAATGAATGTTGCGACGAGCGGTCAAGTAGATTCCGGCTAAGAGTAGAACTTTCTTTGTCGTGTTCAAAAATATTTTGTAATAGTGAATAAGAAATAAACGGTGACCATTTAGTTTGATTCAATTAAGAAGTATCCCGACGAACATGAGCTGAGGAGGGCGCTGCAAGCGCAACGGTGTGAACTAGCTCCGTGAACTAAATTGTTTTAAAAATAATAAAATCACATTTCAGTGCTTACTTAACGTAATTATTAAATTGTGGACGTAAACCAAGCATGTGTAAACGTTATCTAGGCCAAATATAGTGAATTACTACGTATAAACAGTGATTTTTCCACGACACGGACGTGCCATAGTTTTTCAGTGCATCAGTTACAAACGTAGGTACCTACAATACCTTTCTATTATTCAGAACTTGAGCTTGTTTTTATTCGAAAATTTAATTCTAATAAAAGAAGTTACATCAGTTAACATAATATATAACACATTACAGTATAATTACAATAAAAAACGAAAATAAAAGTACAATAATATATATAAACAATCTGAGTACCTACGTAGAAGTGACGGTGAACAAAAAATTTGTCAACACACCGGCCGCACCGCGCCGCGTTATCGACTGAATGTGAACAGGTACAAATTGCTAATAGCAGACTGGAAATCCATTCCTGGGTTTGAATCCGGGTTGAATACTATTATACTTCGCGATCAATGCCTACTTAAAGGAATATTACTATTTTATTCTCAAGGATAAATTACCATGGAAAATATTACAAATAGACGTCCTACATCAAAAACTTTATCTGAGCAAGATCTATCCGATCAATATTTATCTGATGATGATTCAATACTAAGTTCCAGCGTAATAAATATTTCAACACACAGTGCACCAGACAGAACATTAATTGACTTTGAAGAAATACATGAACTTAAACGCCTAATCGATAAACTGAATGCAGAACTTACCAGTGCACACCAGGAAATTGCAAACTTAAATTCTGAGAATACAGCATTGAAGTGTGATATTCGTGAGAAAGACAAAACGATTTCACTGTTGAAAAGAATATCTTCCGATCCACGTTCATCATCCATGGTGACTCCCGTCCATAAGGTTCATATTTCGCCACTATCACAAAGACTAACATATCGCAACATATCGCAACACATTAAAACACCAAGAAGTTCACCATTACACTCTGATGGTATATGTAGGAATCTTTACAAGGAATGTTCTACACCATTGAGAAATAACCAGCAGATAGTACCCGAACAAGACAAATTGGACCGCACAAATGAAAACTTTAAATTAGTAAATAAACAATGTTCCAGTCACGACCGCGCAACGCGGAAGCTACGGAGTAATGAGGACATTTCTAAAATACCTAATATTTTCATAATAGGCGATCAGCAACTATGTAACTTGTCGAGTGCATTGCATCAAAGTAGGCTCAATTCGATGAGTAATAAATATTCAATCTATGGGTTAATAAAACCGTTCGCTGATTCGTCAGAATTATTAATTAATTGTGAAAACTACTGTAAAAAAATTCTAAACATGATATTGTAATAATCGGAATTGGGGCTAACGATACAAATCCCTATAAATTGTTCTCTGAGCTTAGCCATGTTTTATCTATTCTGAGAAACACTAGAGTTTTTGTAGTAAATATATATGAAAATCGCTTCCTTAACTGTGGTTTGTTAAATAAAAATATAAAATTGATAACACAAAACTATGAAAACTGCACTTTTGTTCAGCCAAACTTCAATTACAATATAAGAAATACACACGAAAACCGAATAAGAAACTTGTGCTTAAAATTAAACATAGAAATAGACTATATTCACTATAAAAAAAAATATTTAGACGGTTTTAAAACAATTATAAAATCTAATAACAAGAGAAAAATATACAAAAAGGGGACCATCCCATATTACTTTCATTCCCAAAAAAATGATTTACTTAATTCACATAAACCTTTGAATAAACTTTATTCAATGAGTCAAGAGAAAAAAGGGACAATCCCCTATTACTTTAAATTATTACCATCAAAACAATGTTTAAATCTTCCTAAAGATCACCAACTGATGAATAAAGAGTTTTCCGATGCTAACGCGCAAACTAATATTGATAACAGGCTACGTACAACCAGTTTAGAAAATCTAAAAAATAACACTTCTAATAAATGTAATATATCCACGACACCTGACAATCTTTTTCGTGTATAATGAAATAAATATATTACATCAGAATATCAACGGACTCATCAATAAATCAGATCTTCTACTATTAACGTTAGATTCTTTTATTGATAAAAAAATTTCAGTTGACGTTTTATGCATCACTGAGCACAACATGACAATTAATGATACCAGCTCACTTAATATCACTAATTATACCCTAGGAGCTCATTTTACAAGAAATAATAGATATGGAGGATCATGCATATTAGTTCACAAGCAACATAAATTTAAAACTCTACCCGTAACTAAATTTTGTCATAGCAATACAATAGAATGCTGTGCAGTGGAGCTTTTGCAACATAAAATTATAATTTTATGTATTTATAGACCGCCAAAAACTTTGCAAAGTGATTTTAATACCTTTTTTCTCAATCTTGATTCTCTCCTACAAGAGTTCTGCTATAGTAAAAAGAAAATTATTCTTTGCGGTGATTTCAATATCAATACTCTAATTGACACCAAAGAAGCTAGGACTTTTCTTCAGCTTTTAAATACATTTAATCTTAAACTTGCTTTTAATGAACCTACAAGGCTAATCAGTGGATCTTGCATTGATAATTTTATCCATAATATTAAAGGGTGCAAAGGAAACATTTTTGACTTTGATTTATCTGATCATACGGCGCAATTATTATCGTGTCCGGTTAAACTTAGTTACTCTTTGAAACATTGGTTTTCAGAAGCACGTGACTATAGTAAAGAAAATCTGGAAAAATTTCAAGAATATCTGGGTTGTCTTAGCTTCAAAGAGGTTTATGAGACTAACGATCCTGAGTCTGCTTTTAATCATTTTTACGATCTATTTATTCTTTTTTATTCACTATGCTTCCCAGTAATAAAAATAAAAAATTATGTCCAAAAACGACCTAGGTGGATTTCTAAGGGTATTAAAAATTGTTCTAAGAAAAAACATGCATTACTATGGCAATACAGGAAAAACCGAAATGAAAATAATAAAACTAAACTGAAAGAATACTCTAAACGGTTGAACAAAATCATAAAATTAACGCAAAAATCTCAGAACATATATCAAATTAACTGTGCTACTAATAAATCCAAGGCAACATGGAACATTGTCAAATCTAATTATGACAAAGTAAAGGCACCCAAGGAAGAGATAAATCGAATAATTATTGGAAGTAATATAATTGAAGATCCTTTAGAGATAGCAAATTCTTTTAATGATTTCTTTATTAACCAAACTCCTAATAATGACATCCAAAATGCCAATACATCAGTTACCAAAGCGATTAACGGTAATAATTACAATTCTATATTTTTAAAGCCTACTACCCCATTTGATGTTAATAAAACTATTAAATCACTCAATAATACAAATAGTACTGGATATGATCAAATAACCACTAAGGTTTTAAAATTTGTGTCACTTACAATCTCACCCGTACTGAGTTTTATCATTAATCTTTGTATTTCTGAAGGTGTGTTTCCCGATAAACTGAAGACTGTTATAGTAAAACCACTCTTCAAGAAACTTAACAAGGAATCGATGAACAACTATAGACCCATAGCACTTGTCCCCATTCTTTCTAAAGTCTTTGAAAAGATTATCTATGAGTCCTTGAATAGTTACTTTGAAAAAAATAAATTGTTTGCAGAGGAACAATTTGGTTTTCGTAAAAACAAAAGTATAAATATGGCAGTCTATAAATTTCTTAATTCTGTCATGCATAATTTAAATGACAGGGTTCCAGTCTGTGCTTTATTTATGGATTTAACCAAGGCCTTTGATTTTGTCGATCATAAAATACTATTAAACAAACTTTATGCCTATGGTGTGAGAGGAAACGTATTGGACCTTCTAAATTCATACTTAACAAATAGAAAACAAATAACACAGATTACTAAAGTCAACTGGAAATATAAAAAGCTTGTTAATTACCATTCACACTCGAGAGTAATTCAACGCGGCGTTCCTCAAGGAAGTATCTTAGGCCCACTATTATTTATTATATATATCAATGATCTACCAAAATACGTAACTCACCATGATATGGTCTTGTTTGCTGATGATAGTACTATTATATTTGAAAATAAAACCATAAATGACCTCATTATTAATGTTAAAAATACACTGGATATAATAATAAACTGGCTTAATCGTAATAAACTAACAATCAACTTAGATAAAACAAACTTAATGATTTTTAAGCTCAGAGAAAATATGCCCTATGCTTTGAATGTAAATTATGAAGGTAAAACTATCAACGAAGTCAATGTAACAAAATTCTTAGGTCTGAATATTAATTCTACTTTAAATTGGAAGGAACATTTAAATCATATTTTACTAAGTTAAGGCAATTCTCCTTTGCACTTCATATGTTGCGGAAAACAGTAAACGTGTCGGCGCTACTGACGGTTTACCATGGCTATGTGGCTTCGCTATTGAGATATTGTATTTTATTTTGGGGTAATTCTACTGAAAAAGAAGCTGTATTTAAGGCACAAAAGAAATGCTTAAGGGCCATATTTAAATTAAAAACGACAGATAGTTGTAAGCCCTATTTTAAAAAGTATAAAATTCTTACAATGCCATGTCTGTATATTTATGAAACTATTGTATTTGTTAAAAGTAATTTAAATTTATTTCAAAATCGCAATAGCAAAAGACATGCCATTGAGCTGCGACAGCCACCCAGTAGATGTGCCCATTTTACAAAAAGCTTCTTCTGCACTGGGCCTCGTTTATATAATAACTTACCCAGAGACATTATTGAAACGCAGGAGATCCCTATGTTTAAAAAAAAGTTAAAAAATTTTTTGATAGATAAGACATATTATACAATTTGTGATTACCTTATGGAAAAATTTTAACTGTTGTATATTATTTTGTGACATTTAATTTAATTTTTTTTTTTTTTTTGACATATAATAACATTCCTATATTTGTACACCACACTGGTAGGATATGCGCATTTTAAATTGTATAATTATAACATCTTGACTGTACCATATTCACAAATTAATAAATGAATTTGAATTTGAAAAAATTTGAATTTGAATCTCGACCATCTGGCAACCCTACAACCGTCGCAGACAGGACGTCAATCCTCCCGTACTCTGCCTCACACGCCTGGAACCCAGGACCCTTCGGCTAAAAATAACCCCTACACAATTTACGCCACGGACCGAAATACTACGTCATAATTTACGATTATATATCCTTTGATGACTGACGAAACGATTCCTAATCTATGGAAGTTTCATTACTGCTTTTTAAATGCTAATCCAACCTAACTCCTTCCCTTCCCTTCCTGCTCCTACCCTTCTAACCTTCTTTAGCATTAAGTCCGCCTATTGTACTATTTTTGTGCAATAAAAAAAAACTCAAGGAGAAACAAAATTCCATACATCACCATTATCAACCCATCAACGGCTCACTACTGAGCGCAGGTCTCCTCTCAGAGAAGGGATATACTTAAGAACATAGTCCTACACGCTGGCCCAACGCGAATTGGGGGACTTCACACACCTTCGAGAACATTATGGATGTTTTTCTTCATCGTTAAAACATGTGATATTTAATTTCTTAAACGCACGTAACTTCGAATAGTCAGAGGCGTACCCAGGACGAAACCTGGGACTCCCCCCGAATAGGAGACTACATTCCTATCCACTAGGCTATCACTGCTTATAAATTCCATACATTATTAAGCATACCCTTACACCCTAACCAACACGCATACACTACGGGAAAATCAACGGAAACAGCTTTACACTCCGTAGTAGCCAAGATTGAACAAGGTCTTGAGAACAGACTATCAACTCTGGGCACCTTCATTGACATTGAAGGGGCCTTTGACAAAACAACATTTGATAGCATAGACAAAGCCCTAGATCGTTATAACGTACCGGGCACCCTACGCAGCTGGATAAGAGCACTGCTAGAACATAGAATTATACAACTGGACATTAATGGAGTTACAAGGGGCATAGTAGCGAGGGGTTGTCCTCAAGGAGGTGTTCTGTCGCCGATCCTGTGGAACCTCGTAGTCGATGACCTAATAAAGAAACTGAACACAACCGGATATTACACAATTGGCTATGCTGATGATATAACGATCCTCATCAGTGGCAGATTAGAAAATACACTATACGAAATCATGCAACGAGCATTGCATTTAATCGAGCGATGGTGCAATGAAAACGAACTCACGGTTAATCCGAAGAAAACAGAGATGGTTCTTTTTACCAACAAAAGGAAAATCGAACTTGGCAAACCACCAACTTTGGCTAACACAAAGCTAACACTGTCTACCGAGGTAAAATACCTTGGTGTAATCCTTGACAGTAAACTCAACTGGAAGAAACATCTAGAGGACAAAATTAAAAAGTCCCTCATTATCTTAAACCAATGCAAACGCATGCTGGGGAAAACCTGGGGCTTAAAACCAAAAATCATGAAATGGTTATACCTAGCAGTGGTAAGAAGCTCACTTACATATGCCTCATTAGTCTGGTGGCCAAGAACACTTCTTACAACTGCCCAGCAAGACCTACAAAAATTTCAAAGACAAGCCTGTCTTTCCATCACAGGCTGCATGAGCACAACACCAACTCAAGCACTAGAAGTAATACTAGGGATTCCGCCCCTACAACTACACATTAGAGAAGAAGCAACACTGTCTGCCCTGAGGTTGAAAACTTCAGGTCTTTGGAAAGAGTTTGACACAGCACACACCAAAATACTAATACAAGGATTCAAAAAAGAACCACGTCTGGAATGGAAATGTGACAGATCCAGCAAAAAATACACACTTGACAGAAGCTACAAAGTAAATGCTGAAAGCAACACTTTTCATAAAGCATTTCAAGATACAATAGAAGTTTACACTGATGGATCGAAAACCAAACTTGGCACAGGAGCTGGAGCTTACTGCCAAGAACTCAACATGAAGATAAGTCACACACTTGGTAAGGATAACTCTGTTTTCCAAGCAGAGTGTGTGGGCATCTTAACAGCAACTACAGCTATAATTAACAGACAGGTAAAAAACTTTAAAATTAACATTAACTCGGACAGCCAAGCCGCTCTCAAGGCTTTGGCAAGAACATCGACAACATCTAAACTCGTACAGGACTGTCATAAAGCCCTGGCTACGCTCGCCGCCTCCAACGATATCACCTTAAGGTGGGTCAAGGGGCACGACGGGGACAGGGGCAACGAGGCAGCAGACGCACTAGCACGTAAGGCAGCGACGCTGAAGGTGGCAGGGCCGGAACCGATCGTTCCCATCCCCTTCAGTGAGTACAAGACATGGTTGCATGAACTAACACTCAGAGAGCATTCCCTGCTTTGGTCGAATGCAACCGACTGCAAACAGACTAAGGAAGTCTTTCCTTATCTAGACAAACAACTAACAAACAGACTACTCCGCCTGGACAGAGGTAAACTCAGGAAGGTGGTAGGAATCATAACAGGGCACAGCCCACTAAACAAACACCTTTTTATTATAGGTGTCACCGACAGTCCTCTGTGCAGGGCCTGCATGGAGGCAGATGAAACGCCCACGCACGTGCTCTTGTCATGCACGGGCGTGGAAGAACAACGCAAGAACCACCTCGGATCTCCAGCTTCACTGCAAGAAGTCCTTGGCAACCTGGGCGGCCTGGCTAGGCTTCTGGAGAGATCTGGGATGGTTGGAGTAACTACAATGGATGGATTGGTCACACACAACAGACCATCACGGTTTACGTGTGGAAACCAGCCCAGAAGAAGAAGAAGAAGAAGAAGTATGACCATACAGATCCTTTCTGATTTGGCGGATTTTATAGTGACCTCTGCATAATCTGTATGGTACAACGTGCCACTCACGCCATTTTGAAGCCTCAATAGCCCAACGGCTAAAGGTGCGGACAGAAAACTAAAAGGTCGCAGGTTCGAAATTCGAATCCCACCCGTTGCACTATTGTACCCACTCCTAGCACAAGCTTTCCGCTTATTTGGAGGGGATAGGAGGATATCTGGTCGCTAACTATGGGCCTCATAAGAAGGCTCAGGGTCACTCAGCGAGCGATGGAGAGAGCTATAGTCGGTAAGTATATCCCTGCGAGATCAAATCAGAAATGAGGAGATTCGTAGGAGAACCAAAGTCACCGACATAGCTCAGCGAGTCGCGAAACTGAAGTGGAAATGCGCGGGGCAGATAGTTCGAAGAGCTGATGGTCGTTGGGGTCCCAAGGTGTTGGAGTGGCGATCCCGCACCGGTAAACGCAGTGTTGGCAGACCCCCCACCAGGTGGACCGACGACATCAAACGAGTCGCAGGGAGCCGCTGGATTCAAGCGGCGCAAGACCGAAGCCTGTGGAAGTCCATGCAGGAGACCTTTGTCCAGCAGTGGACGTCTATTATAGGATGATAAAGAAGAAGAAGAAGAAGGAGGAGGATATCAGTCAACGTCTGCTTGGTTGATATTTAAAAAATAAATTGCCTGTGCGGTGTTGCGTTCTTCCCGCATTTGTTTCATTACTGGAAGAGCGGCAGTGCACATCGCGAGCGGCACATTGTATGGATGCAGATTTTTTCCGGTTTTGGTGGATTGATTATAGAAAAACTAGCTAATGCCCGCGACTTCGTCCGCGTGTAAGGTCAAGGGGAGTAAGAGAAACGGTGGGGTAAGAGAAACACAAAGCCTTATCTAGCAAACTATGCAGTTTATCGAAATTTGCTATCAGTCGATAAAACAGTATTGTCGAAGTGGTTTAAATTTTTTTAAAGAGATGTCGCTGCGATAATTCTTCAAGGTTATATTAAAGAAAGAAATTTGCCATTTTTCAAAACTCAAAACACGAGTTAGACACGGTAATATTTATTGCTTGTTTTAAAGTGATTTTATAGAGTTTTCAACAGTTTTTTGTAGTAAGTACTTAGAGTAATGTATGGATTTAATGTTCCAATTGTTTTTTCTGTCTTAAACGTTCAGTTACTTAATTAATTTAAGACATGTTAAATATTCTAGTCACTAAAAGTTCCGATTGGGAAAGTGAAACAGAGATGAGCGGGGAAGAGAAACATATTATGTTTCACTTCCCCCATTTTCAGAGATTACCAACCTTCTTTAAATTATATATTATTTAAAAAAAAACTAATATTTGATTATAGGTCATCTTGTGTCTGCCACACCAAATTTATTAATTTTATTGGTGAAAGCAAGAATAGAAAAAGACGTAAAAATATTGTAAACACGGTGTTAGCTATGTTATTGAACTAAAAAATTAATAAATTTAGAACTTACTCAATTTTTGTTTTGGTTTACTACCCTTGACTTGGCGACTATGTTTCACTTACCCAATTTTCAGTTTTTTCCATTTATTTAAGAAATTATACCATAAAGCCATGCACTGAGACTCCTTATCGATTGAGGCAATTAAAGATGCCATTTTAGTTGTAGAAATAGTTCTATAGGCCTCATATTTATAGTTCTGACCATAGTTTCACTTACCCCATTTCGGGGGTAAGTGAAACTATGGTCAAAACAAAACCATAGTCTACTTTTAATTAGTAATTTCGTCGTTATTTGCACGACTAGAGGGCTTGAAGATCATGTCATAAGAAAGCAGATTTAATGAAGAGTATATAGCAATTATCGTTATTCAAATTGACAATCTTTTTACTGACTTACAGGTCATTTTGTAGAAAAAACAGTAAAGTATGTTTCACTTACTCCGCCTTACCTTATTTAGTTTTAAAATCCCTCGGGAACTCTTTGATTTTCCGTGATAAAAAGCCTATGTCACTCTCCAGGTCCTCAACTATACCCATGCAAAAAATCACTTCGATTCGTGGCCCTGTTGCGGCGTGATTGAAGGACAAAGCAACAAACACACTCGCATTTATAATACTAGTAAGGATAATTTTATTTTTCCTTGGGTATCATGCAATTCTGCAAAGTAACGCCTGCTCCTATCCAATACTCTAAAAACTACTATTAAAGATATGAAAGTGTGTTTATTCATTAGTTTACTATTATTTCTTACTTATTATTACGTAACTAAAAAAAAAAAATTCGCAATCGATTTTTAATTTAAACTAAATTAACGCGTAGTATCGATCCATTGTTTCCGTATTTAGTAAACCGAATCGAAAACATTCATATGCGTAAACGGAAAACTATTTTAAGCCCTAAACACTGGCGCCGTACGTTACTAATTGCAACATCCGGTAATTAACACTTCGACCGCACTGTATGTATCTACGCATTGTTTGCCACCTAAAGTAATCATACCAACTCGATGCATGTTGGATCTTTTAAACCTTTTTCGACTTTTGACGTGATAACGTCTTATAAATCGATGAACACCGGCTGCACGCACGAAAAAGAGTCACGTTCCGCCTGAGCCTGAGCGTGCAAGCGAGAGCGCGGAACAAGCGATAGCTGGCGTTGGCTAGTGCAGCCCGTCAGTCATCGTCAATGTTTCTATAAGACGTTATCACGTAAAACTATCGTCCGTAAACCGACTTTACAGACAAACAATTTTTTTTAACCTAAAAATTTAAATTCAACGCCTCATTGGGTTTTCCGAAGGCAGACTCTTTCTCAGAGTTTAAATATGACAAAGGAGTCGATAAGGAAAACGTGCTAAAGGTAAGTGATAATGAAGGCAGTACTAATGTTAATTTTTTTATGTTTTTCATCAAAACAAAAGCAGCTAGTAAATTCTTTTCCTCTTAATTTTTATGTTTCCAGCCATCAGGATTTCCAAGGAATTACCTAGCACTACCTATAGTCTATACTTTGACCTATTTAGGTAACGGATGTTATTGGAACGAAGTTCCATAACGCACGGTACGGATTTGGCGGATTGGCTAGGCGAAAAGAAGTGTAAGAATTTTCTGTCACGAGTAGTGTAGATGATGAGTAGAGATCCATAGCGCGAATGCTATATTATGAGATGGTTCTAAAATGCGAGAAATGGCGTTGATTCTAAAAGGTAATGTTTTCATTATTAGAAGATAATATTTTCATAATATTGTTTAAATAGGTAACATAATTATAATTTATTAAAAGGAACTTCGTTCCAACCGAGTGTTCCACGACACTCACGCATTTCTTTTATTATACTACGATTGTAGTAGGTATGTTTTCTCCGAATTCATTTTGGTCGATTAGAACAGCGTCGACCTTTAGAAGGAATTGTTGCTATTATTTATTAATTTCAGCCCATCGCTGGTGCCTGGCATACTATTGGGCAATGAGACACACTTTCTCTAACGAGAAGGGTTTAAGGCTTTGAGTATTAAACCAGTAATACTCAAAGGTTTAAGGTCATCATACTTCACCACGCTTGCCTAATGCAGATTGGCAGACTTCACGCACCTTGTGGAATAGAATAGAAAAGCTTTAGTGCTTTTGAATCGATAAGTGAATCTACCACTTCGGTTTGGAATGCCCTTCCAACGGAGAAAAATCAGCGAGAAACTCTGCAGTCTGCGGTAGCTAAACGCTAAGAGAATTATATAGAGAACTCTCAGGTATGAACATTGAACGTTTCCTTTCACCGTTAAACCCATGTCAGAGACGACAATTCATGCCTAAGTGGCTTGTTACAAAAATTATTACGTTCTTAAAACCAAAACAAAGTATCCAAAGTACACTGTAGCCGAGTCAAGTGCTATGTCAACGGCAGTAACTGTTGTAAAGCAATCCACAGTCGGGTCACGTGTCAGCTTCACTGGCCATTGCGAGTGATTGATGCCATCATCATGGCTATGAAAAACACTATACATCTCAACATAAAAGTGTCATAACATGATACATGTCACATGTTATTATTGGGCCGTTTTACAGTTGCAGGATGTGATGGCTAAAGAAATATGCTGTTACATTGCAATGTAATTTGTGTTAGTTTTAGAAATAGAGGCTATTTTTTCAGACATTAGTTCCTTTCAAATATCATAACATGATACCTACATGTCACATGTTATTATGGGGCCGTTTCAAAGTTGCAGGATGTGATGGCTAAAGAAATATGCTGTTACATTGCAATGTAATTTGTGTTAGTTTTAGAAATAGAGGCTATTTTTTCAGACATTAGTTCCTTTCAAATATCTTAACATGATACCTACATGTCACATGTTATTATGGGGCCGTTTCAAAGTTGCAGGATGTGATGGCTAAAGAAATATGCTGTTACATTGCAATGTAATTTATGTCTGTTTTAGAAATAGAGGCTTTTTTCTTCATTTAAGTCTCCCGTAAGTTTGAGTAAATTGGAGTTTCCATACAAAAGTAATTTTGCTTTTTTTCAGACATTAGTTCCTTTTAAAGCAAAACTTATTTTCTAAGGATACTTAAGCTTACGGGACCTTTAGACTGGGTTTCCACAGCGCGGTTCGCACCCGCGCCCGCAGGGGTTGCGGTACCGCTAGTAGTATTGCGCCCGCCGCGAGCGCAAACCGCGCCGTGGAAATTGAAACTTCATTTTCCATACAAATCTGCATTCTACGGAAGCCGCAGGCCCGCAACCGCTGCGGGCGCGGGCGCCGAACCGCGCAATGGAAACCCAGACCCCAGTTCTATTAGTCCTTTCGAAATTCAAATGACGATTACGCAAAATTGTTTGAAGTTATTCAATGTTGTTGTTAGGTTTATCTTTAAATAGATAAACCAAATAGTGGATAACAGTTATTGTGTCAAATCCGGTGCAACAATTAGCATTAAACAAATCTCGCAACTGACAAGTAACAGACACTAAATGCACAGTTAACACTACGGTGTTTATTTCAACTGTTCACGTTAACTTAACATTGCCTTACGTATTGCGCTTGATTTATGGAATTATAACATGTACCATGCGGTTATTAAGCCCCCATTAAGTTCCTAACTATATTATTATGTTTCATGCGTCATGCTCGTGAACGGGTACCACCGGCGGGAATGGGGCTACTTTATGTCTGCCCATCTTAAAATAGAAGTTAGTCGGTATGCATTTTTGGAATTTACCTCATTGTGGAAACACTGCATATATAGCATAGGTACGAGTATTATTTATTGTATTGTAAACTTGTTTTGAAAAGAGCAACCGAGTTTCTTGCTGGTTCTTTATTTATTTCTTTATTTACTTGAATTCATGTATCCACTTACACTTAATTATATAGTTAGATTACATGAGGCCCCGTCAGGGCGTTGCAAAGTTACATTTACAAATTAATTAGGATAGGTTAGTATAAATTATTATTATTTACTATAAGGCGAGTATTTTATCGTATTATTTAAGGCGAGTATTTCTTCTCGGCAGGAAGGGCATTCCGAACCAGTGGTAGAGCCAGACGATTCAAAAGCACTTGTAAAAAGTTTATTTGATAATAAAATATTTCTATTCTATTCTAATGAATATCTGTTCTGCTTAATAAGGTTTTTCCCAGCTGACTTTGGGATTTTAATAATTATAATATTTTTATTACTTCTGCTGGTTAAGTCCACTTGAAAGCTACTTAAAATTGGTACTAAATTGAAACTAAGTAAACCTAGTGTTGACTTGATCCTGCAAACCTGCCTACTCAAATCTTCGACAACTTGCAGCAGCCCATATGCATTGTATTTGGTCACGTTGATTTGGTGATGATGAAAATTAGCGTACAATGAGTGATCCTGGTGATCTGACGATACATCGTCAAATCCTAGGAATGCAACGCGATCGAATATAGGAAGCGAAGCGGTCTCGAGCACAAAGGGTTCCGTACTACAATCCTACTAATATTATAAATGCTAAAGTTTGTGAGAAATGAGGAAGGATGTATGGATGGATGTTTGTTACTCTTTCACGCCACATCGCATGAACCGATTTGGCTGAAATTTTGGGCTATCTCCATTCCAAACACATAGGCTACATTTTATCCCAGAAAATTAAAGAGTTCCCGCGGGTATCAAAAACCTTAATCCACGCGGACGAAGTCGCGGGCATCGTCTAGTATAAAATAATTTTTCAAAGTACACCAAACAGAAAGTAGAGAAAGGCACAGATACCTACATGCAACTCAGGCAGTACGCAGGAAATGAAAGGGGGTGTCTCGAACTCTCGAGCCAACGAGAGCTGCTCGAATGACCGGCTGCCTGAAACTGCTCGAGCAAGACGGTTATTTCTCGAGCAATTCATACACGCGTGACGCTCAGACGACTGTATGCAAAACATCGCATAAATCCCGTAATCATGTTTATAGTACGCTACCGTACCATCTCGTGTTTACAAAATGCTTTAGTGACGCTCGAATTGTTACAACATTATAATATATCACTAAAATTCTAAAATCTAGCGTAATTTAAAATGTCTTGTCGATTAATTTTGTACTTGTGATATTATAAAAGCAAATATGTTAATTTTATTCCATTAAATACAAATTATAAATTTTTTTATGCCGTCTAGCACAACTTTCACATACAGTCATACAGGCGTTTTATCCCTACTAATATTGTACAGCTTCTTCCCTTCATGTATGTTTTTATGTTCTTTTGGTTTTGTATTGATTAGTGTTCAATAAAGTGTATTTTCATTTTAATTTTCATTTCATTTGTCAATATTATAAATACGAAAGTATAAAAAAAACAGTTTTTAGGGTTCCGTACCCAAAGGGTACCAACGGGACCCTATTACTAAGCCTACGCTGTCCGTCCGTCCGTCCGTCCGTCCGTCTGTCAGCGGGCTGTATCTCGTAAACGGTAGTAGGTAGACAGATGAAATTTTCACATATTATGTATTTCTATTGCCGCTATAACAACAAATAATAAAAATTAAATTCATCATCATCATCATTATCAACCTTTAGATGTCCACTGCTGGACAAAGGTCTCCTGCATGGACCTCCACAGGCTTCGGTCTTGCGCCGCCTAAATCCAGCGGCTCCCTGCGACTCGTTTGATGTCGTCGGTCCACCTAGTGGGGGGTCTGCCAACACTGCGTTTATCGGTGCGGGGTCGCCACTCCAACACCTTGGGACCCCAACGACCATCAGCTCTTCGAACTATGTGCCCCGCCCATTTCCACTTCAGTTTCGCGACTCGCTGAGCTATGTCGGTGACTTTAGTTCTCCTGCGGATCTCTTCATTTCTGATTTGATCTCGCAGGGATACCCCAAGCATAGCTCTCTCCATCGCTCGCTGAGTGACTGAGCCTTCTTATGAGGCCCACAGTTAGCGACCATGTCTCGGATCCATAAGTCATCACTGGCAACACGCACTGTTCGAAGACTTTAGTCTTCAGGCACTGAGGTATTCTGGACGAGAAGACATCTCGAAGCTTCCCGAACGCTGCCCAGCCGAGTTGGATTCGGCGGTTGATCTCTTTCTCGAAATTGGACCTACCTAGCTGGACTGTGTGTCCCAGGTATATATACTCGTCCACAATTTCGAGCGCAGAGTTCTCAACGATTACTGGGTGGAGCGGAGCATGAGCATTGGACATGATTTTCGTCTTGCTCATGTTCATTTTCAGGCCCACCTGTTGAGAAACCCTGCTGAGATCATTGAGCATTGTGTTGAGGTCTCTCAGAGTCTCTGCCATGACTACTATGTCATCGGCAAATCGCAGGTGAGTGATGTACTCGCCGTTTATGTTGATGCCAAGTCCGTTCCAATCCAGAAGCTTAAAGACGTCCTCCAACGCAGCGGTAAATAGCTTCGGGGAGATTACATCTCCCTGTCGCACTCCACGCTGCAAGTGGATTGGCCTCGTAGTCTGGTCCTGTATACGTACTGACATTGTGGCGTTTTCATACAAGCACTTCAACACTTGGATATACCGGTAGTCAATCCGGCATCTCTGCAGCGACCTCAATACAGCCCAAGTTTCCACCGAATCAAAGGCTTTCTCATAGTCCACAAACGCTAAGCAAAGTGGCTGGTTATACTCTTCAGTCTTTTGTATAACCTACCGCAACGTATGAATGTGATCTATGGTGCCACAGCCTTTTCGGAATCCGGCTTGTTCGAGAGGCTGGAAGTCGTCAAACCTACGAGCGAGACGATTCGTAATGACTCTCGAGAACAACTTGTAACCATGACTCAGCAGCGAGATGGGTCTATAATTAAATTTCTATATAAAAATCTTTCTATAATAAAAATTAAATTAAAAAAATTACCTAAATTAAAATATTTCCATGGGTACATGGAAATATTTTTATTTAATTTTTTTTAACGGAACCCTAAAAGAGCGAGGCCCGACTCGCACTTGGCCGATTTTTTTAAATTATTATAATAATTATACTGCAAATGGTACACTGTACGGAACATAGCGAATGCAACAAAACACGATCTCGCTTTTTAATGGAAATTGCGTTCGTGAACGCAAATGAAGCTATTGAAAGAGAAACCGGGTGTTTTAATCATGAAGTGAAATGAAATGAAGTGTAGATTTATGGGACAAAACATTTCAAGCGACTTTTGTTGCAAGAATATCTCAATGATGCGATTTTTTTATTTCATTTCATTTTGAACCCGCAGTGAAAGCTTTAGCGTGTCAGCAACCTGTTTTCAGGCTTTGTGTTTGTTCTCAGTGTGACTTTGCAGTTCCCATACGTAAACATTTCAGCAAGGGGCAGCGGACCCACGTAGGAACCACCTGAGAACCTTGCCTTACTTCAGGAAGACAATTGGCAACCTGGGCGGCCTGCAAGCCTAGCACGCACGCGCGAGAAAATTTTCTCGTATTATGTCTATATCTCTATCGAAACTTACATGTTCACACCATGATTCGTCTCGTTACGACAAAAGTAGAGATAAAATTATTTTCTCTATTTTTCTTGTACGTACTCTAACATGGCGAGTGGCGACGTCATTTTTTTTTTTAATATACAGGGTGGGCCAGACCAGGTGGATATAAAATTTTTTTTAGATTGTTCACTTAGGGGCCTACCAGGACCCGCAAGGAAAAAAATCGGTTCCCACTCGATTACGAGAAAAAAATTTTTATTCAAAATTTTGGAATATCATTGCCTTGACGAACATTTAATTTTTTTTAATTTTTCCAGTGATAATTTCAACAATTTTTTTATGGAACCTACCTATTAAGTGTACTCTCTTAGAAAAAAAATTCAGTCTGATTGGCTGGTTTTAAGAGCATTAAATTTTAAATTATTTCAAGAAAATTAAGTTCATCCAAAGTCTACAGAAAACTTTAAAATTCCATTAAAAATAAAAGAAGAGGTTCATTGCACTGGTGATTTTTTAAAAAATGTAGGAACTTATGTTCTTTTGATTGCTAAAAGAAAAATTGCATGTCAATGTGCCGGATAAAAAGTTATGATTTTTCAAAAGTCTTCGTTCCTCATTCGTGTAAATAAAGACAGTATTGAAAAAAATGTTAATTGTTTGTGGAGACTGCAGTATGACCTTTAATTTTAACTGCCTCATTGGTCTCGTGTTTGACTGCGGCCGACGAGGTCCCTGGTTCGAGTCCCGGGTCGGACCATATCAAGTATTGGGGTTTTCCGTAAGAAATTCTCAGTACTAGCCCGGAGTTAGGAAGTTGGCGTTGTTTCACCCCCGTGCCTTGGAGAGCACGTAAAGCCGTTGGTCCTGCGCCTAATCTCTCTCCGCCTGCGCCTAATCTCTCTCCGCCTGCGCCTAATCTCTCTCCGATCGTGTCGAATTTTCCTTCCTATTGGGCTATGAGAGTAAAGAAACAGAGAGTGCACCTGTGTTCGCGCACACACTTGTGCACTTTAATATCTCTCGCACAGATGGCAAATCTTTCTGAAGATAGGCCGCCGCCGTGGCCGAAATTTGGTCGGGAGGACATTAATCCTTTAATGATGACTGACGGTATCTACATTTTTAAGAGAAAGAAAAATAAAACAAAGTTTTATTTTTCCGAATTTCGGCCACGGCGCGGCGGCGGCCTATCTTCAGAAAGATTAGCCATCTATCTGTGCGAGAGATATTAAAGTGCACAAGTGTGTGCGCGAACACAGGTGCACTCTCTGTTTCTTTACTCTCATAGCCCGATAGGAAGGAAAATTCGACACGATCGGAGAGAGATTAGGCGCAGGACCAACGGCTTTACGTGCTCTCCAAGGCACGGGGGTGAAACAACGCTAACTTCCTAACTCCGGGCTAGTACTGAGAATTTCTTACGGAAAACCCCAATACTTGATATGGTCCGACCCGGGACTCGAACCAGGGACCTCGTCGGCCGCAGTCGAACACAAGACCAATGAGGCAGTTAAAATTAAAGGTCATACTGCAGTCTCCACAAACAATTAACATTTTTTCAATAATGTCGTTATTTACACGAATGAGGAACGAAGACTTTTGAAAAATCATAACTTTTTATCCGGCACATTGACATGCAATTTTTCTTTTAGCAATCAAAAGAACATAAGTTGCTACAGTTTTTAAAAAATCACCAGTGCAATGAACCTCTTCTTTTATTTTTAATGGAATTTTAAAGTTTTCTGTAGACTTTGGATGAACTTAATTTTCTTGAAATAATTTAAAATTTAATGCTCTTAAAACCAGCCAATCAGACTGAATTTTTTTTCTAAGAGAGTACACTTAATAGGTAAAGATATTCCATAAAAAAATTGTTGAAATTATCACTGGAAAAATTAAAAAAAAATTAATGTTCGTCAAGGCAATGATATTCCAAAATTTTGAATAAAAATTTTTTTCTCGTAATCGAGTGGGAACCGATTTTTTTCCTTGCGGGTCCTGGTAGGCCCCTAAGTGAACAATCTAAAAAAAATTTTATATCCACCTGGTCTGGCCCACCCTGTATAGACTAGCGCTTGACTGCAATCTCACCTGATGGTAAGTGAAGATGCAGCCTAAGATGGAGCGCGCGTCATTTGCTCGAATTTTGAAGTTTATCTTTTAAACGATAGTACGTTTACGTACTTACGTTTCGTTTACGTCGTAAACGAGATATCAGTCTAAATCGACAATATCTCTCTCTCTCTCTCTCTTCGCGAGATATCACTTCGACGTGCATGCTAGGCTTGCTGGAGTGAGCTTGGATAGCTGGAATGACGACTTCGACCGAAGTGGAGCATCACACCCTTACCGTTTGTGTGGGGGACAGGTCGAACAAGATGAAACAAACGTTAACATTTCAACGTGATTTTTTTGATTTATCTTTGCTAATAATTAATTATTTGATTCTGGAATTAAGCCCTCATCAGAATAATTCTACAAGTTTTGCTCATTTGGCTAGTCTCAACAAGAGCTTTACATAAAAATCTGTTCATGCATTGGAGACTACCAATTTTTTGACGACCTCCCTGGCTCAGTGGTGAGCGCTGTTGTCTTATAACTGGGAGGTCTCGGGTTCGATTCCCGGCGGGGTCAATTTGGGAATTTATAATTTCTGAATTGTCTCTGGTCTGGTCTGGTGTGAGGCTTTGGCCGTGGCTAGTTACCACCCTACCGTCAAAGACGTGCCGCCAAGCGATTTAGCGTTCCGGCACGATGGCGTGTGGAAACCAATTAGGGGTAGGGTTGAATGTTCACTGCCATACCCCTTCCAAGTTAGCCCGCCACCATCTTAGACTGCATCGTCACTTACCATCAGGTGAGATTGCAGTGAAATTAAATGCCATGTCATATCATTTCGTCAACTGTAATGTCCATAGCTCTACACACGCTCGATCTTGTGCCGAATGAATCCAGAGGCTCCCTGCGACTCGGTTTATGTCTTCTGTCCATATGTGCTCGTGGGGGGTTTGCCAAAACTGCGATTTTAAGTGAAAGGTTGCCACTCCAGCACCTTGGGGACCCCAACATTTCTTCGAATCGAACCACGAAAATGTGATAATTGATAAGATATCAACAAATACAAAATTAAAATTTTGTTACTATTTTTAAAATTTAGGATTTGTATTCAAAGAGGAAATGAAACCAGCTTGGTGGGGACTTAACCGTCTGGCGTCGAAAAAAAAACATATTAATTTAACAAATGGTTTTTTATTTAATATGATTGTTCATTACCGCAGCTGAATCACTCGGGGAAGATTTATTTTTACTTATAATGTTTAAACAATGAGTGATAAAAACATAGGTACTTAAAACTCTTCGGACTGACATTGAATTTACATATTTCTTAAAGCGGACTCAATTATTGGATGCGCGGAGCGTGACTTCGACTCACAATATGCGTAATAATAATTTTGACTCTTTTGTGTATTTTTAACAAATTAATTTTTATTATTATAAAAGCTTTATGTGGGTGACAAAGACGTTTTATTGGAACAAAATCAATGTGATAGATTTTATATCTAACTAGCCAGCGACTTCGTACGCGTAGTCTTAATTAAAAAAAAAATCGATGGGAACTTTTTGATTTTCCGGGATACAAAGTAGCCTATGTCACTCTCCAGGTGCGAGCGATACCCATGCATAAAAGCATGTCGATCCGTAGCTCTGTTGCAGCTTGATTGAAGGACAAACCAAGAAATACACTTTCACCTTAATAATTTTTTTTTAAGAATATCAGTCAAGTTGAAGTTGACTAATATCCTCCTCTCCCCTCCAAATAAGCGGAAAGCTTGTGTTAGGAGTGGGTACCACAATAGTGCAACGGGTGGTATTCGAACCTGAGACCTTTCAGTTTTCAGTCCGCACCTTTAACCGTTGGGCAATTGAGGCTTAATATGAGTAAGGGTTTTCCGTAGTCGAGTTGCGGGTTTTAAACTTTTTATTTACATTAACTAAACTGTTTTAATTGGGATATTTGTTAACAACCAACGATGTTATTAACAACCGATCAAAGTAATGTTCTATTTAACTAACATGAATCAGTTTTACGAACGACCTGAACTGGTACTGGTTAATTGGTATGCTCTACGCCATTAAACTTGTCCCATTTTAAAATAGAACATTTTCTCGGAATAAAAGCAAAGTACATACGTTTCAAAATTCAGATAGTGATATGAAATTCTAAGAAATAGATCATAGTCAAGTGTGCCACAGCGCCAGCGACTAGCGACCCGCCCCGGCTTCGCACGGGTAGTAGAGCATATTACGCGTATGCTTTTCAAACTACTTGAAATGTTCCTTATGTTATATCTTGAACAGCATATTGAACGGGACGTAGGCATAATAAAAGCGCGGCGCGTCCGCGTCGGGTTGAAAGTTGAAGCCCGCGTATTTATTTTGGCGCGCGTTCGTTTTTATTTTGCGATAACTCCTAAGATATTCATTTAAATTACATGGCGTAAAGGATTATCATAATGCGCATGAAATGCTTATGGTAACTAACGTATTTAAGTTGATAAGGATCTGTATCTGTCTAAATAGATTTCCAATTACCGCATAGTACGCGACCATTTTTTTAGATGTTAAAATGGGTAAGGGTTATAGTAAGTTATCCTTAAAAGATAGATATATGCCATCGCGGACTTTTTTGTAAAGACTTATCCCACCATACCAGCACCATACATTGTTCTATTAATATATATTAGGCAGCGTTTTCGATGAAAGCTCCCGGGCGGCTTGAATTTTTCAGACATTGCCAACAATTATCGTCATATTTCAACCAATTTACACAAAATCTTAACAAATTATACACTAAAACCTTCCTCGTGAATCACCCCATCTATTGGTGAAAACCGTAACTATGAACGTACGTAGTATGTACGTATTGAATTATTTGAAGACGATATGATACCTGCAAAACTACCACTAGCTTCATCTTTTAGCGGTACTATCTTGCTGATAAAGTGCCTGATATCCTATCCACAACTTGTCTGACCGATAGCGTTTAAATTGCTGTTGCTCAAGACGTGACCGTTAATACAATCTAGCAGATAAACTCTCTGACAATCTAAAAAATATCAGACAAAATCTGACAGCTATTTTATCTGTTAGATATATATCAGACCCTTTAACGGATAGTGGTGAAACTGGGCCTGATTCTTACAAGAGATCTATCTCCAGCAATAGATGTAGACGTTGAGACGAATTCTTTTCATTTAGGAAATAACTATGTAGATCAAGATTCGGTATAATATAAATGGCAAAAACTAAACATCAATGTTAAAACTAGAACAAAATTAATCACCAAATTCCGTATAACAAAACCAGTTTACCGGACTGCTCGTAAACTGACTCGTGCGAGTGAAATGTAGTCAAGTTTGCAGATAACGATAACAGTGCCACCGACTTATCTGTTCAGGTGGATAAAATTGGATCTAAGGCCGCCAAAGAGTTCTACGTATAGAGCGGCAATTCGGAATAAGAACTGTGTACTTTTCAATTCACAATTAGGTAGCTAGAAAGTTTTATCGCATAAATAGTGCCCGCGTCCGTACGTCGCGAGTGCCGTCGACCACACTAACAGTATTGTTCGGCATTAGGTACAACTCAGTGGAACATGGTAAGTGTTCGGAACACGTCATCTAGTGGGTACTACATTTATATCAGTGAAGGCCGCTAATTTACTTAGAAAGAAAAAAGCATTTATTTAAAAAGTTGTGGCCACACCACACACCACTACACCGTAAGGTAGATTATCCCGACGCTTCCACCTCCCGAGTATTTAGTTAAAAATACCAAGCAACAGAAGCGCCGGGCTAACATAATATGTCATATGTGGCACAACCCGAAGCAAGTGTAAATTGAAAATTTAAAACACCCCCGACATGGTACGCGTGAAGCACTTCATCGAGTAATCATACGCCAAAAATGCCTAACATCATTTTGGAAAAGAGCTGATACTCTTACACTGCTTGACCAATATTATCCAAACATAGCTAAGAACCACCGCAAAGTAATCATACGCCAAAAATGCCTAACATCATTTTGGAAAAGAGCTGATACTCTTACACTGCTTGACCAATATTATCCAAACATAGCTAAGAACCACCGCAAAGTAATCATACGCCAAAAATGCCTAACATCATTTTGGAAAAGAGCTGATACTCTTACACTGCTTGACCAATATTATCCAAACATAGCTAAGAACCACCGCAAAGTAATCATACGCCAAAAATGCCTAACATCATTTTGGAAAAGAGCTGATACTCTTACACTGCTTGACCAATATTATCCAAACATAGCTAAGAACCACCGCAAAGTAATCATACGCCAAAAATGCCTAACATCATTTTGGAAAAGAGCTGATACTCTTACACTGCTTGACCAATATTATCCAAACATAGCTAAGAACCACCGCAAAGTAATCATACGCCAAAAATGCCTAACATCATTTTGGAAAAGAGCTGATACTCTTACACTGCGTG